>JAFMOD010000437.1:435353-450755 GCA_019802435.1 Corydoras maculifer
ATGAGGGTTAAGGGTCTTGCTCAAGGACCCACACTGGTAACTTCAGTGGACCTGGGATTTAAACCCCCAACCTTCAGATTGATAGCCCAACACCCTCACCACTGAGCTACTGTGCCCCCTCAAAAACGCACTTCTGAGCGCTTCACTTGCGTATCGATGCACAATAAACTGTACATTATTTTGAATCATATAACATAAATGGAAATAGAGATTAATATAAACGGTAAAGGAGGCTTAGTGGTTAGTATGTTCTCCTCTCAGCACTAGGGATTTCCTGTTCGAATCCCAATCTGGGTGGAGTTTCCATGTTCTCCCCGTGTCCGCGTGGGTTTCCTCCGTTTTCCTCCCACAGTCCAAAAACATGGATCAAGGTCGATTGAATTCTCCAAATTGCCCCATATAGAGTGTGTTTGAGGGTGTGTGTGTGAGTGTCCTGTCCGGGGTGTATTTGCCCAGTGTCTGAAACGTTCTCCCCTGGATGGGCATGGGGAAACCCCCCCCCCACTCTAGTAGAGGATAAAGCAGAAAATAATGAATGGATGGATGGATGTTAAGTAAAGTTATGGTCATACTGGACGGCTACAAAACTGGACAGTTTTTCTTGGAAAGGATGAGTTCATACCTATATGTTTGTCAAAAGCATCTTTAAATGGAGAACCACTATCTTCAATCTTACTGGAACTGACCAAAACCCTCAATTTTTGTTTCTGTGGAATGATCTGTAGGCATGGTAAACATCTGTAAGCCATCCAGTAGGTTTAGTCCCAGATGGGAGGTCAAAATAAAGAAACGAAAACAAAACCAAATCAATTTATTCATCAGTCATTGTTGTCGTGACTGGCAATTAAGTTTCTGGACAGGCAGAGGGCACTTTTGCGTTTAGTAAGCACCGTTCACCAACTGCAGAACAGATGGTGCAAGCAATGCAGCCTGTGCTGGCCATTTGGGTCCTACAGCGCTTGCCAATGAGTGTGACATCAGATGTCTACTCTACATAGAATTGTGAGCTTTTTTTCGGGGGTTATTTTGCAGTCACATGTTTGTGAAGGCAACAATAGACGTCAGTGGCCTAACGAGTCATTTCTGAAAAGGCACTTTACAATTCGAAATGTTTTCAGGCTTTTCTAAGCAATGGCATGAAAACTTTCACACAGTGTTGACATTTGCCCATCTTAAAAGCACACCCTGCTACACCCCATGAATGACATTTTAGTCTATGGCTTTATTATGTGCTGCTGAAGAATTATAGTAATTTAACTGAAGCCCAGAGCAGGAGAGAAGAAATCACATGTTAATAAAACATTCCACCAAAACACCGCTTCAAAAAAGAAATGTAATTCAGTAAAGTAAAAATAGAAATTATATACAGTTGCACATAGACAATTGTGCCACTTATTGTCCATGTTCTCAGTTCCTTGTCCTGTAAAGATGGACTTTGTAGTTCTCCAATTCCATTCTGTAGTCCATCTCTCTGTGTTCTACAGTACATACTGTGTACGACCCCTTTACTCTGTTCTAATGATCAGAACCCCAATAGTAGCACCACAGAGCAGGGGTTATTTGGTTCCTATCCCAGCAGTGTGACTGAGGTGTTTAAACTGCTGCACTAAACCCCCCCCCTCACCACATCAGTGTCACTGCAGAACTGACAATAAACAATCCACCACCCAAATGATACCTGTTCTGTGATGCTTCTGAACCGCGACCCGAGTAGAGGATAAAGCGGGAGATAATGAATGAATGAATATAGGGGCGGTGGCTTAGTGGTTAGCACGTCTGCCTCTCAGCACTAGGGATTCCCGGGTTCGAATCCCCATCTGGGTGGATTTTCCATGTCCTCCAGGTTCTCCGGTTTCGTCCCACAGTCCAAAAACATGGATCAAGGTCAATTGAGTTCTCCAAATTGCCCCATATAGAGTGTGTATGTGTCTGTGTGAGTGAGTGAGTGAGTGAGTGAGTGTGTGTCCACCGATAGATTGGCGCCCTGTCCTGGGTGTATCTGCCCAGCGCCAAAAATGTTCTCCCCTGGATGGGGATGGGGAACCCCCCGTGACCCTAATATATGATAAAGCGGAAGATAATAAATGGATGGATATTATGAGCATACAAAAAAGCATGGGACTAAAACCAGGTTTCATTAATCATGCTATCAAAACCTTAAAATAAAAAAGGAGGATGATGAGTGGTTTAAATGTACAGTCCAAACAAACATGACAGGGAACTTGCGCACACATTAAACAAACTAAGCCATCATAAGACAAGGACTTAACTACAGAGACAAAAGAGCACAAAGGCACAATATCATCACCATGGGAACTAAAAAGCAGAGGGCAGAAAACACATCTTACAACCACCCCCTCTTTACATCAGAGATGTACTCTATGACAAGAAAACTTGGAATGGAGACACAAGCAGCTGTTGATTCACCTGACAAGAGAGCAGTCCATTTTAATTGTAATAAACTTTTCTATTTAGTCCTGGGACTTTAGCTAGTCCTGGGTTGTTGTCCTGGGAGGGTGACCCTAGTGCTGTTTGGGTTTGATGTTCTCCCTGTGTCTGTGTGGGTTTCTTTACAACCCTTCATAGACATGTTTTTTAGGTGAACTTGAGATATTAACTTCTCATTGTGTAGTTGTAGGTGTGTGACCATATGGATTAGTATAAACAATCCATCCATCCATTATGTTCCGCTTTATCCTATATTAAGGTCGCAGTGGGGTTCCCCATGCCCATCCAGGGGAGAACGTCTCGGGCGTTGGCAGATACACCCAGGACAGGACGCCAATCTATCGCTGGGCACACACTCACTCACACAGACACACTCTATATGAGGCAATTTAGAGAATTCAATTGACTTGATCCATGTTTTTGGACTGTGAGAGGAAACCGGAGAACCCGGAGGAAACCCATGTGGACACGGGGTAAACATGAAAACTCCACCCAGATTGGGATTCGAACCAGGCATCCCTAGCGCTGAGAAGCGAACGTGCTAACCACTAAACCACCGTGCTGCCCGCAAAAACTATAGTTTTTATTCATTCATTCATTATCTTCCGCTTTATCCTATATAAGGGTCGCGGGGGGGGGTTCCCCATGCCCATCCAGGGGAGAACGTTTCGGGCACTTGGCAGATACACCCAGGACAGGGCGCCAATCCATCGCTGGGCAAACACTCACTCACACAGACACACTCTATATGAGGCAATTTAGAGAATTCAATTGACTTGATCCATGTTTTTGGACTGTGGGAGGAAACCGGAGAACCCGGAGGAAACCCATGCGGACACGGGGTAAACATGAAAACTCCACCCAGATTGGGATTCGAACCAGGAATCCCTAGCGCTGAGAAGCGAACGTGCTAACCACTAAGCCACCGTGCTGCCCGCAAAAACTATAGTTTTTATTCATTCATTCATTATCTTCCGCTTTATCCTATATAAGGGTCGCGGGGGGGGTTCCCCATGCCCATCCAGGGGAGAACGTTTCGGGCACTTGGCAGATACACCCAGGACAGGGCGCCAATCCATCGCTGGGCAAACACTCACTCACACAGACACGCACACAAACACACTCTACAGTGGGCAATTTGGAGAAAACCGGAGAACCCGGATGAAACGCATGTGGACACAGGGAGAACATGGAAACTTCACCCAGATTAGGATACGAACCAGGAATCCCTAGTGTCGAGAGGCGAATGTGCTAACCACTAAGCCACCGTGCCGCCCGCAAAAACAATAGTTTTGTTTATTTAAATAGAAACTGTCCTGATCTGGGTGGAGTTTCTATGTTCTCTGGGTTCTCCGATTTTTTTCTGTCTAAAAACATGGATTCAATGAATTGGCTGCTCTAACTTGCCCCTATCTTAATTGCCCCTGAATAGTGTGTATCTGCCAAACACCTGAACCTTTTTCTCCTGGATGGAACCCCATTAGATTAGGTTAGCATGTCCACCTCTCAGCACTGGGGATCCAGGTTTGAATCCCGATCCGGGTGAAGTTTCCATCTCAACAGTTTTCTCCAGGATCTCCACTTTCATCCCACAGTCCAAAAATTTGGATTCAAGACGAATTAGCTCTAAATTGCCCCTATATAATGTATGTTTGTGTGTGTGTGTGTGTGTGTGTATATCTGTGAGAGTGTTCCCAGTGATGGATTGGCGACCTGTCCTGGGTGTATCTGCAAAGCGCCCAAAACGTCCTCCCCTAAATGGGAATGGGAAATGGGAACCTCCCCCCACTCTTTGCCACCCTAGTCCCTAATATGGGATTAAGCAGACGATAATGAGCTGAGATGGGATGTCTATGCTTTGTTAAAAAGTCTTTTATTCACGTTCTAGTTCCAATGAATCACTGTGAGACCTGTCTTTACTTTTGATCAGAGTTTAATTACTATAATTAAGCCACTTTGTCTAACAGAAAAAGACCTTCTCTTAATATCACTGTAAAGAATTGGGTGCTACGTCTGGGACTTTAGCTACAAGTGCAGTTTATCTCGTCATATGTGAGTAAACTACTTCTGGAGTTTTCGAAGGACAATGTGTACATCCTTATAAAGCACATACAAATAAATAAAAAGAGGAATTAAGAAGTGACTTATCGAAAACGACACTGGATGTGTCAAGACACCATGGGTTCTTAAAGCAATTATTGTCAGGAGCCACAGAAATAAAGTTGGTTTCCTTTAAAATAGCCTTTAAGGCGAATGACCCTCTTTGTAATCTGTGCCTTATTTTGCTTTACCATTTGTTGTGATGTGGATTTCTGTAAATAGTTCCAAAATATACATAACTGATTTAACTGAATTTAATCTAAATTTTTTATCTATTTAGAAGAAGAAGGCAGCACGGTGGCTTAGTGTTTAGCATGTTCTCCTCTCAGCGCTAGGGATTCCCGGTTCAAATCCCCATCTGGGTGGAGTTTATATGTCCTCCCTGTGTCCGTGTGGGTTTCCTCCGGGTTCTCCGGTTTCCTCCCACAGTCCAAAAACATGGATCAAGTCAATTGAGTTCTCCAAATTGCCCCATATAGAGTGTGTGAGTGTGAGTGAGTGAGTGTCCAGTGATAGATTGGTGTCCTGTCCTGGGTGTATCTGCCCAGCGCCCGAAACGTTCTCCCCTGGATGGATGGATGGATTATTTGCCAATTATGTCTTATCAAAGATTACCGTGTATGATATTCTGAGGAGGGCAGCATGGTGGCATAGTGGTTAGCATGTCTGCCTCTCAGGGCTGGGAATCAAGGTTCAAATCCTGATCTGGGTTGAGTTTTCATGTTCTCCTCAAGTCTGCATGGGTATTCTCCGGGTTCTCCAGCTTTTGTTTCCACAGTCCAAACACAATAATTCAAGGTGAATTGACTACTTTTAATTTTTTAATATTTTTTTTGTATTAAATGATCTATATTGCTCCTACATAGTGTGTGTATCTGTATGGGTGAGAGTGTGCCCAGTGATGGATTGGCACCCTGTCATGTGTATATTTGCCCAGCGCCTATGAATCTGAAGGTTATGGGTTCAAATCCCAGGTCAGCTAATGTTGTGAACCCTTGAGCAAAATCCTTAACCCTCATTGCTCCAGGGATGCTGTACCAACTCTGTGTTCTGACCCCAACCAAGATGGGATGCTTGGACAATAGTCTCTGCTAAATAATCAAGATGCACATGCAATGTAATTAAGCAGAAGACAATGAGATGAGATAAAGGGGTCAACTTTAAACCTTTATGAAATCCAGGTGTGTGTTAAAAATGATCTAGCAGGATTAAACCTCCCACAGTTGCACCAGACTTAAGAGAAAACATTGTGCCTTCATCTGCATCTTCGTGTAATGACCAAAGCATCATTAAGTTTCAGATTGTTTATCGACCTGGCCTGGTTTGCACACTAAAACCAAATAGAAAACCTTCCGTCCATCAGTAATGGTCAATTATTTACAACGAGAGAGAACCTGAAACGTTTATTGACATAGATGAAGAAAAACTTTTTTTCTCCCCCCCCCCCCCCCCCCCGTACCGATTGACGGTTATGTCATCAGAACAGAACACAGCTTTCAGACTAATTTAATATCCGAGAACAGGAAAAGTTCCATGTAGTTAAAGGACAAAATAATTATGCAAATGAGTGGTCTTTGAGAAAGTGACGAGCCAGGACAGAACAGGAACAAAAGCTATTTCCCCAGTAATTGGTTGCGCTTGGTTTTGTCTTTCCTAGAGAAAACAAAAAACCCTCAAAATGTGGCTTTGCTAAAATTTAAGGTATGAAATTTAAGGTACAGTGATCCATTATAATACACAGTGTTTTTTTTAAATTTGTATTTTCCCAATTATTTAAATAGAGACTTTGGTGTTTAAATACTGACTGTAAATGTTATTTTAAAAAATCCAATATTTCGGCTCAGTTACTAAGGATACGGTAAAATTTATATTACATTTATAATAAAGACAGGAGGACAGCAATTTGTAAGTTTAGTTAAACTAATTCTAGCATCACTTCAGCTGATATTATGACAGTGTTCATTTTCATCATTATTGGTTTAATTATTTTTAAGTAAATTGTGTTATTTTGTTATTAAGATTGCTTAAGATTTAATTGTCGTGCTCATGTGAATTCTCATTGTCAGTGTTAACTGTTTGCTTCGAAGTGTTCTCCCATCAAAGAAAAACAGCAGAAACTAAAAGTAAATCTTTACAGTGAGTATGTGAGCCAAAAGGGGGCGTGTCCATATATATATATATATATATATATATATATATATATATATATATATATATAAGCGGCACGGTGGCTTAGTGGTTAGCATGTTCTCCTCTCAGCACTAGGGATTCCTAGTTCCAATCCCAATCTGGGTGAAGTTTCCATGTTCTCCCCGTGTCCGCATGGGTTTCCTCTGGGTTCTCCGGTTTCCTCCCACAGTCCAAAAACATGGATCAAGTTAATTGAGTTCTCCAAATTGCCCCATATAAAGTGTGTTTGTTTGCGAGTCTGTGCGTGTGAGTGTGTGCCCAATGATATATTGATGTCCTGTCCTTGTCCCCTGGATGGGCATGGGGAACCCCCCATATATATATATATATATATATATATATATATATATATATATATATATATATATATATATATATGTGTGTGTGTGTGTGTGTGTGTGTGTGTGTGTGTGTGTGTGTGTGTGTGTGTGTAGGAAAGAGATGTGTACATCTATGACCACACCTTCAGGTGGTGGATGTACAGTGGTGCTAGACTGAGTTAATGGTGTGGATTAGCTTTGTATTTCCTATTTGCAGCAGTGCCGTGGTCCTTCACTCTCTTGCATATATAATCTAGTTGTTATTCATGGTGTTGCGGATGATTCGGTTGGAGTACAATACGTTCAATTAAAGTGGGTTCCTGCTTCCTATTTCTCTAAAATAAGATCTTGGTGCGTATGCATGAAGAGCACGCATGTAGCTAAGTCCTCTTCAAAGACTCTTATTTTAAATGTGGAGCTGCATGCATTGTGAAAATAGACTTCAGAAAAGGAACAGTGTCTCTTAAGAACTCTATTTTTAAAATGAACTAAACCCTAATGTTAGCTTATCTTGACTGTGTTTGTAATTGTCTTCTGCTACATGTCAACTAATTATATTTTTTATTGATATATTCATTCATTCATTCATTCATTATCTCCCGCTTATCCTCTATTAGGGTCGCGGTGGGGTTCCCCATGCCCATCCAGGGGAGAACGTCTCGGGCGCTGGGCAGATACATCCAGGACAGGGCGCCAATCCATCGCTGGGCACACACTCACTCACACACACACACTCTGTATGGGGCAATTTGGAGAATTCAATTGAACTTGTTCCATGTTTTTGGGCTGTGGGAGGAAACCGGAGAACCCAGAGGAAACCCACGCAGACACGGGGAGAACATGGAAACTCCACCCAGATGGGGATTTGAACCGGGAATCCCTAGCGTGCTAAACACTAAGCCACCGTGCCGCCTATTAATATATTAGTAAAAAAATAGTACAAAACACCATTATATATTTTAGTAGAGCCAAAACTATTAAATAATCCAAGTTTCTACATCCACATTTTGTGTGGTCAGCGATGCATTGACAAATTTTATCATTGAGCAGAAATGTTTTCTCCTGGATGGGCATGGGGAAGCTCCCCCAACAACCGCCCTCACCCCCACGACCCCAGTATATGATTAAGTGGAATATAGTGGATGGATGGATGGATGGATGGTATCCCAATTTGATGGTTGGGGTCAAAACACAGGGTAAGGGACCTTGCTCAAGGGTCCACATTGGTAAACTTGGTGGACTTGGGGTTTGAACCCTTACCCCTCGAATAATTGTCTTATAAACAAACCACACCCCCTTTTGTGAGTCTGCATACTAGGTCTGATTCTATCTGATTCCAATTCCCATGACTCCCATGTTTTAGACCAAAAATCAAACATTGGTTAATTTTACACTAAAACACCAAAAGAGGGCGGCACGGTGGCTTAGTGGTTAGCATGTTCTCCTCTCAGCACTAGGGATTCCTGGTTTGAATCCCCATCTGGGTGGAGTTTCCATGTTCTCCCCACGTGGGTTTCCTCCAGGTTCTCCGGTTTCCTCCCACAGTCCAAAAACATGGATCAAGTCAATTGAGTTCTCCAAATTGCCCCATATAGAGTGTGTCTGTGTGTGTGAGTGATGGATTGGCGCCCTGTCCTGGGTGTATCTGCCCAGCGCCCGAAACGTTCTCCCTTGGATGGGCATGGGAAACCCCCCGCGACCCTAATAGAGGATAAAGCGGAAGATAATAAATGAATGAATGAATGAACACCAAAAGAAAAATATGAGTCCTCAAAAAATAAAAAAATAATACTGAACATCGCACTGCTCTTCTTTCCTACACAACACAGATCACAGCTGGCTGAAATGATGCTGTCTGAAAGCCCAGATGGCAAAGTAGTGACTAAAGGATCTCATGCATCATTTCCACAATTGAATCGGAGCCCAGAAATACCTCCGTCTGATACTGTGCACTCTCTGTCCTCACCTCCAAATTCTATTCTTTTAGTTCCTGCCTATGCCTTTCGCTCTCAGCATGGACAGGCAGACATGCCTCTGCTCCAGCCTCAATTACAGCGCCACGAACACAGAGGATTTGTTCCTTTTCACTGATGCTGAAGTGGTTCAATCTAGCCAGCGCTGACCCCTGGCCAGCACTTTAACAGCGGATCTGATATTACAGTGAATTCGCCCGGGTTTTCTCATATGCAGGCCAAATGAGACAGATTCCCACATCACACTACAGATACAGTGTACAGGGTTGCAGATATGGTCTGATAGACCAGAGACTAACTACCCACATCAATCCTGCATGGGAACTCATGACCTTTTAGCTTTTATTCACTTTCGAACAATTTAAAAAGATGAAGTGACCTGTTTTGTATAGTGTAATTACACACAGAGGAATTTGCAATCCTCCACATTTAACCTATCCGTGCAAAGAAATACACACATACGCACACTGAGTGAAGTAAGAACATATGCCCAGAGCAGTGGCAGTTTTTTAGATGCCGCCCAGGGAGTAATTCGGGTTGCTAGGGCCCGGGGCCATTCAGGTCACAAGGGCGGTATTTTAATCACAAACCAACTGCCCCCACGTTTTATTTATTTATTTATTTATTTATTTATTTATACATATATATATGGGGCGGCCTCTCAGCACTAGGGATTCCCGGTTCGAATCCCCATCTGGGTGGAGTTTCCATGTTCTCCCTGTGTCCGCGTGGGTTTACTCCGGGTTCTCCGGTTTCCTCCCACAGTCCAAAAACATGGATCAAGTCAATTGAATTCTCCAAATTGCCCCATATAAAGTGTGTGTGTGAGTGAGTGTGTGCCCAGCGATGGATTGGCGCCCTGTCCTGGGTCTATCTGCCCAGTGCCCGAGACGTTCCCCCCTGGATGGGCATGGGGAACCTCACCGCGACCCTAATAGAGGATAAAGCGGAAGATAATGAATGAATATATATATATATATATATATATATATATATATATATATATATATATATAGTTTTATATATGTCGATAGTCTGTGTGTGTGTGTGTGTGTGTGTGTGTGTGTGTGTGTGTGTATGTGTTAACAATACAAATAAACACCTTTGCTTTGAATACCACACCATTTAACATATCTACTCTTTAGGACCCTGCAGAGGTTTATATAGTTTTAAAACCACAAGAATTCGGCTCAAGCGGTTTTATTTTTATTTTGCTTTAAAGCGTGTCAGTGTGGCTATGCTGTGGTGACGACGTGATTCATGCATGTGTTCTGGGCATCACGTGCAATAAACCAATCAGCGTGTCACTTGTCGTTCATTTTAGAGCCAGGTGGAGTCTGACTTTGGAGGGTTGCTATTTTAAAAGGTGCAGTTAGTGAAATAAAGTTCCTTTTTCCCAAATAAACCAAGAAGCAAACAATAACGCATGAATTAACATTTACACCATTTGCAGGAGATGTAATCACAAGCCCGGGTCAAGCGGCTAGCACTTTTCTAACATTTAGTCATAATGAGAATATTTCATAAGACATTTTTCCAGCTGTATTGTAGTTCATACCATTAAAATGACCACACAAACATGTCTGTATGGGACCGGTATCAACAGGTAACAACAAAAAGATATACAATAGACAAGTAACCGGAGAACCCGGAGAAAACGGACATGGGGAGAACATGGAAACTTGAACCAGGAATCCCTAGCGTTGAGAGAAGAACATGCTAACTACTAAAACACCGTGCTGCCCCATATTTGTGTGTGTGTGTGTGTGTGTGTGTGTGTGTGTATATATATATATATATATATATATATATATATATATATATATATATATATATATAAATATATATATATATATATAAGGGCGGCACAGTGGCTCAGTGGTTAGCACGTTCGCCTCTCACCCCATCTGGGTGGAGTTTCCATGTTCTCCCCGTGTTCGCGTGGGTTTCCTCCGGGTTCTCTGGTTTCCTCCCACAGTCCAAAAACATGGATCAAGGTCAATTGAATTCTCTAAATTGCCCCATATAGAGTGCGTGTGTGAGTGTGTGTGTGCCCAGCGATGGATTGGCGTCCTGTCCTGGGTGTATCTGCCCAGCTCCCGAGACATTCTCCCCTGGATGGGCATGGGGAACCCCACCGCGACCCTAATAGAGGATAAAGCGGGAGATAATGAATGAATGAATGAATATATATATATATATATATATATATAAATATATATATATATATATATATATATATATATATATATATATATACACACAAGACTGCTCAAGAAAATGTATAGTAGGTGACAACTTGACAACTTGATGATATCTTGTTAAAGGTTTTTTGCGTAAATCGATTTATCAAATGTGAGACATGTAATGAAATTATTATTCCACACGCTAATCTTTTTGGCTTGAATTTCTACTAATTTGCATGACCTTATAATTTAATACATGTAGTTTTTACAGTCCAGGTTATAGTTATCTCAAGATAAATAATGGGGAAAAAATGTAAAAGACTATTCTCAGTTGGAGGTTGAAAGTTAAAGAGGTTAGATTTATTAAAAGCCGATTTCTCTCCTCACTGAAAGCATTTGCTGAATCAAATTCAATTACTTGGTTTCTTTCATGTTTGCCTTTATTCTCTATGGCCTCTACATTAAATGACTGCGGATTTAGTCATTTTATTTGAAATGATGCTTTATGTTTTGGGGAGTGTAGCAGACATGATTTATATTTCATTACATTTACATTTAGTAATTTTCCGCCGCTTTTATCTAAAAGGAATTACAAGTGACTGTATAAAGGACAAAAAATGGCAGTGATTTAATTGCTAATAAGGAAGCGAATGAATAGTTTTAATAATTATAACAGCTATGATTAAAAAAAAAGCCAAAACCATGTACTTTTAATCAATTTAGTGTATAGTCAGAACCAGTCAAAAGTTTGGACATCCCCTTTATCCATCCATTATCTTCTGCTTTATCCTCTATTGGGGTCGAGGGGGGGGGGTTCCCCATGCCCATCCATGGGAGAATTTTTCAGGCACTGGGCAGATACACCCAGGACAGGGCGCCAATCCATCACTGGGAACACACTTACTCATACAGACACACACAAACACACTCTATATGGGGCAATTTGGAGAACTCAATTGACTTGATTCATGTTTTTGGACTGTGGGAGGAAACCGGAGAACCCGGAGGAAACCCACGCGGACACGAGGAGAACATGGAAACTCCACCCAGATGGGGATTCGAAGCGGGAATCCATAGTGCTGAGAGGCACTTTATGCTCCACTTTATCCGCCTTTATGCTCCACTTATTGTCCATGTTCTCAGCTCCACGTCCTGTAAAGATGGACTTTGTAGTTCTCCAATTCCAGACTGTAGTCCATCTGTCTGTGTTCTACAGTACATACTGTGTACGTCCCCTTTACTCTGTTCTAATGCTCAGAACCCCAATAGTAGCACCACAGAGCAGGGGTTATTGGTTGGTGCATTATTCCTATCCCAGCAGTGTCACTGTGGTGGAGAAATAAAAATTACAGCTGCACTAAAAACCCCTCACCACATCAATATAATAAAATTAAGTTTCGTCCCGGGCAGCACAGTGGCTTAGTGGTTGGCATGTTCTCCTCTCAGCGCTAGGGATTCCCGGGTTAAATCCCAATTTGGTTGGAGCTTCCATGTTCTCCCCGTGACCGCATGGATTTCCTCCGGGTTCTCCAGTTTCCTCCCACAGTCCAAAAACATGGATCAAGGTCAATTGAATTCTCCAAATTGCCCCATATAGAGTGTGTGTGTGTGTGTGAATGTGTGCCCAGTGATAGATTGGCATCCTGTCCTGGGTGTATCAACCCAGCACCCGAAACATTCCTCTCTGGATGGGCATGGGGAACCCCCCCGCGACCCTAATAGAGGATAAAGCAGAAGATAATGGAATGGAAGGATGGATGGAAGTTTCTTCTCATATGTTCAGTGATTTGGTTAGTTGTATATGTCAGGTTCTTTATTTTCACTTGCACAGAATATTAAAACCATTGCACGACCTAGCATTGGCATGTTGCCAGTTATGAACCATATCTCTCTTGTCATTATTAAATTTAAATGACTAATTCAAACATAAGGAAATCATTAACTACTGTGCTTTTAGTTGTTGGCAAGCTTGGGACATAAAATGGCTCATAATGACATTAAATGTTTCCACTGCATTTAGCTATACATTTACATTCCTTGTTACCTTGGCAGATTTGACCTTCTGTGCTGGAGAGGATGGAGAGCAGTGGGGGCGGTAGCTCAGTGGTGAGGGTGTTGGGCTATCAGTCTGAAGGTTGGGGGTTCAAATCCCAGCTCCACTGAAGTTACCAGTGTGGGTCCTTGAGCAAGACCCTTAACCCTCATTGCTCCAGGGATGTTGTGCTCACCTAGTAAGTCGCTTTGGATAAAAGCGTCTGCTGAATGACCAAATGTAATGGAATGTAACAGTATAGCTGACATATATTAACATTACAGATCAGCCATTTCACAAAACACCACATTAACCTACTGCCAATATCAGTACTACATCATACATCACCTACACATCTATCCATCCATCCATTATCTTCCATTTTATCCTGTACTAGAGTCGCGGGGGGGGTTTCGCGCCATTTCAGGCGCTGGGCAGATACACCCAGGACAGAGCGCCAATCTATCGCTGGGCACACACTCACTCACACTCTATATGGGGCAATTTTGAGCATTCAATCGACCTTGATCCATGTTTTTGGACTGTGGGAGGAATCCGGAGAACCCGGAGGGGAGACCATGGAAACTCCACCCAGACTGGGATTCAAACCGGGAATCCCTAGCGCTGAGAGGAGAACATGCTAAACACTAAGCCACCGTGCCGCCCTAACCTGAAATTAAAAGATATTTTATTTTATTAGACTGTGTTTTAACAGAAACATACAGAAAGTTTAAATATTTCTATAACTAACAGTAATTAGTTGGATAATGAAGCTTTTTAAATACAGCAGTCCTTTCCTCTGCCCTTTCTGTAATGTCATATATAATAGCCGCCTTCCTTTGATCGTGGGGTTAGTTGGAGTTGTTCCCCCTTCTCTCACTTTGATCTAAAATTCCTTTTTACACCTACGTACTACAACTTCTTCATGTTCTGCGAAATGTTCTTACACTGACACAATAGCCCTTAGAAGATAAATGGCAAGAACTGCGTATTAATGATTTTCTCACACAGATATAAGCTTAGTTATGACATTTTTGGAATATTTCAAACGAGCCACTTATCCGGGGCTTGCGGTGACGTTTCCTGTAAACAGTGAAAACATTAGTTTACGTGGAATTGCTGTTACATGGAAAAGTCAGACCGCACCTGGCAATAAAATGTTAATGGTAAGTGACATGCTGATGGGGTTTATTGCAAGTGATGGCCAAAACACACTCATGAATAACATCAAAACAGCAGACACACTGACCACGGCCAAAATCACACAGGCTGCGCGGTTATGTACTCACTAAAAATAAAAAATTAAGCTGCTTAAGTCACTTCTCGGTGATTTGTAAAGAATATATAAACCGGTACGTTAAATGTCATGGTTATCGAAGAACAGTCTGGATTTATACACACACACACACCTTCGACTCTATATATATATATATATTATTGTTTTTGTAAGTATTGCCAAACTAATATACAGTATATATATATATATATATATATATATATATATATATATATATATATATATATATATATATATATATATCATTCATTCATTATCTTCTGCTTTATCCTCTAGTAGGGTCACGGGGGGGTTCCCCATGCCCATCCAGGGGAGAACGTTTCAGGCGCTGGGCAGATAGACCCAGGACAGGGCGCCAATCCATCGCTGGGCACACACTCACTCACACATACACACACACACACTATATGGGGCAATTTTGAGAATTCAATTGACTTGATCCATGTTTTTGGACTGTGGGAGGAAACCGGAGAACCCGGAGGAAACCCACACGGACACAGGGAGAACACGGAAACTCCACCCAGGGATTCGAAACTTTCTCCCCTGTATGGGCATGGGGAACCCCCCCGCGACCCTAGAAGAGAATAAAGCGAAAGATAATGGATGTATGTATGTATGTATACAGTGGGTTGCAAAAGTATTCATACCCCTTGAACTTTTCCATATTTTGTCACATTACAACCACAAACATAAATATATTTCACTGGAATTTAATGTGAAAGACCAACACAAAGTGGTATACAATTGTGAAGTGGAATGAAAGTTATACATGAATCAACAATTTTTTTACAAATAAAAAACTGAAAAGTGCGATGTGCAAAATTATTCAGCCCCCCTGAGTCAATACTCTGTGGAA
>JAFMOD010000437.1:451404-468256 GCA_019802435.1 Corydoras maculifer
TGTACTGAGATTAGATTACACACAGGTCGACCCTTTTAAGTCATTAGCAGTCATCAGGCAACTTCTGAATGCAATTGGTTGCACTCAGGGAAAAGGGGGCTGAATAATTTTGCACATCGCACTTTTCAGTTTTTTATTTGTAAAAAAATTGTTGATTCATGTATAACTTTCATTCCACTTCACAATTGTATACCACTTTGTGTTGGTCTTTCACATTAAAATCCAGTGAAATATATTTATGTTTGTGGTTGTAATGTGACAAAATATGGAAAAGTTCAAGGGGTATGAATACTTTTGCAACCCACTGTATATTCATTCATTCATTCATTATCTCCCGCTTATCCTCTATTAGGGTCGCGGTGGGGTTCCCCATGCCCATCCAGGGGAGAACGTCTCGGGCGCTGGGCAGATAGACCCAGGACAGGGCGCCAATCCATCGCTGGGCACACACTCACTTACACAGACACACTTTATGTGGGGCAATTTTGAGAATTCAATTAACTTGATCCATGTTTTTGGACTGTGGGAGGAAACCGGAGAACCCAGAAGAAACCCACGCAGACACGGGGAGAACATGGAACATGTGCTAACCACTAAGCCACCGTGCCGCCATATATATATATTAGATTGACCGCATACTGTTTTGACCCGAACCTTTAAACATGGGTCAGACAGACTGAATCACTCTCTTTTGTTTTTGACTTTGATCTGATTTTTTTGTTTCATCTTTATTTCATCTGTAGTAAGACCTCAGGACACAGGATGTCCATAGCTCTCTTCAGCCCCATCTCCTTCCCCCGTTTCACTCGATAAAATGTTCTTAAGAGCATATTTTGGCTGTCATCTCAACAGTAGCTTCTATTTTTAGAATCGTTAGAACACTCTGGATTGTTTTTTCCTCCTTTATTCTCAATCTCAGCCTGTTCTTTTCTGACCCCCGTGACTTCCATTTTCCACAAACAGCTCGAATAATCTGCATTTATAGATGTTCATTGTGCATTGTGTTTATTTTGGGAATTATAGGTGCACACGGAAAGCAATAATAGTGAAGGAGAGGTAAACACATTATTATATTCACTGCACTTCTGTAACTCAATCTAACGGCATCGGCTTCGAGTCATTTGTTTTTCGTGCTGTGAAGATTGCCCAGCATGATGGAATATCTGTTTGGCTTATAATGGATTATTATGAGCTGCTTGGCAGTAAATTCTATTTTTGTGCCATGTTTACTTGGTTCACGGAACATCTATAATCCGCCGGTGTATTGAATTACAAGAAATGTCTTATTTGGCCTTTTGTCTGTGCAATCTGACCGTATACTGAGACTCTTAGATCAGCGGCCTAAGACTGCAAAATAATGAGCATTCTCGCAGATGCATTTCTAATACGTGCTAATGTAGTTCTTAGTGTAGATTGAACCCATAAATTCAGGTTAAGAAGCAGCCCTGAGGTTGCTGGCTCTTGGAATTAGTATAGATTAGGTTCTTTGATGCACTCTCATTACTTGTCCCAAGAGGAAATTCCATTTTCAAATACATGTAGAGTTTGGTGGATTTTTATTGAAAAGTGTAGCGGGTTTGAAATAATTCGAAATGAGTTCTCCCCGTGTCTGTGTGGGTTCCTCCGGGTTCTCTGGTTTCCTCCCACAGTCCAAAAACATGGATCAAGTCAATTGAGGTCTCCAAATTGCCCCATATAGAGTGTGTCTGTGTGAGTGTGTGAGTGAGTGCGTGTTCAGCGATAGATTGGCGTCCTGTCCTGGGTGTATCTGCCCAGCGCTTGAGACGGTCTCCCCTGGATGGGCATGGAAAACCCCACCGCGACCCTAATAGAGGATAAAGCAGAAGGTAATGGATGGATGGATGGAGTCAAAATGTCCATGTTCTTAGCTCCACTTCATGTAAAGATGGACTTTGTAGTTCTCCAATTCCAGACTGTAGTTCATCTGTTTGTGTTCTACAGTACATACTGTGAACGTCCCCTTTACTCTGTTCTAATGATCAGAACCCCAATAGTAGCACCACAGAGCAGGGATTGTGTGGTTGGCGCATTATTCCTATCCCAGCAGTGTCACTGTGGTGTTTAAATAAAACTACAGCAACTACAAATATAGCATTGACAGGTTTGCAGGGCAGGGGGCAGAGTAGATAATACATTTGCCTCTTAGTGCTGTGGATACAGGTTCGAATCCTGATCCTGGTGAAGTGTCTGTGTGAGTTTTCTCTCCACAGTCTAAAAACATGGATTTAAATGTAATTGGCTGATCTAAATTGCCCCATTCTAAATTGCCCCTATAAAGTGTGCGTTTCACAGATTTTTCTTTCTATTCTTTGGTTTTATGTTTCCTGCACTGGAAAAAAAATTCCCACACTTACAGACACAGACGCTTTGGAAAAAGCCTCATGATTTATCTATTGTATTGCTGATTTTGCTCCTCAATAAAAAAAATAATAAATAAAAAAAACCCTCATGATGAATTCCGGCTGTAAGAATCATGATGTCATAATTTTTGTTGAGACAAGGTGCAAAAATCCCCATTCATTTCGATGGCAGGTCTCTGGCAGGTGTCATAAAGCTTTAATGTGTCTGTCTATCTCCCTCGCAGCTCTCTGAAATGCAACTGCTGTTAGTTTTTCCTGATGCAGTTCGTCTTTGTTTAACACATGCTGTCATGACCTTTACAGCCATTTTTTTACTTCTTTATATTCATTCATGAAGCTGTAGCCTCAGCTTTTTAAATTCATTTTCACTTAACCTCTTCATCTAGTAGCTTTGAAATACAATCAAATCTATGCTTTCTATTTTCCAAGCTAACAAAGTATTAAATCTTATGAATAAACATGAATGTATGTATATGTATATATATATATATATATATATATATATATAACTATATATAACTATCTTAGGGTGGCTGCATAAACACACACACACTTTGGACTATATATATACAAATAAGGTCGAAAGTGTGTGTGTGTTTGTGCAGCCACCCTAAGATAGTAAATGAATGAATGAATTCTATAGTTCACTTAAAAACTCAATGAATAAACTGTGCAAAAATGTACAGAAACTTGTGTTCTACAGAGGCAGCATAGGAACAATACAATGAAATATGACATGGGGAATGACACACTTTTGTACATTACTGTACACATGCTCTACATGGTGATGAGGAAGGACCTTTAGCATAAACAAGTGAGAGCTTCCATTACACGGGTGCAGAAGAGGTGCTAATGGAAGCCTTTTGCACTCTGTTCAGAACCTTTTGTTAACTACATATTGACGAGAGCGCCAGTGAAATGGCCTTCCACTGATTGCAGGAAGCACTAATTAAAGTTCAACTGCATATTTCACTACAGCCAAGTTTCTGTCAGCTACAGGCATAGCAACATCCTGAGGTCAGTCACAGACACTAAGTAGTACAAAGGATAGTCTAACACTGCAGTCTACACTGCAAATTACTATCGATTTTATTTCCTTATTGTTTTTAAAGTCCACGAACCAGGACAGAGATCAGAAACAAAATCCTGTAAAGATTCAACATTTTCATGATGAGTCACCATTTAGGGCGGCACGGTGGCTTAGTGGTTAGCATGTTCTCCTCTCAGCGCTATGGATTCCCGGTTCGAATCCCCATCTGGGTGGAGTTTCCATGTTCTCCCAGTGTCTGCGTTGGTTTCCTCCAGGTTCTCCGGTTTCCTCCCACAGTCCAAAAACATGGATCAAGTCAAATGAATTCTCCAAATTGCCCCATAAGTGTGTGTCTGTGTGAGTGAGTGTGTGCCCAGCGATGGATTGGCGCCCTGTCCTGGGTCTATCTGCCCAGCGCCCGAAACCTTCTTCCCTGGATGGGCATGGGGAACCCCACCGTAACCTTAAAAAGAGGATAAAGCGCAAGATAATGTTAGATGTTAGTCTGATCGAATTAACATGAAAAAAGCTTGAGCTGTGTGAAAAAAAAAAAAAAAATATATATATATATATATATATATATATATATATATATATATATATATATATATATATATATATATATATATGTAGATAGATATAGGGCAGCACGGTAACTTAGTGGTTGGCATGTTCTCTCTCAGCACTAGGGATTCCTGGTTCGAATCCCAATCTGGGTGGAGTTTCCATGTTCTCCCTGTGTCGGCGTGGGTTTCCTTCAGGTTCTCCGGTTTCTTCCCACAGTCCAAACACATGGATCAATTCACTTGAGTTCTCTAAATTACCCCATATAGAGTGTGTCTGTGTGAGTGAGTGTGTGCCCAGCGATGGATTGGCGCCCTGTCCTGGGTGTATCTGCCCAGCGCCCGAAATGTTCTCCACTGGATGGGCATGGGGAACCCACCCGCGACCCTAATAGAGGATAAAGTGGAAGATAATGAATAAAGGAATATAGATATAGATATATAGGGCGGCAAGGTGGCTTAGTAGTTAGCAGGTTCTCCTCACAACGCTAGGGATTATTCTCGGTTCAAATCCCAATCTGGGTGGCGCTAGGCAGATACACCCAGGACAGGGCGCCAATCTATCTCTGGGTACACTCACTCACACAGACACACTCTATATGGGGCAATTTGGAGAATTCAATTGACCTTGATCCATGTTTTTGGACTGTGGAAGGAAACCGGAGAACCCGGTGGAAATCCATACAGACACGGGGAGAACATGGAAACTCCACCCAGATTGGGATTCGAACCAGGAATCCCTAGAGCTGAGAGGAGAACATGCTAACTACTTAACCACGTGCCGCCCCAATTAGTTTATGAACAGTTAAATTAATATTCATTAAATTAAGGTGCCAGGTCATAACGAGTCCAGGCAAAGCCAAGCTGAGCATTAATAAGCATGAAACAGAACGGGGGTCTGTTCTGTTATTTTCTAACATTTGTATCTTCGTGTTTTTGGTTTTCACTTTTGATTTACTGCTTAATGGAGCATCCAGAGAGAAAACCTTCCACGAAAAGTGTATTAGCAGAAAACAGACAAGATATTGAGAATCAATTACTAGAGATGTGTAATCCACATAACTGTAATCCACAGTGGAATGATAGAAAGAACATTAACTATTAATATATTTGCCATTAAAAGGCTTTATTCATCGATTCGTCTCAAAATTCACTTCAAATGCATTTCTTTCCAGTACATGACCCTCAGTTACTTTCAAATCATATAAGAAGAAGAATTTAATCAAACCAGGTTCCTGAGCAAGAACATTCAATTGAGCGGTTAACCAAACAACACTTTCTATGAATCCACTATTCATAATGCATCACAGGTGTCCTTATAAAACTGTATAATGTATTAATAATGCTTTATAACATTTGTCATAAGCTTCTGGTAATGTACATAGATGTTCATAATCACAGACATTACGTGTTATAGCAATATGACAATGTTTTATACCACAAATATACATAAACCATTAGAATATAAACCCTGGATTCTTTGTATTTTTAATTTTTAGACATTTCAAATTAATACATGAGGATTCGATGTTACCCAAAGTCTGTTAAGAGCATTTATAAATGTTAATAAGCTATTATGTGTGTGTGTATATATATATATATATATATATATATATATATATATATATATATATATATATATATATATTCTATATACATTCTCCACATTAAAGATAATAAAAGAAAACATTTTTAATGCCTGTAAAAGAGCCTATTAGCTTTTATAAACAGTTATGACTGCTTTAAAAGTCATTTTGGTGGGAGGGGGTGTGCATTTGTTTACCAGAAACATTATAAAGCTTAATAACAACAAGTTAATAAATTATTAGAATATACAATTTATAATGCATTATTTCACTTTGTGTTATAAAGCCTTGTGGCATATTCTTAGAACACGTTATGAGTGTGGTTATGGTCTGTGGACATTAATAAAGGCTTATAACAAGTATTATAAAGCATTATGAATGTGTTTATAATGCATCATGAATACCAGATTCATATAAAGTGTTACCGATACCCATTCGAAAACATCCATCCATTATCCTCTGCTTTATCCTCTATTAGGGTCGTGCGGGGCGGGGGGGGGGGTTCCTCACGCCCATCCAGGGGAGAACGTCTCGGGCGCTGGGCAGATACACCCAGGACAGGGCGCCAATCCATTGCTGGGCACACACTCACTCACACAGACACACTCTATATGGGGCAATTTGGAGAACTCAATCGACCCTGATCCATGTTTTTGGAGGGTGGGAGGAAACCGGAGAACCCGGAGGAAACCCACACAGACACGGGGAGAACAACTCATTCGAAAACATTCATATAAAATGATATATAATTGTACTAATACAACCCGCTGGCCGTCATCTACGCATGACACGCTATATTAAAATCAAGATTTTTAAACCCAACATAATGTATTAAACTAAATCAAGCAAACACAACAAAGCAATGAGGGTTGAATGGCAGGTGACTGGGGGGGGGTAATGTGCGTGATTGGATACACTACATATGTGACTGTGGTGCTATGGCAACTGTAAACAAACCTGATGTGGGGAGGTGTATTTCCAGAAGTAAAGTCATTTTACCTTCACATGCAAACTGCACCGGCAAGCAACAAGATACAGGTCAGACTGGGGCTTATGGGGCAAATGTTTCTACATATATAATTATTTCAATAGCCTTTTTCTAGCATTCTTCACTTTATGCATTTCAAGAAGAACTTTTAGATGCACTTCATGACATCACACAGATTTTATTCATATATACAGTACAGTCTAAAGTTTGGACACGCCCCCTTCTTGCTCCATCCTCTATTTCCTCCACTTATCATATAGATGGACTTTGTAGTTCTACAATTCCAGACTGTAGTCCATCTGTGTTCTTTGTTGTTGTTAGTCCCTGTTGGTTCTCTGTTGGTCAGGAGCATCACAGAACAGGTATCATTTGGGTGGTGGATTGTTTATTGTCAGTTTTGCAGTGACACTGATGTGGTGAGGGGGGGGGGGTTAGTGCAGCAGTTTAAACACCTCAGTCACACTGCTGGGATAGGAACCAAATAACCCCTGCTCTGTGGTGCTGCTATTGGGGTTCTGATCATTAGAACAGAGTAAAGGGGACGTACACAGTATGTACTGTAGAACACAGACAGATGGACTACAGTCTGGAATTGGAGAACTACAAAGTCCATCTTTACAGGACGTGGAATTGAGAACACGGACAATAAGTGGAGCGTAAAGGGGGCGTGTCCAAACGTTGGCTCTGTATATTCATTCCATATAATTTGCTTGATATTGATGTATTTAATTATTAATTTACTATCCAAAATGTTTTAGGTGAGGGAACAGCACGGTGGCTTAGTGGTTGGCATGTTCTCCTCTCTGCACTAGGGATTCCTGGTTCAAATATCAATCTGGGTGGAGTTTCCATGTTCTCCCCGTGTCCGCGTGGGTTTACTCCGGGTTCTCCGGTTTCCTCCCACAGTCCAAAAACATGAATCAAAGTCAATTGAATTCTCCAAATTGCCCCATATAGAGTGTGTGTGTGTGTGAGTGAGGGTGTAGCCAGCGATAGATTGGTGCCCTGTCCTGGGTCTATCTGCCCAGTGCCCGAAACGTTCTCTGGAACGGTTCCCTGGATGGGCATGGGGAACCCATGATAATGGATAGATGGATGGATGGATGGATGGTTTTAGGTGAGTCTTTTCTATAGTCTTTAAGATTTTTTGACCAAGAAGTTTGTAACCAACCTAAGTTTTTGAGCATTGTTGCCCAACAGCCTGTAATTACGTGAAAGCATTAACCCATTACCATAGCGTGAATCATTGACATCGACTCTTCTCAAGTTGTATGAAAGCAGTGTGATGTGATAACGTAACGAATGTAACATTGATCTCTTAAAAGGAAAAGCTCAGCTATAAAGTGTTGAAATGGCAAACCATGCAGAGACTGCAGTGATGAAGAAGAAGTGCACGAGCAAAAACAGGTTTGATTTGAAGCATTTATAAATGTTAATAAGCCATTATATATATTCATTCATTCATTCATTCATCCTCTTCCGCTTTATCCTCTATTAGGGTCGCGGGGTGTTCCCCATGCCCATCCAGGGGAGAACGTTTCGGGCACTGGGCAGACACACCCAGGACAGGGTGCCAACTTATTGCTGGGCACACACTCACTCACACTCTAAATGGTGCAATTTGGAGAACACAATTGACTTGATTCATGTTTTTGGACTGTGGGAGGAAACCGGAGGACACGGGGAGAACATGGAAACTCCACCCAGATGGGGATTCGAACCGGGAATCCCTAGCGCATTATATATATATATCCATTATCTTCCGCTTTATCCTCTACTAGGGTCGTGGGGGGGTTCCCCATGCCCATCCAGGGGACAACGTTACGGGCACTGGGCAGATACACCCAGGATAGGGCGCCAATCTATCGCTGGGCAGACACTCCATCCATGTTTTTATATATACACACACACACACACACACACACACATTCTCCACATTAAAGATAATAAAAGAAAACATTTTTAATGCCTGTAAAAGAGCCTATTAGCTTTCATAAACAGTTATGACTACTTTGAAAGTCATTTTGGTGGGAGGGGGTGTGCATTTGTTTACCAGAAACATTATAAAGCTTCATAACAACAAGTTACTAAATTATTAGAATATACAATTTATAATGCATTATTTCACTTTGTGTTCTAAAGCCTTGTGGCATGTTCTGCAAACCATGCAGAGCCTGCAGGGACGAAGAAGAAGTACACGAGCAAAAACAGGTCTGATTTGAAGACCATGTGCCCTCAGCAAAAAGCTGAAAGACTGGCTTATTCCAAACCCTCTGCTGATGTACAAGCCTGGATGGGCACGGCCCACAGGCGTGTCTGCACTCGACTGGCCCAGGAAAAGAAAAGAGCGAAGGAACGTACCAACGAGTTGAAATCCAAAATGAACCACAACGCGTTAATCGGCCAACTGAAGGCTGCTGATGCAAGAGAACGCATTCGCCAAATGAGACAGCGCTATGAAAAATTACAGGCATGCCTTGTTTTTATATCTATAAAAAATTCATTCATTCATTCATTATCTCCCGCTTTATCCTCTATTAGGGTTGCGGTGGGGTTCCCCATGCCCATCCAGGGGAGAACGTCTCGGGCGCTGGGCAGATAGACCCAGGACAGGGCGCCAATCCATCGCTGGGCACACACTCACTCACACAAACACACTCTATATGGGGCAATTTTGAGAATTCAATTAACTTGATCCATGTTTTTGGACTGTGGGAGGAAACCGGAGAACCCGGAGGAAACCCACGCAGACACGGGGAGAACATGGATCAACCCCCCCCCCCCCCCCCCCCCCCCCCCCCCCCCCCCCCCCCCCCCCCCCCCCCCCCCCCCCCCCCCCCCCCCCCCCCCCCCCCCCCCCCCCCCCCCCCCCCTATAAAAAATTATTTCTTATAATTGTGTGCTAGTGAAAAACACGGGTGGCACGGTGGTTTAGTGGTTAGCATGTTCTCCTCTCAGCTCTAGGGATTCCAGGTTCCAATCCCAATCTGGGTGGAGTTTCCATGTTCTCCCCGTGTCGGCGTGGGTTTCCTCCGGGTTCCCCGGTTTCCTCCCACAGTCCAAAAACATGGATCAAGGTCAATTGAATTCATCAAATTGCCCCATAGTCGGCACGGTGGCTTAGTGGTTAGCACGTTCTCCTCTCAGCGTTAGGGATTCCCGGTTACAATCCCCATCCGGGTGGAGTTTCCATGTTCTCCCCGTGTCGGTGTGGGTTTTCTCCAGGTTCCCCGGTTTCCTCCCACAGTCCAAAAAATGGATCAAGTCAATTGAGTTCTCCAAATTGCCCCATGTAGAGTGTATATGTGTGCGTGTCTGTGTGAGTGAGTGTTTGCCCAGCGATAGATTGGTGCCCTGTCCTGGGTGTATCTGCCCAGCGCCTGAAACATTCTCCCCTGGATGGGCATGGGGAACCCCCCCGCGACCCTAATAGAGGATAAAGCGGAAGATAATGAATGAATGAATGAAATTGCCCCATATAGAGTGAGTGTGTGTCCAGTGATATATTGCCGCCCTGTCCTGGGTGTATCTGCCTGAAACGCTCTCCCATGGATGGGCATGGGGAACCCCCCCGGAACCCTAGTGGGGGATAAAGCGGAAGATAATGGATAGATAGTGAAAAATTATTAGCAGCCCAATCTGGGTGGAGTTTCCATGTTCTCCCCGTGTCCGTGTGGGCTTCCTCCAGGTTCTCGAGTTTCCTCCCACAGGCTTAAAACATGGATTCAAGGTGAATTGGCTGCTCTACATTGCTTTCATTTATATATGTCCAGCAATGAACTCAAGAATTCAGGACAACATGTTTTATACAGTGTAATTTAACAGAAATACAGCACTGACTACACTGCTACCACACCTCACTAAAGGTCAGGAATTATTTAATACAAAGTTTATAAAAGCTAGATCTAAGCTGCGCAGGACTGTTATGTCCTGACATCCATTGCAGACAATCATACCTCATACCTCTGCACTTTAAAGTATCTGCAGAGGGTTGTTGAAGCAGAACATTTTACCAACATGCAATACTGTCCTGCTTTTGTTATTAGGCAAAGGAAAGGAACCTAATCATCTCATGCCAGGCCAGCGCCCTAAGAGCCATGCATTTAGAAAAGTTACTGGCAAAGGACGACGTGAAAACGGATGTGAATGTCCTGGACCCACAACAGGTAATTTACATTGAAATGTAGACAATAATAATATAATTATACAGAATCCATTCATTCATCATCTTCCGCTTTATCCTCTATTATATTAGGATCGCGGTGGGGTTTCCCATGCCCATCCAGGGGAGAACGTTTCGGGCGCTGGGCAGATAGACCCAGGACAGGGTGCCAATCCATCGCTGTCACACACTCGCTCACACAGACACACTCTATATTGGGCAATTTGAAGAACTCAATTGTATTGATCCATGTCTTTGGACTGTGGGAGGAAACCGGAGAACCCGGAGGAAACCCACACGGACACGGGGAGAACATGAAAACTCCACCCAGATTGGGATTCAAACCGGGAATCCCTAGTGCTGAGAGGAGAACATGCTAACCACTAAGCCACCGTGATAATACAGAATGTGATGTATATATACAGTATATCCATCCATTATCTTCCGCTTTATCCTCTATTAGGGCAGATACACCCAGGACACTCACACAGACACACTCTATATGGGGCAAATTGAAGAACTCAATTGTATTGATCCATGTCTTTGGACTGTGGGAGGAAACCGGAGAACCCGGAGGAAACCCACACGGACACGGGGAGAACATGGAAACTCCACCCAGATGGGGATTCGAACCGGGAACCCCTAGTGCTGAGAGGCGAACGTGCTAACCACTAAGCCACCGCGCCGCCCTAAAGTGGAAGATAATAGTTGGATGGAATTAACACTACATTTTACAGTATGTGTCAACATACTTTGGCCCATGTGGTTGAAGCCTTTTCCCGCCAAAATAGTGAGCCGCATTAACCAACTGTTGTTTTAATAAAACAATTAATGCTTCATTTCGGTACTTCCTACAGGCACAGAGAGTGCAGGAGCTTTTGAACGATGAAGGGGATTTGACTATAATCCGGAGATGGTAGCCTGGGTTTTATCATGACTTTGAGGCACTCATCAACATTTTAGAAAGTCTGAACTACTGAGAGACTACACAAACATCAGAAAACACTGCAGACGCTGCCGACTGCCTCACAGCTGAATAAAAAAATGCCACCTCATCATTTAGTCTGCACAGGCTTTAAATTATATACGATTGTCATGACAAGGACAATGCTGTTAACAGTTCAGTCATTTTTTTATTACCGTATTTTCCGGACTATAAGGCGCACCTTAAATCGGACGTGCGCCTTATAATCCGGTGCACCTTATACGTGTAATGAGTTCCAAAATCTCAAGTGTTTTATTGGTTTTATAAAATGTAATCTGGTCCAGGTTTTTTAAGAAAACGTTGATCGCTGAGTAACAGGATACCGGCTTGGCACTCATCAGGAATCGTCTCACTGTTTAACTGTTTATCCATCCATCCATCAATTATCTTTTGCCTTGTCCTGTACTAGGGCTGGGGGGGGGCATGGTCCCAATCTATTGCTGGGTACACTCACAGACACACTCTACACACTCTATATAGGGATATTTTAGATGGGGCAATTTAGAGCATCCATCCATCATCTTCCGCTTTATTCTCTAGGGTCGCGGCGGGGTGGGGGGAAGTTTTGGGCGCTGGGAAGATACACCCAGGACAGGGCGCCCATCTATCACTGGGCACACATTAACTCACACACTCTATATGGGGCAATCTGGAGAACTCAATTGACCTTTCTCCGTGATTTTGGACTGTGGGAGGAAACCGGAGAGCCCAGAGGAAACCCACTCTGACATGGAGAGAACATGGAAACTCCACCCAGATGGGGATTGGAACCGGGAATCCCTAGAGCTGAGAGGAAAACATGCCAACCACTAAGCCACTGTGCCATCCCTCGCCGTTTATATTAATCTGTATTTCCGTTATAATAATAAATAATAATGTAGTTTATTGCTCAGAAGTGTGTTATTGTCAATAACGTCACGACTGGAAGACGGCTCCAGTTTTATAACATGCTTTTGCACAGACTGAACAATGTCATTATTGTTACACTGACATTTTCATTAATGGTACCTGATTTTAAAGTGCTACCTTCTTCCCGTTTGCCAGGTTTTACGGCTGTAGCTTTTAGTGAGTGCATTCTAATAACATGGTGGACTTTTTGCCAAAACGTTTTTGTCAGTATGACCGTAGAGACGATTTGCCCTGGCGTTCAGTCGCAGCTATAATTTCACTAACCCCTGAGTCAGCATTGATAGCTTTTGCCTAAAGAGCACCTCACGCTTTTAAAAGGGCACAAAAACCCTGGAACAGCTTGTCCTCACAAAGTTTAGTGAGGTGTTTACAACAGTGCTTGCACTAAATATACTACCATAGCTTTAAAATCCATTCATTCATTCATTATCTTCCGCTTTATCCTCTATTAGGGTCACGGTGGGGTTCCCCATGCCCATCCAGGGAAGAACATCTCGGGCGCCGGGCAGACACACCCAGGACAGGGCGCCAACCTATCGCTGGGCACACACTCACTCACACAAACACACTCCATATGGGGCAATTTGGAGACTTGTTTGGACGGTCAATGTTTTTGGACTGTGGGAGGAAACCGGAGAACCCGGAGAAAACCCATTTGGAGAACATGGAAACTCCGCCCAGATGGGGATTCGAACCGGGTATCCCTAGTGCTGAGAGGAGAACATGCTAACCACTAAGCCACCATGCCGCCTAGCTTTTAAAATGTCAATTTAAAAGGCCAAAATCTGCTACGAATGACAAAACTGGCATTTTTTAAATTTTTTTTGGATGGTCTTACAAACAGATCATGTAATATATATATATATATATATATATATATATATATATATATATATATATACGCAAAAATGCTTGGATTAGACATAGTTTCAGAGCTTGAAGAGCAAATCAGGCCTGGGGCATGTCACCGATTGAAATAAGAAGCTGTCAGCTGAATCCAATTTTCAAGCTATGATTATTTACGCTTTGTGTGAACACCCAGCAACTAACAGCTCCAAGCCAGTGTCCAAAGCTCTGAAACTAAAGCAATCGATGTCCAACAGGCAGGTGAAGACGACACAATGATGACAGACGATCTGAGGGAAGGCAGTTCAGAGGAACTGTAAAGGATGAGATGAGATGTGAAGATCAAACTGCTATACAGAACTGTGGATGTAAGCCGACTGGTCGATAAGACAAATCTTCATCCATCTATTATCCATAAGGGTCGCGAGGGGGGAGGGGGTTCCCCATGCCCATCCAGGGGAGAACGTTTCGGGGTGCTGGGCAGATACACCAATCTAGGACAGGACACCAATCTATCACTGGGCACACACTCACTCACACACCCAGACATACACACTTTATATCGGGCAATTTTGGAGAACTCAATGGACTTGGCAGCACGGTGGCTTAGTGGTTAGCACATTCGCCTCTCAGCACTAGGGGTTCCCGGTTCGTATCCCCATCTGGGTGGAGTTTCCATGTTCTCCCCCGTGTCTGCGTGGGTTTCCTCCGGGTTCTCCGGTTTCCTCCCACAGTCCAAAAACGTTGATCAAGTCAATTGAGTTCTCCAAATTGCCCCATATAGAGTGTGTGTGTGAGTGAGTGTGTGCCCAGCGATAGATTGGCGCCCTGTCCTGGGTGTATCTGCCCAGCGCCCGAAACGTTCTCCCCTGGATGGGCATGGGGAACCCCCCTACGACCCTAATAGAGGATAAAGCGGAAGATAATGGATGAATGAATGAAAGGTATTTGTTAAAAAGATGCGTCTTCAGTAGTTTCTTGAAACTGCATAGTGATAATGCCTTACGGACAGAGTTGGGAAGATCGTTCCACCTTAACCCTCATTGCTGCAGGGATGTTGTGATGAACCCTGTGCTCACCTTGTAAGTTGCTTTGGGCATGGTAGCTCAGTGGTTAGGATGTTTGGCTATCAATCTAAAGGTTGTGGGTTCAAATCCCAAGTCCACTAAAGTTACCAGTGTGGGTCCTTGAGCAAGACCCTTAACCCTCATTGCTGCAGGGATGTTGTGATGAACCCTGTGCTCACCTTGTAAGTTGCTTTGGGCATGGTAGCTCGGTGGTTAGGATGTTGGGCTATTAATCTGAAGGTTGTGGGTTCAAATCCCAAGTCCAGTGAAGTTACCAGTGTGGGTCCTTAACCCTCATTGCTGCAGGGATGATGTGATTAACCCTGTGCTCACTTTCTAAGTCACTTTGGTCTGCTAAATGACCAAATGTAATTTGATTTGATTTTGATAAGGCTGCTTTTTTGTCGGGATGGATTTAACAAGTTAAAGACTGATTCTCAGTGAGTACATGTGCATCAATGCTCAGGCGATAAACAGGTTCATACAGAAGACATCGAAAGCATTTGGTTCTGCACACTGACGTCCTCCCATCCATAAATAAATTCTGTACAGCAGATGTCTCCATAATAAAATAACGGTGGACAAAAACAAGCCACCTGTCCAATGCACGATTGTTTTGAACTATGTCACATCACGACTGACGCACCCACAGACCTCAGCATATTACTATTTTTGCAATAAATTACCTTGTCACCTCACAACGCATGCACCGTCAATGATGATGCAAAGAATTTAAACTGGAGAGCTTTACTGACACCAAGTGGCAACAATAGGAACTACAGCTCAATGATGATCCAATCATCGAATTTATAACCAATCAACAACTTAGAAAACACAACAGAATCCCCCAAAACAAACATATTTTAACATAGTATATAATTAAGTTTCTGGACGACTTATTCAGCATTTCCCCAAAAGTTGTGACGTTTTATATTTTCCTTCATACAGTCGTATAACCCGCGTTAGCCGTATGCTCGGTGTTTGGCGCCTCCTGCCGTTCTAAAATGGAACTGATTCAAATTTAACACTAAACTGTTCGCTGCAAGTATAAAAATCTAGTATTTTGGGTCTAAAATAGAAACATAAAACGCCTAACCAAACGAAAACGAACTGCAGTTGGTGTGTTTTCTTACAGGGTGAGTAAAAAAGCCTAGAAACATGGCCTGGGATCATGTTTTCCCCGGATTCCTCTCACAAGTCGCACTCAACTCCCGGCAAACGTGCAAAAAACCACCGCACCGGCGGCATTGAGCAATGTTTCAAAGGTTTGTAATGGATATATATTTATTTGTTTGTAAAAAATGGGGGCGGCACGGTGGCTTAGTGGTTAGCATGTTCTCCTCTCAGCACTAGGGATTCCCGGGTTGAATCCCAATCTGGGTGGAGTTTCCATGTCCTCCCCGTGACCACGTGGGTTTCCTCCGGGTTCTCCGGTTTGCTCCCACAGCCCAAAAACATGGATCAAGGTCAATTGAGTTCTCCAAATTGCCCCATATAGAGTGTGTCTGTGTGAGTGAGTGTGTGCCCAGCGATAGATTGGCGCCCTGTCCTGGGTGTATCTGCCCAGCGCCTGAGACGTGCTCCCCCACGACCCTAATATAGGATAAAGCGGAAGATAATAAATGAATGAATTAATGTAAAAAATGGGGGGGGGGGCGGCACGGTGGTTCAGTGTTTAGCATGTTCTCCCCTCAGCGCTGGGGATTCCCGGTTCGAATCCCAATCTGGGTGAAGTTTACATGTCCTCCCCGTGTCAGCGTGGGTTTCCTCCGGGTTCTCCGGTTTGCTCCCACAGTCCAAAAACATGGGTCAAGTCAATCGAGCTCTCCAAATTGCCCCATATAGAGTGTGTCTGTGTGAGTGAGTGTGTGTCCAGCGATGGATTGGCGCCCTGTCCTGGGTGTATCTGCCCAGCGCCCGAGACGTTCTCCTCTGTATGGGCATGGGGAACTCCCCCCCCCCCCCGCGACCCTAATAGAGGATAAAGTGGAAGATAATGGATGGATGGATGTAAAAATGGACATGGAGCGAGGTTCCATTGGAAATAATGACCAAGGAAGTCCTTCGTCAATCGGCCGAGCAGAACTGGCTGCCTCGGCGCATGCGCTCTTCGTCCCCAGCCTGCCTCCGTACAGGGTGTCGATTGTGAAGCTGGAAGGTTGCAGGAGGGAAATTTACTGAATTCAATCGACTGCGATTATTGGGTTTATTCGGAAAGCGACGGCGAACTAAAGGAGACGGATGTGCTTTAGAAAACGGAACGGCTATCGCCCGCCAGACCGATTTAATGCCACGATTGTAAGTATGAACGCCCGCCGGTGTTTGCCTCGCTTTT
>JAFMOD010000437.1:479511-493542 GCA_019802435.1 Corydoras maculifer
ATATTAAGCCCTTATGTCTATATATTAAGCCCTCATGTCTTTCTATTAAGCCCTCATGTCTTTCTATTAAGCCCTCATGTCTTTCTATTAAGCCCTCATGTCTTTCTATTAAGCCCTCATGTCTTTTAATTAAGCCCTTATGTCTTTATATTAAGCCCTCATGTCTATATATTAAGCCCTCATGTCTTTCTATTAAGCTCTTATGTCTTTCTATTAAGCCCCTATGTCTTTATATCAAGCCCTTATGTCTATATATTAAGCCCTCATGTCTTTATATTAAGCCCTTCATCCATGTAGTGTGTCTGTGTCTGTGTGAGTGAGTGTGTGCCCAGCGATAGATTGACACTCTGTCAATCCCCATGCCCATCCAGGAGAGAACGTCTCAGGCGCTGGGCAGATACACCCAGGACAGGACGGCAATCTATCACTGGGCACATACTCACTCACACAGACACACTCTATATGGGGCAATTTGGAGAACTCAATTGACTTGATGCTGAATAGACAAGGTTCTGTGCGCAGCCAAAGTAGTCCTTCTGAAATTCTCAGGAGCTTGAGACGCTCTATAAAAAGCAACTTATAGAATATAAATCATTTAATAACATCCATTCATCCATCTATCATCTTCCGCTTTGTCCTATATTAGGGTCGCAGGGGCTTCCTCATCACCATCCAGGGGAGAACGTTTCGGGGGGTGTGTTAATGTGTGTGCAGGTGTGTTAATGTGTGTTGCACTTGTACGAGTGGACAAAGTATGTGTGTATATGTATGTTTGTGTATGTGTATATATATATATATATATATATATATATATATATATATATATATATATATATGTATATGTATTTATATAATTAAAATTTATATATATATAAATACACACACGCACACATATATAGTATGTATAGCATGTATGTATGTGTATATATATATATATTCATTCATTCATTTATCCTTTATTAGGGTCACGGTGGGGTTCCCCATGCCCACCCAGGGGAGAACGTTTCAGGCGCTGGGCAGATAGACCCAGGACAGGGCGCCCATCCATTGCTTGACACACACTCACTCACACACACACTCTATAAGGGGCAATTTTGTAGAATTCAATTGACTTGATCCATGTATTTGGAATGTGGGAGGAAACCGGAGAACCCGGAGGAAACCCATGCAGACACGAGGAGAACATGGAAACTCCACCCAGATGGGGATTCGAACCGGGAATCCCTAGTGCTGAGAGGAAAACATGCTAAACACTAAACCACCATGCCGCCCTATATATATAGATATATATGTGTGTGTGTGTGTGTGTATACACACACTCACACACACACATCCCCAAACTCTTTCCACAAACAGTTAACACATGCAGTTGTTTAAAATGCATAGCTGGGTGCTTGTACACACTCGAGCACTAAAACTAAATGAAACCCTTGAATGTAATAACGGAGATGTTTGTTTCAGTCCTGTAGTTCATATTGTGTCATTTTTAAAATGCTGATGCTGAATAAATGCTTCTGTTTTAACCTTCCGTCCGCATAGCTGCAACGTTCCGATATGCTGGACCTTAACCGTGCTGTCGGTTCCACATTTTATTTCATTATTAAGCTAAATGTAAACCTCGTTCCGCCAACTCGCAGAACGAGGCGCGAGCTTCAGGCAATGCCGTCCAAATAAGTCTTGTCCTTTGTGTTTCTCTCCCCCCCCCGTCCCCCCGTCCCCCTCTTTGTGTGTGTTTGGATGTTGTGCGCTCTGCCTCACCTGAACGTGTGTTTGTGAAGGAGAGGTCCGCAGCCTGCAGGGGGATGACATGCATGTGTCCAGGCTTTTAACGCCCTTCAGGATTGTAAGACTAGTTGGCTGCCCTTCGCCGAGCCATGATGGACATTCTGGTAACCCGCCGCTCTCGCCCGCCTGGTGTTTGGGCTTGTGTGACGTGTTTTTTTTTGTTTCGTTTTGTCCGGTGTTGGTTTTGTTGTTTGTCTACTTTACTTTTGAGAATGCTGGTTTGTCTTGTGACATATGCTGTTGGTGTTTTTTTTGCACACAGACATAAAAATGTTTCATCGTGTAGCTTTTTGATCACAACTTTGTTTGACGACAAGTTTGGACACGCCCCCTCCGTGCTCCATCCTCTATTTCCTCCACTTATCATATCGATGGACTTTGTAGTGTAGTGTCCCCTATTGGTTCTCTGTTCTCTATTCCGCTTAGTCCAATACAATGCTAGGGTTGCGGGGGGGGGGGGGGGGNTACCTTTGGTATTGAGGTGGTGATGGTCAGGTGGACAGGTCTGTAATACCTTGTGGTGTTTTAACTCAGAAGCTTAATATTGATTATAGATGATTGTGTATATAGGGCGACACAGTCGCTTAGTGGTTAGCATGTTCTCCTCTCAGCTCTAGGGATTCCCGATTCAAATCCCCACCTGGGTGGAGTTTCCATGTTCTCCCCGTGTCAGTGTGGGTTTCCTCCGGGTTCTCCGGTTTCCTCCCACCGTCCAAAAACATGGATCAAGTCCATTGAATTCTCCAAATTGCCCCATATAGAGTGTGTCTGTGTGAGTGAGTGTGTGCCCAGCCATAGATTGGCGCCCTGTCCTGGGTGTCTGCCCAGCTCCCGAAACGTTCTCCCCTGGATGGGCATGGGGAACCCCCCCCCGCGACCCACCATCCATCCATTATCTTCCTCTAGTATCCTCTAGTAGGGTCGCGGTGGGGTTCTTCATGCCCATCCAGGAGAGAACATTTCAGGCGCTGGGCAGATACACCCAGGACAGGACACCAATCTATCACTGGGAACGCACTTACTCACACAGACAAATACACACTCTATATGGGGCAATTTGGAGACCTCAATTGACCTGATCCATGTTTTTGGACTGTGGGAGGAAAGCGAAGAACCCGGAGGAAACCCACGCGGACACGGGGAGAACATGGAAACTCCACCCAGATGGGGATTCGAACCGGGAATCACTAAGCCACCGTGCCGCCCCCCCCCCCCCCGGGACCCTAATATAGGATAAAGTGGAAGATAATGGATGGATGGATGGCCGTTTACAGAGTGGGTGTGTGTTTCTGTAAACATAGAAGATACGCAAGAAAAGAGAAGCGTCCGCAGACAGCACACTGCTAACCACTGAATGCTACGCCTGAGCTATGAGGGATGTTCTCTGAATTTATAGATTCAACAGAACACTGTGTTCTCTGTAGACGCGCTCCGGTGCATGACCGGATTCTTTCACAAGGTTGGACAAGTATGTTGTCAATAGCCTGGTGAGACGAAGCGGCGGAGTGAGCTAGCTGAACGGTTTACGTTTCCAACGTTGAATGAAGGAGTTTATTTAAATGGGATTTGGATAGAATTCCAAACTTTATTCCTCAAATGATCCCAATTTGTGTTGCCGTTATGATGTCATCAAAGCAAGCTGGTATAGTTTGCTGTGATGACCTCATAACGGCAACACAATTTCACTCGTTATATTCAGCTTTATCCTCTGTTAGGGTCATAGGGGGTTCCCAGGACAGGGCGCCAGTCTATCGCTGGGAACATACTCACTTACACAGACGCACACAGTATATGGGGCAATTTCCAGCCATCCGTTATCTTTTGCTTGATCCTCTACTAAGGTCACGGGGGGGGTTGCCAATGCCCATCCAGTGGAGAACGTTTTGGGCGCTGGGCAGATACACTCAGGACAGGACACCAATCTATCGCTGGGCACACACTCACACAGACACACACAGTATATGGGGCAATTTCCAGCCATCCGTTATCTTCCGCTTGATCCTCTACTAGGGTCACCGGGTGGGGGGTTCCCCATGCCCATCCAGGGGAGAACGTTTTGGGCGCGGGGCAGATACACCCAGGACAGGACGCCAATCTATTGCTGGGCACACGCTCACTCACACACACACACACACATACACACTCTATATGGGGCAATTTGGAGAATTCATTTGACTTAATCCATGTTTTTGGACTGTGAGAGGAAACCGGAGAACCCGGAGGAAACCCGCGTGGCCACGGGGAGAACATGGAAACTTCACCTAGATTGGAATTCGAACCGGGAATCTATAGTTCTGAGAGGAGAACATGCTAACCACTTGATCCTCCATTAGGTTCACAGTGGGGGTTCCCCATGCCCATCCAGGGGGAACATTTCGGGCTCTGGGCAGATACACCCAGGACAGGGCGCAATCTATCACTGGGCACAAACTCACTCACCCAGACATACTCTATATGGGGCAATTTGGAGAATTCAATTGAGCTTGATGCAGTCGAGTTTTCCATCAGCAAGATACACACGAGATACGCCAGAAATGTACCTGAACACACCTTATTTTGAGACGGCCACGCCCATCGGGGATATATTCACACGCAGCGTTGCCATTTAAATGATTTAGGTGGAGGGTGGGAAATACACAGTTGGCAGAATGTAAGATAGCGATGAGCTGGGTGGTGGCGCGAGCTCATTGATAAGTAGAGCTGCACCGAGTTTCTGAATGCATCACCGTCACTATCAAACCAGCTGCCGTTGGAGTTTACTTAAGCCAGTTTGTGAATGAACAACAAACAGGGAAAAAATAGAAAAAGCAATGTGACCAATCCCTGCAGCTGAATGCTGAATAAACGCTTCCTTTATGCGACCACTTGAGGTTCAGCCGAGTTCCCGAAAGGTTATTCTGCCCTCAGCAGGCTGAGAACGACCTGCTCTGATATCAATTATTTATATAGTTACAGCCTGACGTCCTCACAACTGTATTCATTTAATAATCTGCTGCCGGTTATTAATGCTGCAAAACATTAATAAATCAGCAACACAAAAAAAAATCCTTCTCCAGGACATTTAAACAACACTGATTGGCTAAAATCATGTTGCATGTTCTAAAATTTCATTGTCCCTCCGTGAGCTTTGATTAAAATACTCCAGGCTAAGTGGTTAGTACGTATGGGTTCGAATCCCAATCCGGGTGGAGTTTCCATCTTCTACCCGTGTCCATGTGGGTTTCCTCTGGGTTCTCTGGTTTCCTCCCACAGTCCAAAAGCATGGATTAAGCTTGAATTGGATGCTCTAATTAGGACAGCGGCGGCACGGTGGCTTAGTGGTTAGCACGTTCGCCTCTCAGTGCTAGGGATTCCCGGTTCGAATCCCCATCTGGGTGGAGTTTCCATGCTCTCCCCGTGTCTGCGTGGGTTTCCTCCGGGTTCTCCGGTTTCCTCCCACAGTCCAAAAACATGGATCAAGTTAATTGAATTCTCAAAAATTAGACACATATAGAGTGTGTCTGTGTGAGTGAGTGTGTGCCCAGCGATGGATTGGCGCCCTGTCCTGGGTCTATCTGCCCAGCGCCCGAGACGTTCTCCCCTGGATGGGCATGGGGAACCCCACCGCGACCCTAATAGAGGATAAGCGGGAGATAATGAATGAATGAATGAATAATTAGGACAGCAACCTGACCCTAGTGGTTAGCATGTTCTCCTCTCAGCGCTAGGAATTCCTGGTTCAAATCCCAATCTGGGTGGAGTTTCCATGTTTTCCCCGTATCCGCAAGGGTTTCCTCCGGGTTCTCCGGTTTCCTCCCACAGTCCAAAAACATGGATCAAGGTTGAATTGGATGCTCTAATTAGGACGACACCCTGACCTAGTGGTTAGCATGTCCTCCTCTCAGTGCTGGGGATTCCCGGTTCAAATCCCAATCTGGGATTAATCTGTAATTGGTGGCATTACACCAATCACACAGGGGCTTAGTGGTTGGCATGTTCTTCTCTCAGCGTTAGGGATTCCCGGTTCGAATCCCAATCTGAGTGGCCTTTCCATGTTCTCCCCGTGTCCGCGTGGGTTTCCTCCAGGTTCTCCGGTTTCCTCCCACAGTCCAAAAACATGGATCAAGCCAATTGAATTCTCCTAATTGCCCCATATAGAGTGTGTGTGTCTGTGTAAGTGAGTATGTGTGTGAGTGATAGATTGGCGCTCTGTCCTGGGTGTATCTGCCCAGAGCCCGAAACGTTCTCCCCCCGCGACCTTAGTAGAGGATATAACATTTCTGGCGCTGGGTAGATACACCCAGGACAGGGCGCCAATCTATCACTGGGCACACACTCATTCACACAAACACACTCTATATGGGGCAATTTGAAGAATTCAATTGACCTTGATCCATGTTTTTAGACTGTGGGAGGAATCTCCTAGCGCTAGAGGAGAACATGCTAACCACTAAGCCACCTCGTCCCATGTGGCAATTAGACTTTAAATGACGTTAATTGAATTTTAATTGTGGTAATTATGATTAATGTGTTTAACCTTCTCCGTTTTACCATTTGATCCTGAGGCATTGTGGCATTCTGTAAATTTCATCACGTTTAGAGCCTTTATTTTGATTAGAAACATAAACTTGTTCATATAAAGTAACCTTAGATCTTATCTCTCAAAAGGCCGAGCAGCTTGTGTTTAGAAAATACAGGTCAGAGATATGTGGGTTTATAAAAAGTAGGTATTTATATTGGCGGCACGGTGGCTTAGTGTTTAGCACGTTTGCCTCTCAGCGCTAGGGATTCCCGGTTCGAATCCCCATCTGGGTGGAGTTTCCATGTTCTCCCCGTGTCTGCGTGGGTTTCCTCCGGGTTCTCCGGTTTCCTCCCACAGTCCAAAAACATGGCTCAAGTTAATTGAATTCTCGAAATTTCCCCATATAGAGTGTGCCTGTGTGAGTGAGTGTGTGCCCAGCGATGGATTGGCGCCCTGTCCTGGGTCTATCTGCCCAGCGCCCGAGACGTTCTCCCCTGGATGGGCATGGGGAACCCCACCGCGACCCTAATAGAGGATAAGCGGGAGATAATGAATATATGAATGAATCTAAAGACTAAGTTTCCAAAATAATTCTCCAAAACACTTTCTATTAAACTGGTATTTATAATGCACTATTAACTGATTCATAATGCTTTAAAAGGTATTCATAACGGTTTATAACCTTTCTCATAAGCCTCTGTTAATGTAAACTCTAAGTGCTCTAAGAATATGCCATGAGACATCATAACACATCATAACACAGATGACAGAAGATTATAATATAAAATTCTTTTAAATTCTATGGATGTAAGACATTCATACTTAATACAAGCTGATTTCCCCGTACTTAAAATCTATAAAAAGCATTTATAATCTATTATAAGTCATTATGTCCTAATGCAGTTCCTTTCATAGAGGTAATAAATAACAACACTCTACCAAATGCCTGTAAAGAGAGCTTATGAGCGTTCATAAAGGGTTATTAGCACATATATTTCTTTTTAGGGGAGGCATTGATTTACCACAAACATAAACATTTATGGCACCGATATCCAAACTAAGATAATGAACAGTTAAAATACAGGTTATAATGCTTTACGTCACTTTGTGTTATGAAGTCTTATTTTATATTCTTATAACACTTTGAGTGTTGTTATGAACATGTATGTACAATAAAAGAGGCTTATGACAGATGCTATATAAAGCATTATAACACTAAGTTAATGAACAATTAAAATGCACGTTATAATGCATTGTCACTGTGTTATGAAGTCTTATGGAATATTCTTATAACACTTTGAGTGTTGTTATGAACATTCATTCATTCATTCATTATCTCCCGCTTATCCTCTATTAGGGTCGCGGTGGGGTTCCCCATGCCCATCCAGGGGAGAACGTCTCGGGCGCTGGGCAGATAGACCCAGGACAGGGCGCCAATCCATCACTGGGCACACACTCACTCACACAGACACACTCTATATGGGGCAATTTGGAGAATTCAATTAACTTGATCCATGTTTTTGGACTGTGGGAGGAAACCGGAGAACCCGGAGGACACCCACGCAGACACGGGGAGAACATGGAAACTCCACCCAGATGGGGATTCGAACCGGGAATCCCTAGCGCTGAGAGGCGAACGTGCTAACCACTAAGCCACCGTGCCGCCTGTTATGAACATATATGTACAATAACAGATGTAGAACAATAACAGCATTATATTATAAAGCATTATAACACTTAGTTAATGAACAGTTAAAATACAGGTTATAATGCTTTACGTCACTTTGTGTTATGAAGTATTATTTTATATTCTTATAACACTTTGAGTGTTGTTATGAACATGTATGTACAATAAAAGAGGCTTATGACAGATGCTATATAAAGCATTATAACACTAAGTTAATGAACAATTAAAATGCACGTTATAATGCATTGTCACTGTGTTATGAAGTCTTATGGCATATTTTTATAACACTCTGAGTGTTGTTATGGACATGTATGTACAATAACAGAGGATAATGACAGATGCTATATAAAGCATTATAACACTAAGTTAATGAACAATTAAAATGCACGTTATAATGCATTGTCACTGTGTTATGAAGTCTTATGGCATATTTTTATAACACTTTGAGTGTGGTTATGGACATGTATGTACAATAACAGAGGAAAATGACAGATGCTATATAAAGCATTATAACACTAAGTTAATGAACAGTTAAAATACACGTTATAATACATTGTCACTGTGTTATGAAGCGTTATGTCATATTCTTATAACACTTTGAGTGTGGTTATGAACATCAATGTACATTAGCAAAGGTTTATGAAAATTGTTATGGGATATTACGAACACTATAAAGCTCAATGAATGTGTCTATAATGCATTATGAACACCAGATTTATAGAAAGTGTTCTGAAGTTGCTAGTCGTTTTATAAGATTTACCGGTGTAAAGGCCTTTGGGAGTCCCGATCTCTAAACGGAACATTTGTAAATTATAAGATCCCTCATCTATCACTGGGAACACACTCATACATTCACTAACACACACACATATATTATATGGGGCAATTTAGAGCAAACAATTTTACTTTACTCTTCTTTTCAGGGAGAACTTTTCAGATACACCCAATCCATCGCTGGGCATACACCGACACACTTCATAGGGGCAATTTAGAGCAGCCGATTTACCTTTGGGAGTCTCGATCTCTAAACGGAACATTTCTAAATTATAAGAGGAGTCAGACGTCAGGTGTCATATGTCTAATGCTTTAATCTTTTCCAGCGAGCCCCTGAGGTGATGTAGGTCATTGATGTGTGGGTGTGTTCAGGAGTGTAAAGTCATCTTTAGGAGATTAGTTGAGAAGTGAAACTGGATATGAAACTGCAGAGGAATCAACATATAACACTATTATATCACACCTACCCAGAGTGAGGGTTTGATCTGAAGGTATTTAGACTCTTACCTCTTACATTACGTTACATTTACATTTAGTCATTTAGCAGACGCTTTTATCCAAAGCGACTTACAAGGTGAGCACAGGGTTCATCACAACATCCCTGCAGCAATGAGGGTTAAGGGTCTTGCTCAAGGACCCACACTGGTAACTTCAGCGGACCTGGGATTTGAACCCCCAACCTTCAGATTGATAACCCAACATCCTCACCACTGAGCTACCACGCACTACATGCTCTTACATTACGTTACATTTGCATTTAGTCATTTAGCAGATGCTTTTATTCAAAGCGACTTACAAATGTGAAAACCCCAAGGCAGTAATTATAGAGAAAACCAGCTACACTGTAGATGGGGCATGGTAGCTCAGTGGTGAGGGTGTTGGGTTATCAATCTGAAGGTTGGGGGTTCAAATCCCAGGTCCACTGAAGTTACCAATGTGGGTCCTTGAGCAAGACCCTTAACCCTCATTGCTGCAGGGATGTTGTGATGAACCCTGTGCTCATCCTGTAAGTCACTTTGGATAAAAGCGTCTGACAAATGAGCAAATGTTAAATGTTATGTAAATGTAATTATCAAACCTGATCGTTTTCTGACCCCCCCCACCTTTTTTTAATAAAAAAAAAAAAAAAAAAAATATATATATATATATATATATATATATATATATATATATATATATATATATATATATATATATGCGGCATGGTGGCTTAGTGTTTAGCATGTTAGCACTAGGGATTCCCGGTTTGAACCCCATTCTGGGTGGAGTTTCCATGTCCGCATGGGTTTCCTCCGGGTTCTCCGGTTTCCTCCCACAGTCCAAAAACATGGATCAAGTCAATTGAGTTCTCCAAATTGCCCCATATAGAATGTGTGTCTGTGTGTGTGAGTGTGTGCCCAGTGATAGATTGGTGTCCTGTCCTAAGTGTATCTGCCCAGCGCCCGAAACATCTTCCCCTGGATGGGCATGGGGAACCCACCCCACCCCCCGCGACCCTAATAGAGAATAAAGCGAAAGATAATGGATGAATGAACATGGACAATAACTGGAGCAAAAAGGGGGCGTGGCCAAAATGTTCAAATAATTGAAATATGCCTTTTTTCACAGAGGGTAATGTGATTAAGTGGTTTCCCCCTGATTTGAACTGCTGGTTAAAAATGAAGCTTTCTGCTCTCACTTAGTTTGGGCGACTTGTGACACGGCAGGGATCTAACGTTCTAAATCTGCATCCACTGTGGGATTTTTCGAACCTCGTAGTGCAAAACTGTTTGAATTTACTCCCCGCTGGGGCTTTCACACTGTATGCATTTTAGGAGAAGGGGAGAAAAATTCCCAATGTTATTCGGAATTAAAAAAAAGCATTAATAAATACATATAAGCGCGGCACGGTGGCTTAGTGGTTGGCATGTTCTCTCAGCGCTAGGGATTCCCGATTCCAATCCCAATCTGGGCGGAGTTTCCATATTCTCCCCGTGTCCACTTGGGTTTCCTCCGGGTTCTCCGGTTTCCTCCCACAGTCCAAAAACATGGATCAAGTCAATTGAATTCTCCAAATTGCCCCATATATAGTGTGTGTGAGTGAGTGGGTGTCCAGTGATAGATTGGTGCCCTGTCCTGGGTGTATCTGCCCAGCACCCGAGACGTTCTCCCCTGGATGTGCATGGTGACCCCCCCCCCCTTCCCAAAACCCTAATAGAGGATAAAGCGAAAGATAATGGATGGATGAATTGTTGGGAGGAAACCGGAGAAAACCCGGAGAGAACATGGAAACACCACCCAGATTGGGATTCGAACCTGGATGCCAGCGCTGAGAGGAGAACATGCCAACCACTAAGCCCCTCGTCTGAGGTGTGCACGTAATATTCCTCGACCCATTTTCATGCGTCTGTGTGGAGGAATCTGGTTCCTGATATGGTCACTCGTTTCTTGTCAAGAATCAGATAACAAAAAACACATGATGTGGCCATTGAGAATGTCGTCCTGTGTCTGTAGATTTAATCAGGTCTGACTTTACAGCGCGCTGTTCAGGTGTTCACAATGCCGAATGTGAGCGCCGGATCATTTTATTCATCCACTATCTTCCACTTTTATCCTCTATTAGGGTCGTGTGGGGGGGGGGGGGTTCCCCATGCCCATCCAGCGGAAGAATGTCTTAGGCGCTGGGCAGATTCACCCAGGACAGGACACCAATCTATCACTGGACACACACTCACTCACACAAACACACTCTATATGGGGCAATTTGGAGAACTCAATTGACTTGATCCATGTTTTTGGACTGTGGAAGGAAACCTGAGAGCCCTGAGGAAACCCACGCGGACACGGGATGAACATGGAAACTCCACCCAGATGGGGATTCAAAGCGGGAATCCCTAGTGCTGAGAGGAGAACATGCAAACCACTAAGTCACCGTGCCGCCAATGCCGAATCATAAACGTTAAAAAAAAACCTTAAGTTGTTCTCAAAGCCGTAGAGTTCTGTCTGAAATGCTAAGTTAAACAGTGTTTTTGCAGACCATCATTTCGACCGCCTCATGACCCAAGACAGTCAGCTATTTCTGGGCACGTTAAACAGGATCTTCCAGCTAAACACGCGTTTCGTCGTGAGCTATGTGTGGTGTCCAAAAATAAGGACCTGAGCAGGTTTCCATGCGCTGATAACAGCTCTAGGGGGTTTCTGGAGGCCTCACTAAGGCACGTTAATAAATAACCCAACAGCAAATAGTTGTTTTATTGATGTTATTAACAATACGTAACATAAAACCAGTCAAAAGTTTGGACACGCCCCATCCTCAATTTCCTCCACTTATCATATAGATGGTCTTTGTAGTTCTACAATTCCAGTCTGTAGTCCATCTGTGTTCTGTGTTGTTGTTAGTCCCTGTTGGTTCTCTGTTCTCTGTTGGTCAGGAGCATCACAGAACAGGTATCATTTGGGTGGTGGATTGTTTATTGTCAGTTCTGCAGTGACACTGATGTGGTGGTCGTGGGGGGGGGGGGGGTTAGTGCAGCAGTTTGAACACCTCAGTGACAATTCCAAGTGTCAATTCCAGGATGTCCAGCTGTTTTATGCTTTATAATTAAAAAATAGGGCGGCACTGTGGTTTAGTGGTTAGCATGTTCTCCAGGACACACGATTAATGCTAATTAATGAGGAACCAGGAACACTATAGTATTATCATTCATTCATTCATCCATTATCTTCTGCTTTATACTCTATTAGGGTCGCGGGGGGGGGTTCCCCATGCCCATCCAGGGGAGAACGTTACGGGCGCTGGGCAGATACACCCAGGACAGGGCGCCAATCCATCACTGGGCACACACTCACTCACACAGACACACTCTCTATGGGGCAATTTGGAGAATTCAATTGACTTGATCCATGTTTTTGGACTGTGGGAGGAAACCGGAGAACCCGGAGGAAACCTACGCAGACACAGGGAGAACATAGAAACTCCACCCAGATGGGGATTCGAACCGGGAATCCCTGGTGCTGAGAGGAGAACATGCTAAACACTAAGCCACCGTGCCGCCTATATATATATATATATATATATATATATTCTGTCTTTATATATATATATATTATATATATATATATATATATATATATATATATATATATATATATATATATACTTTATATATATATTTAGATACAGTGGGAGGGGAAAGTATTTGGTCAGTAACAATTGTGCATAATAGAAAAACATAATAGAGGTCTGTAATTGTTTGGTGTCCGCTCCATTCTGCATCGGAGTCCAACTTTGACCTATCCCGTCTCTTTTGCTTTAGTCTGAATACCGCAAGTCCTCAAGAGATTATCCACGTGCCGCTGTGAGAGAGTGAGAGTGTGAGAGAGCGAGTGTGTGTGTGTGTGTGTGTGTGTGTGTGTGAGAGAGAGAGAGAGAGAGGAAGTATGAGTCACACATGTCATTCTGTGGTCATCTCAGCCTTTGCTTCATCAAATCTCCATAGCGAGCTGCATCATTCGATGCTATCACCGTGGGGTTTTCGAACGCAGCTTTTTCATAATTACTCCACCGTTTTTTTGTTTTTTTGCACGTCACCTCACGCCGCTGTGTCACAAGGCCCGCTCACTTCCTCCGCGTTCACCAAGCGGCGCTCGGCTACATCTCGGGCCTCGGCCGGCCGTGTTTTTCCACAGCACATCTTTACAGACTTCCCCTTCTGTCCCTTCTTTTTCTTCTTTCCTCTCGTGTCAATTTCTGCTTTTTCACGAGGAGCTCCCCTTCCTCCCCTTTTCTTCAACCTGCTAAAAGAGAAGTAAGAGATCTCAGCCATGGCACACTGAGTCAGGCTCTCCGATCAGACCGTCCCGTCCATCTAACACTAAATTGACATTTTCAGTAAGACTTGGATCGATGTAAGTACCACTTTCTTTACAGCAGCCCTCACTGCTTATACCACATGAACGGTAGAACATTAATCCGAACTCTGGACGTTTTCTGCTCTTAAGTAATTGCGGCAGCACTGATATAACTGCTGGTTGTCATTTAATGAGCAGTGGAGATTGAGAGCTTCAGCTGAAGTATTTAGGAACTAGTTTTAGGGTTTGGTCGGGAGGTAGTGTGACGGGAGAGGACTTTTCTTGAACTTTGTAAGCATTTTGTTCAGTGCTACTCGGTGAATATAGCTGTCAATTCACAACAGGCTTGTGTTCCATTGAAAAACTTGGTTGTCTTAATAATAATTTGGTTGTCTTAATAATAATTTGGTTGTCTTAATAATAATAATTTGGTTGTCTTAATAATAATAATTTG
>JAFMOD010000437.1:527667-538597 GCA_019802435.1 Corydoras maculifer
AGTGAGTGTGTGCCCAGCGATGGATTGGCGCCCTGTCCTGGGTGTATCTGCCCAGTGCCCGAGACGTTCTCCCCTGGATGGGCATGGGGAACCCCACCGTGACCCTAATAGAGGATAAAGAGGGAGATAATGAATGAATGAATCTAATTAAAAGACTTGACATTGTGAATGAGAACCTGTGTGAGTATCTGTGTGGATCCCTCTGAACTGAGTAGTGGTTGTGTTTGAGGTTCTTCATCCCTTCGTGTCACCCCGGTGTAAGTGTGTGCATGTGGCCAGGCCGGTGTGGTTGGGGCACAGCTGTTCTTCCTCAATGCTGTTTTACCACCTTCCAGTCTCACTGTTAGGAGAGAAGACGAGAGTCGACGAGGGCTGAAGGTCCAGGAGACGAAGCTGGAGACCAGGTCAAACTGTGAAGTCTGGTGAGATCTCACTCACACACAGACACATGAAACACAATGCTGATCTAGTACAGCAGTAAGGTACGAGAGGGCGGGCATTATGGTGGAGAAATCACGGGTGTTGGACATCTGTCCTGTGATCTCCATCCATCCATTATCTTCCGCTTTATCCTCTATTAGGGTCGCATCCAGGGGAGAACGTTTCAGGTGCAGGACGGGGCGCCAATCTATCGCTGGGCACACACTTACTCATTCTATATGGGGCAATTTGGAGAATTAAATTGACCTTGATCCATGTTTTTGGGCTGTGGGAGGAAACCGGAGAACCCGGAGGAAACCCACGCGGACACGGGGAGAACATGGAAACTCCACCCAGATGGGGATTCGAACCGGGAATCCCTAGTGCTGAGAGGAGAATATGCCAACCACGAAGGCACCATGTCACCCGTCCTGTGATTTATTCACAATAATACACAGCACTGTCCCTCCAGTCCGCCTGTCCACTATGGGGGCAAGAGCATTTAGCCACTCTGCTCCATCTCTCTGGAACACCCTCCCTATCCAAATTCGCAATATTGACTGTCTATCAACCTTTAAATCCCGGCTCAAAACCCACCTCTTTACAATTTCATATTCCTAATTTTCACTGCACATTTTTCTGTTCATTATTTTATGTGATAGTGAATGATTGATTGTATTTAAATCTGTTTGTCTGATTTTAATTTATTTTATTGTGTTCCTTTTAACTTTTGTAAGGTGTCTTTGAGTGCCCTGAAAGGCGCCATTTATAAATAAAATGCATTATTATTATTATTATTATTATTCATTCATCCATCATTATCTCCCACTTTATCCTCTATTAGGGTCGTGGGGGGGGTTCCCCATTCCCAACCAGGGGAGAACATCTCGGGCGCTGGGCAGATAGACCCAGGACAGGACGCCAAGCTATCACTGGACACACACTCACTCACACAGACACACTCTATATGGGGCAGGTTTGAGAATTCAATTAACTTGATCCATGTTTTTGGACTGTGGGAGGAAACCGGAGAACCCGGAGGAAACTCACGCAGACACAGGGAAGACATGGAAACTCCACCCAGATGGGGATTCGAACCGGGAATCCCCAGCGCTGAGAGGAGAACATGCTAACCACTAAACCACCGTGCCGCCTTTTTTTATTATTATTATTATTATTATTATTATTAAAGCTAGGAGGCACGGAGGCTTAGTGTTTAGCACGTTCGCCTCTCAGCACTAGGGATTCCCGGTTCGAATCCCCATCTGGGTGGAGTTTCCATGTTCTCCCCGTGTCTGCGTGGGTTTCCTCCGGGTTCTCCGGTTTCCTCCCACAGTCCAAAAACATGGATCAAGTTAATTGAATTCTCAAAATTGCCCCATATAGAGTGTGTCTGTGTGAGTGAGTGTGTGCCCAGCGATGGATTGGCACCCTGTCCTGGGTTTATCTGCCCAGCGCCCGAGACGTTCTCCCCTGGATGGGCATGGGGAACCCCACCGCGACCCTGATAGAGGATAAAGCGGGAGATAATGAATGAATGAATGAATTATTAAAGCTACGAAACCTTGTTTTTTGTATCATGGTGTGTTTGTAACCGTTTTATAACACACACACACACACACACACACACACACACAGAAAAGAAGGTCATCTAAACTGAACTGTTGATAAAGTCACAGCATAGAAAAAAAAACAAAGAAAAGCAGCTTACGATGTTTCCCAGAGCTCTTAGTTTAAAAAGAAATTGACATAAAAGCTAATCCACCTCCATCAGCACTTTGCGCTAATAGAGTCTACTGTCATTATGTTAATCCCAAGGGCTTATCCCTGAGTTAAGCTGGTAAAGTATTGTAATAGTCTTTGAGGAGGTAGCAGGGAACTGCGCAAAGAGTCGATGAAGTTAACACTCATCTGATTCATATTGTATTACAATCCGAATATAGTCTGGTTTACATATTAAAATATAGCAAACAGCCATCCATTAACTTCCACTGTATCCTCTATTAGGGTCGCGGGGGGGGAGAACGTCTCAGGCGCTGGGCAGATACACCCAGGACAGGACGCCAATCCATCGCTGGGCACACACTCACTCACACAGACACACTCTATATGGGGCAATTTGAAGAACTCAATTGACTTGATCCATGTTTTTGGACTGTGGGAGGAAACCGGAGAACCCGGAGGAAACCCACGTGGACACGGAGAACATGGAAACTCCACCCAGATTGGGATTCGAACCAGGAATCCCTTGCGCTGAGAGGAGAACATGCCAACCACTAAACCACCGCTGTGGAAACAATAATAATAAATAATTAAATACATGGCAATTTGTAACACTGGGGATGGCACGGTGGCTTAGTGGTTGGCATGTTCTCCTCTCAGCACTAGGGATTCCCGGTTTGAATCCTCATCTGGGTGGAGTTACCATGTTCTCCCCGTGTCCGCGTGGGTTTCCTCCGGGTTCTCCGGTTTCCTCCCACAGTCCAAAAACATGGATCAAGTCAATTGAGTTCTCCAAATTGCCCCATATAGAGTGTGTGCGAGTGAGTGTGTGTGTGTGTGCCCAGCGATGGATTGGCACCCTGTCCTGGGTGTATCTGCCCAGCGCACTCCCCTGAACGTTCTCCCCTGGATGGGCATGGGGAACCCCCCCCCCCCCCACGACCCTAATATAGGATAAAGCGGGAGATAATGGATGGATGGAACTTGTAACACTTGTGACGGGTTCTAATAGTGCAGGAATGCAGTGTGTTGGTAGGACCCCGGGGGGTGGGGGTGGGGGGTATCAGTGCCATGACAGAGGTTTGTGGAACACTTTGGGATCTGAATAGCTCTGCATGTCTACGCTTGTGACCTGAAGACGGAGTTGCGTTTCTGGAGATCATTTCTTCTTTAGGTTCGGAACGTTGATTGACTCTTCTGTTCTCCACCCAACGTTCTCTCAGCACCAAACCAACAGTGGAGGAGATGAAGCAGTGGGCTCAATCCTTCGACAAGCTGATGAAGAACCCGGCAGGGAGAAACGTGTTCCGGGAGTTCCTGCGGACGGAGTACAGCGAGGAGAACATGCTCTTCTGGTTGGCCTGTGAAGACCTGAAGAAAGAGATCAGCAAGAACGTGATTGAGGAGAAGTCTCGCATGATCTACGAAGACTACGTCTCCATTCTGTCACCTAAAGAGGTAAGGATGACGAGACCGTGACGGGCCGAGCACTAAACCAGGACCTTTAACACACTTACTTAAACTAATGCTAACTGTATATACAACTACACACATACAGTACCAGTCTTAAGTTTGGACACGCCCCCTTTATGCTCCACTTATTGTCCATGTTCTACTTCTACTGTAGTCCATCTGTCTGTGTTCTACAGTACATACTGTGTACGTCCCCTTTACTCTGTTCTAATGATCAGAACCCCAATAGTAGCACCACAGAGCAGGGGTTATTTGGTTCCTATCCCAGCAGTGTGACTGAGGTGTTTAAACTGACAATAAACAATCCACCACCCAAATGATACCTGTTCTGTGATGCTCCTGACCAACAGAGAACAGAGAACCAACAGGGACTAACAACAACACAGAACACAGATGGACTACAGTCTGGAGTTGGACATGGTAGCTGCGTATTATTTGGTTAGCAATCTAAAGGTTGTGGGTTCAAATCCCAGGTCCAATGAAGGTTCTTAATAGACTTATATAGTTTTTAATTTTTAAATATGGGTCACATGATCATCACACTATCTGCCCGGCCGCTCAAGGTGGATGAGTCCCCCACTGAGCCTCGGTCCTCACAAGGTTTCTTCCTTAAAATAAATTGCTCCATATAGAGTGTGTTTGTGTGTCTTTGTGAGTGAGTGTCCAGCAATGGATTGGCATCCTGTCCTGGGTGCATCTGCTCAGCGCCTGAAACGTTCTCCCCTGGATGGGCATGTGGACACCCCCCCCCCCCCTCCGCGACCCTAGTGGGACCCTAGTAGAGGATAAAGGACACTAGTAGAGGACACTTTTTATTATCGATTTTATCGATTGGTTGTTGCAGCCCGACTCTGATGTATAGCATTAAGTCAAGTCATTCATTCATTTATTCATCCATTATCTCCCGCTTATCCTCTATTAGGGTCGCGGTGGGGTTCCCCATGCCCATCCAGGGAAGAACGTCTCGGGCGCTGGGCAGATACACCCAGGACAGGACGCCAATCCATCGCTGGGCACACACTCACTCACACAGACACACTCTATATGGGACAATTTTTGAGAATTCAATTAACTTGTTCCATGTTTTTGGACTGTGGGAGGAAACCGGAGAACCCGGAGGAAACCCACGCAGACACGGGGAGAACATGAAAACTCCACCCAGATGGGGATTCGAACCGGGAATCCCTAGCGCTGAGAGGCGAACGTGCTAAACCACTAAGCCACCGTGCCGCCTTAAGTCAAGTCAAGTAATTTATTTGTATAGCGCTTTTTACAACAGTACATTGTCGCAAAGCAGCTTTACAAAGCCTTTAAACCCCCAAAGAGCAAGCCGAAGCGACAGTGGCAAGAAAAAACTCCCTTTTATGTTGTTATTAAAGGAAGAAACCTTGTGAGGACCAAGACTTAGTGGGGGACTCATCCTCCTTGAGCGGCCAGGCAGCAACAACAATGTAGGACACTGATGTACAGAAATTAAACAAATTGAAAAACTAACAGGCGGCACAGTGGCTTAGTGTTTAGCATGTTCGCCTCTCAGCACTAGGGATTCCTGGTTCGAATCCCCATCTGGGTGGAGTTTCCATGTTCTCCCCGTGTCTGCGTGGGTTTCCTCCGGGTTCTCCGGTTTCCTCCCACAGTCCAAAAACATGGATCAAGTTAATTGAATTCTCAAAATTGCCCCATATAGTGTATGTCTGTGTGAGTGAGTGTGTGCCCAGCGATGGATTGGCGCCCTGTCCTGGGTCTATCTGCCCAGCGCCTGAGACGTTCTCCCCTGGATGGGCATGGGGACCCCACTGCGACCCTAATAGAGGATAAGCGGGAGATAATGAATGAATGAATGAATGAATGAAAAACTAACAACTGGAAAACTATATGTGAGTCCATTAGGGGGCGTCCTGCAGGACTGCCAGTCCAATTAATATTCAGGTTCCATCCAGTGTTCGTCGGCAGAGCCATGGATGAAGATCTCCAGAATGCCGGTCACACCTCAAAAGAAACAGAGATCTTTAAACTAACAACTGCTGCGTCTGTCACACGTTCACGTTCTGCTGAGAACATAGCACTTTTTCAGATGTTACCTAAGCGTCTGCAGCCATCTGTCTCTCTCACAGCTCGCTCTATCTATAGTTCAACATGCTCCTCTTCCTATGGTGTTTAATTAGCTCCCGTATCTTTGGCTGCTTCCACCCCCTCCGGAGCCGACTCGGTTTGCTCGAGAGCAGCCTCTTAAGGTCCTGAAATTGTGTTGATGTTGCTGAGAGCTTGGATTGAGCTGCAGCTGAGTGGCGTAGCAAGATTTGCAAAGTGTGCATGTCTTCACATGTAAGCTTTCGTCTGGAATCTGAAAGCGGGCTTTCTGTTTGCGTTTCAGTCTCATGTTCAGCTCGTATGTGCATTTCCAAATAGGGCACGACGTTGGGATGTAATTAACAGCCATGACGGCTCAGTGGTGAGGGGCTGGGCTGGGAATATTAAGGTTGTGAGTTCAAATCTCAGCTCCACTGAAGATGCTCCTTGAGCCAGACCATTAACCCTGATTGCTCCAGGAGTGGGGCGGCACGGTTATCACTCACTCACTCACTAACACAGACACACACACTGGATGGGGGCAATTTAGAGCGGCCATCTCACCTTGAATCCATATTTTTGGAATCCATTGGTGAACATGCTAACCGCTGCCTTGTGATTTATATCATAGACTATGAAGCGTGGCACGGTGGCTTAGTGGTTAGCATGTTCTCCTCTCAGCTCTAGGGATTCCCGGTTCGAATCTCCATCTGGGTGGAGTTTCCATGTTCTCCCCGTGTCCGTGTGGGTTTCCTCCGGGTTCTCCGGTTTCCTCCCACAGTCCAAAAACATGGATCAAGTCAGTTGAGTTCCCAAATTGCCCCATATAGAGTGTGTGTATGTGAGTGTGTGCCTGAAACGTTCTCCCCTGGATGGGCATGGGGAACCCCCCCGCAACCCTAATAGAGGATAAAGCAGAAGATAATAAATGGATGGATGAAGCGCCTCCAAAACCGTTCACCGATGTCTCACCCATGTTCCCGGTTCGAATCCCAATCAGGCTGGAGTTTCCATGTTCTCCCCGTGTCCGTGTGGGTTTCCTCTGGGTTTTCCGGTTTCCTCTCACAGTCCAAAAACATGGATCAAGGTCAATTAAATTCAACAAATTGCCCCATATAGAGTGTGTCTGTGAGAGTGAATGTGTACCCAGTGATAGATTGGCGCCCTGTCCTGGGTGTATCTGTCCAGCGACCAAAATTTTATGGTTAGGAAACCCCCCCCCCCCCAACAGCATCCCTAGTATCGGATAAAGCAGCAGATGGATGCTCCAGGAGTGCTGTATGCTGAACCCTGGGTTCTCACCACAACCATCAGTGATAATTTGGATACTTGGATACATGGTTCTGCCCAATGACAATTAATTTTGAGGTTCTAACTTTATAAACTTTATAAACTGCACATTTAACCAAGGCACATTGGCTTAGTGGTTAGCATGTTCTCCTCTCAGTACTAGAGGTTCCCGGTTTGAATCCCAATCTCAGCACTAGAGGTTCTCCGGTTTCCTCCCACAGTCCAAAAACATGTATCATGTCAATTGAGTTCCCCAAATTGCCCCATGTAGAGTGTGTTTGTATAAGTGAGTGTGTGCCCAGTGATGGATTGGCGCCCTGTCCTGGGTGTATCTGCCCAGCGCCCGAAACGTTCTCCCCTGGATGGGCATGGGGAACCGCCCCGCGACCCCAATAGAGAATAAAGCGGAAGATAATGGATGGACATTTGAGAGGATCGAGAGGCAGACAATTAAAATTAGGTTGTTGCATGTATATGATTAAGATGTTATAATAATAATGTGGCGGCACGGTGGCTTAGTGGTTAGCACGTTCGCCTCTCAGCGCTAGGGATTCCCGGTTCGAATCCCCATCTGGGTGGAGTTTCCATGTTCTCCCTGTGTCTGCGTGGGTTTCCTCCGGGTTCTCCGGTTTCCTCCCACAGTCCAAAAACATGAAACAAGTTAATTGAATTCTCAAAATTGCCCCTATAGAGTGTGTCTGTGTGAGTGAGTGTGTGCCCAGCGATGGATTGGCGCCCTGTCCTGGGTCTATCTGCCCAGCGCCCGAGACGTTCTCCCCTGGATGGGCATGGGGAACCCCACCATGACCCTAATAGAGGATAAGCGGAAGATAATGAATGAATGAATAATAATAATGTTCCCTGCTGTAACTTTATGGACTCTTCCTACTCTTTCACTTAAAGCATGTTATTTTGAACCCTCTCTTTGTGTTGTATGGTTGGAAAGTTGCTCTCCTTTCGCTTGAGGCCTTCCAGTTGCTTAATCAATACGCTACACTCATGGCTTTATATAGTATAGTCAGGTTTCTGCATAGTAGTTGTTTTGTTGATGTACAGCTCGCTAAAGGCAGAGTGCAGTTTGTGGTTAGCTCTCAAGTGCAAGAGGACTTTGGGTTTGATTTCTGGGCTGAGTGATGGATAAGGGCATGTCCATGTGGTTTACCTCAAACCCCTTCACTGCAGCCTCCCTCTCTGTAAGAGTTATGGTGATGATATAGGCTTGTGGTTAAGACACCGACCCTGCAACCTAAAGACCCCCTAAAGACCCCCGGTTCGATTCCAGCTCTCACTTTTTCCTCTGGCTGAAGTGACAAGACACCTTCCCACATCTCTTCCTCCTAAACGCCTGTATTTAGAACTGAACCGCGCGTACACGTTTGCATATACACATTGCATAACATCACGTGAGGGTTGGATTAATCCCACTAATGGTGTTTGTCTATGGAGAACAAACCGACGTACACTCTGATTTTTCCACCCTTTCGCAGAGTGGTTCGCTGAAATGAACATTTGATTTAAGAATACCGTTCATAATCCTTTAGATAAACAGCAGGTGTGAGAGAGATGAAACAATGCGGTGAGCACACACACTGTATGTGTTGTTATGCAGGTGTAATGCTGCTCAAAGCAGATGACTGTGATATGCCCTCGAGCTAAACAATATTTTAGCCTATATATATATATATATATATATATATATAATGTATATGTGTGTGTGTGTGTGTGTGTATATATATATATATATATATATATATATATATATATATATATATATATATATATATATATATATATATATATATATACAGGTGGCACGGTGGCTTAGTGGTTAGCATGTTCTCCTCTCAGCGCTAGGGATTCCTGGTTCGAATCCCCATCTGGGTGGAGTTTCCATGTTCTCCCCGTGTCTGCGTGGGTTTCCTCCGGGTTCTCCGGTTTCCTCCCACAGTCCAAAAACATGGATCAAGTTAATTGAATTCTCAAAATTGCCCTCTATAGAGTGTGTCTGTGTGTGTGAGTGTGTGCCCAGCAATGGATTGGCGCCCTGTCCTGGGTCTATCTGCCCAGTGCCCGAAACGTTCTCCCCTGGATGGGCATAGGGAACCCCACCGCGACCCTAATAGAGGATAAGCGGGAGATAATGAATGAATGAATATATATATATATATATAGAGCCTATATCAGTCTCAGAGAAAACTAAAAGTTGTGCACATGGTGTGTGTGTGGGGGTATGTGGGTGTATGTATATGTGTGTATTTGTGTGCATGTGTATGTGTATGTGTGTGTATTTGTGGGTGTATGTGTGTGTGTATGTATATATGTGTGTGTGTATGTGTGTGTGCGTGTGTTTGTGTGTGTGTGTGTGTGTGTGTGTGTGTGTGCAAGAGAGAAAGATAAAAGAAAGTTAGAACTAGAAAAAAAGTGAGCGAGAGCATATGATGCTCATGAGTTGCGTCCCCCGTGTGTGTGTGTGTGTGTGTGTGTTATGCTTTAGCTTATGTTAATGTAAACCTTGTGTGTTCTCATGTGCATGTGGGGTTTGCTTTACATACCAGAGAACCTTGTACTCTCTCTCTCTCTCTCACTCGCTCTCTCGCTCTCACTGTCTTCAAATAGTCTACAGGAAACAATAAATTGTGTCCCCTTTGGCCTCTTTAGAAGTGCTCTATAAATAGCAGCACTGTGTTGAGATTTAAAGGCTGGTGGGGTGATTTAAGACTGAAAGGAGCAGGATTGAGAGCAGGGGCCCGGTTGGCTCTCTCTCAGCTCTCATGTTCGAAAGTTTGGTTTTTTTTCTGTGTGAAAGCTTTAATGCTGAAATTCTTCTGAGCCACTCGACTGCTATTAGGAGTAAAATGCTGCTGACTTGCAAAAGTCAGAGTGGGGTTCCCCATGCCCATCCAGGGGAGAACGTTTCGGGCGCTGGGCAGATACACCCAGGACAGGATGTCAATCTATCACTGGAAACACACTCACGCACACATACACACACACACTCTATATGGGGCAATTTGGAGAATTCAGTTGAATTGATCCATGTTTTTGGACTGTGGGAGGAAACCGGAGAACCCGGAGGAAACCCACGCGGACACGGGGAGAACATGGAAACTTCACTCGGATGGGGATTCGAACCGGGAATCCCTAGCGCTGAGAGGAGAACATGCCAACCACTAAGCCACCGTGCCGCCCATCCCACAGTCCAAAAACATGAATTTGAGGTGAAATGGCTGCTCCAAATTGACCCTATCTACACAGACACACACAAACACACTCTATATGGGGCAATTTGGAGCATTTTATTTACCTTGATAAACATTTTTGAACTGTGGGAGGAAAGCTGAGAACCCAAAGGAAACCCTTGTGGACACAGGGAGAACATGGAAACTCCACCCAGATTGGGATTTGAACTGGGAATCCCTAGTGCTGAGAGGAGAACATGCTAACCACTAAACCACCGAAACTTCCACCCATTCATTATTTTCTGCTTTATCCTCTACTAGGGTCACGGGGGGGGTTCCCCATGCCCATCCAGGGGAGAACATTTCGGGCGCTGGGCAGATACACTCAGGACAGGACACCAATCTATCACTGGGCACACACTCACTCACACAGACACACTCTATATGGGGCAATTTGGAGAATTCAATTGACTTGATCCATGTTTTTGGACCGTGGGAGGAAACCGGAGAACCCGAAGGAAACCCATGTGGACACGAGGAGAACATGGAAACTCCACCCAGATGGGGATTCGAACCGGGAATCCCTAGCGCTGAGAGGAGAACATGCTAACCACTAAGCCACCGGCATTTCACTTCGTTTAAATATGCTGCAATACCCCAACAGGGACCTGTCCTGATGTCCTGATGCTTCTTAATTTAAACGAGCTTTATATGTGGGGAGGCTTTTTAATTAAATGCCAGGTCTTTCTGCCACATTTGTAAAATAACCCTTGGAC
>JAFMOD010000437.1:539998-565851 GCA_019802435.1 Corydoras maculifer
CCCAGATGGGGATTCGAACCGGGAATCCCTAGCGCTGAGAGGAGAACATGCTAACCACTAAGCCACCGGCATTTCACTTCGTTTAAATATGCTGCAATACCCCAACAGGGACCTGTCCTGATGTCCTGATGCTTCTTAATTTAAACGAGCTTTATATGTGGGGAGGCTTTTTAATTAAATGCCAGGTCTTTCTGCCACATTTGTAAAATAACCCTTGGACGTCTTCAATTCAGGACCTGAAGTATCGTACTGATTCATGTTTACATCACAAACCGTTACACACACGACTATGTACAAAATATTTTATGTTGCTGCTCATATTTCTGATGTAATACGTGTCACCTTAATGAGGTAAGGTGTGTGTGTGTGTGTATGTATATTTATGTATACACACTATCTGGCCAAAAAAAGACCACACTGGACCGCCTTTATTTACAGCCTGCATTTACTGTGCCATCGTTTCCACAAGCTTCCACCTGTATGTATGTGTAGCTCAGTGGGGAGGGTGATGAGCTGGAAATCCAAGGGTTGTGGGTTCAAATCCCAGGTCCACTGAAGTTATATTCAAAGATTAAAGGAGACATTATTGTCATTTACACACGAAATGCTCGAAATGTAAATGGTACACAGTTAACCCTAAGTAGAATCTTTACATGTAAATATTAAGTAAAAAAAAAAAAAGAAATGTGGTGGTTTAGTGGTTAGCATGTTCTCCTTTCAGCACTAGGGATTCCCGGTTCGAATTCCAGTCTGGGTGGAGTTTCCATGTTCTCCCCATGTCCACGTGGGTTTCCTCTGGGTTTTTCGGTTTCCTCCCACAATCCAAAAACATGGATCAAGTCAATTAAATTCTCCAAATTGCCCCATATAGAGTGTGTTTGTGTGAGTGAGTGTGTGTCCAGTGATTGACGTCCTGTCCTGGGTGTATCTGCCCAGCGCCTGAAACGTTCTCCCCATGGGGAACCCTGCTCGCCACCCTATATATATATATATATATATATATATATATATATATATATATATATATATATATAATGTAAATATGTCTGTTAGTGAGATGTTTAAAAAGGTCATTCTTTTTTTCTTGCAGGTAAGTTTGGACTCGCGGGTGCGAGAGGTGATCAACAGAAAGATGCAGGACCCAACTCCGCACACGTTTGAGGACGCACAGCTGCAGATCTATACGCTCATGCACAGAGACTCGTATCCACGCTTCCTCAACTCGCCTATTTACAAATCACTGGTGCAGGGGGGCTCGCGCTCCTCCTCAGAATCCTAGACACACCCCTCTCCATCCCGCCATTCCTCCACTCCACCTTCCACCGCACGACCACTAACGGAGGAAATCCCTGTCCTGGTTCAGTGGGAGTCCAGCCTTTTTTTTACTCATCATTCTTTTTTTTAGCGCGTCCCCTCACTGCCACGCCGTCCTTCCAAACCTGCACAGAAAGAAACCCGGAGACGAGGACAACGACGGGGGCGACAACTACTGATCCAAGCGAGTGTGCGTTACCCTGTGTCTGCCTCCATCGTTAGGTATGCGTCCGGACACGCTGGACAACTCATGATGATGTCACGAGACGAGCCAGGGCTTCTGCAATAAGACACACTGGAGTCGACTCACTCAACCTGCATCCGGTTCACCTTTCACCACCGAGTTCTAGCCTGTCCACCGGTCCCCTGCTCTGAGATTAGCTCTCTGAGGCGGCAGGGTGGGGGCAAGGAGAGGGCGGGGGAGCTATAGAGTTCAGGTCTTGTTAGGGGGTGGGGGGGCAAGTTTCCCAGATATATAAGCGGTATTAAAACCTAAAACCCGAAGTAGATACAAAAAGAAAGTAGGAATGCTAAATGTCTAGTGTGATTAGACTGGTCACTCCGAGTGGGTTTGGACATTTTATTGTTATTTATTTTCGCGTTTGTCAATTTTTGTTTCCGTATGTTCAAACAAAATATGGTACGAATGTTGCAAACCAACCATGGTCACGAGTGCTTCATAATGTGTGTGTGTGTGTGTGTAAACCTCGGTTATGCATCCTTATTTGCTAGATAACAGAGCACAGAGCTTGACAGGTCATGACTTTTTCTCTTTATAGACATAAACATGCTGGTGTGTGTGGGTGGGTGTGTGGGTGTGGGTGTGGGTGTGTGGGTGTGGGTGTCAAACGGACGTATTGTCCACATTCCAGCGATTATACAGAGATTGTTTGCTAGATAAAGAGTTGAAAGTGATTTCCATCCATCCATCCATCCATTATCTTCCACTCAACCCTGTACTATAGATGTGGGGTGGGGGGGTTGGGGGGGGTTGCCGTACTCATCCCCATCTAGGGGAGAACGTTTCGGGCACTGGGCAGATACACCCAGGACAGGACGCTAAAACTATCTATCACTGGGTACACACTCACTCACAAAAAAATCACATCCAATCACTATGGGGCAATTTGGAGAATTCTGTTGACCTTGATGCATGTTTTTAGACTGTGGAGAAGATGGAAACTCCACCCAGATTGGGATTCGAACCGGACTAAACACTAAGCCACCATGCCGCCCCTCCTCTCAAACATCTTTGCTCAGTGGTGAGGGTGTTGTCTGTCAATCTGAAGGTTGGGGGTTCAAATCCCAGGTCCACTCAAGTTACCAATGTGGGGCTTGAACAAGACCCTTAACCCTGATTGGTGCAGGGGTGCAGTACCAACCCTGTGCCCTGATACCCTGATTGAGATACTTGTACGTTTCTTATAAAAGAGTCTGCTGAGAAAAGTGCCCCAATGGAAATGTGAAATGAAAGGCCTCCCCCCAAATTAATCTCAATTTCAAACGAATGCAGTGTTTTTGTGTGAATGCGGGGCATTTGGAATCCCATAAACACTCTGGTGTGACCTCAGCGCCGCTTTGCTGTGTAACGCTTGTGCGAAATGCCGACGGAGCAGCAGGGTTCCACAGCTCTGATACCGGGTATGGAGCGGCATCACAATCCCGGCATCCAGTGTTCATCAGACGGACTTAAAGATCTTCACCTTTAAACTTAAATTACATCAAATGTGATTTCTGGATGGGTAGCACTGTGGTTTAATGGTTAGCATGTTCTCCTCTCAGTGCTGGGGATTCCCGGTTTGAATCCCAATCTAGTGTCCTCCCTGTGTCCACGTCGGTTTCCTCCCACAGTCCAAAAACATGGATCAAGGTCAATTGAATTCTATAAATTGCTCCAAAATGTGTTTGTGTGAGTGTATGTCCAGTGATAGATGGGCGTCCTGTCCTGGGTGTATCTGCCCAGCGCCCGAAACGTTCTCCCCTGGATGGGCATGAGGAACCACCAAACCCGCCCCTCACGAGTCTAGTGGAGTATAAAGCGTAAGATATTGGATGTATGGGTGAATTCTGGATGGGTGGCTTAGTGGTTAACACATTGCCTTTGGGATACCTGGGTGGAGTTTCCATGTTCTCACCGTGTCTGCGTGGGTTTCCTCCAGGTTCTCCGGTTTCCTCCCACAGTCCAAAAACATGGATCAGGTCAATTGAGTTCTCCAAATTGCCCCATGGCGGCACAGTGGCTTAGTGGTTAGCACGTTTGCCTCTCAGCACTAGGGATTCCCGGTTCGAATTCCCATCTGGGTGGAGTTTCCATGTTCTCCCCTGGTCCATGTGGGTTTCCTCCGGGTTCTCCGGTTTCCTCCTACAGTCCAAAAACATGGATCAGGTCAATTGAATTCTCTAAATTGCCCCATATAGAGTGTGTCTGTGTGAGTGAGTATGTGCCCAGTGATAGGTTGGCGTCCTGTCCTGGGTGTATCTGCCCAGCGCCCGAGATGTTCTCCCCTGGATGGGCATGGGGAACCCCACCGCGACCCTAATGGAGGATAAAACGGAAGATAATGGATGGATGAATGGATTCTAGCTTTGGAAGATTTTTCACACTGCATATCTTTACCCACTTCGGTGATAAATCATGGATTTTTTTTGGTCTAATCTCATGTTAGTTTTCAGCCTTTGGTTGCATCCCGTGATGAGCATGTTTACATTTCAGCATTGATTCAGACCCACATTCAGATATTTGACTTCATGGTCGCCCTTGTCAACACACGGCGTGTCAGGATCCCACAGTTTGGACGTTCTTCCCGTCGATTCCTCATGGCGTCGTCATGCCACAATCTATTTTTGTCTTCGTGAAAAGTCCTGTTTTTCACTCTGGCAGTTTAGAAAACCCTACTTTCTGCAGTCTTTACCATTTTGGTGGTGCGTCCTCGCACGCGGCTGCTTTCAGGCATTCTTCAGGCGTTTGTCTGCAGAGAAAAGCAGGCGATTTCCAGCCTGCAGTCACCCGAAAGCACTGCACTGTTTTCCTTAGAGAGTCAGAGTGTGGGCGTGGCCTAAACAAGCTTATATCAACACTTTTGAATACTTACAATTCTTTCTACACTGCCCGGCCAAAAAGAGGTCACCCACCTGGATGTCACGCCCATCTGGGGTCGCTACAGTGGGGCAGGGCTGGCTTTCACAATGTTATGAGGTCATTAGAATCAGGTCAGCTGACCTGAATATACTCAACCACCAGGTTCCCAATAAATCGGGTCTTCCCTGATGACACGGATATATTCCAAGATGACGTTTCCATGTTCTCCCCGTGTCCACGTGGGTTTCCTCCAGGTTCTCCGGTTTCCTCCCACAGTCCAAAAACATGGATCAGGTCAATTGAATTCTCCAAATTGCCCCATGGCGACACGGTGGTTTAGTGGTTAGCACGTTCTCCTCCCAGTGCTAGGGATTCCCGGTTCGAATTCCCATTTGGGTGGCGTTACCATGTTCTCCCCGTGTCCATGTGGGTTTCCTCCGGGTTCTCCGGTTTCCTCCCACAGTCCAAAAACATGGATCAGGTCAATTGAATTCTCCAAATTGCCCCATGGCGACACGGTGGTTTAGTGGTTAGCACGTTCTCCTCCCAGTGCTAGGGATTCCCGGTTCGAATTCCCATTTGGGTGGCGTTACCATGTTCTCCCCGTGTCCACGTGGGTTTCCTCTGGGTTCTCCGGTTTCCTCCCACAGTCCAAAAACATGGATCAGGTCAATTGAGTTCTCCAAATTGCCCCATATAGAGTGTGTCTGTGTGAGCGAGTGTGTGCCCAGTGATAGGTTGGCGTCCTGTCCTGGGTGTATCTGCCCAGCACCCGAGATGTTTTCCCCTGGATGGGCATGGGGAACCCCCCCTCCCCCCCGCGACCCTAATAGAGGATAAAGCAGAAGATAATGATGGATGAATGGATTATGGCTTACGGGTCTTCCCTGATGACACAGACATATTCCAAGATGACGATGTCGGGATTCATCAGTCTCATCACAATCCCGGCATCCAGTGTTCATCAGACTGACTCAAAGATCTTCACCCTTAAACTTAAATTAACATCAAATATGATTTCTGGATGGGCGGCACTGTGGCTTAGTGGTTAGCATGTTCTCGTCAGCGCTGTGGGGGTTCGAATCCCGATCTGGGTGGAGTTTCCATGTCCTCCCAGTGTCCACGTCGGTTTCCGCCTACAGTCCAAGAACATGGATCAAGGTCAATTGAATTCTATAAATTGCCCCATAGTGTGTTTGTGTGTGTGAGTAAGTGTATGCCCAGTGATAGATTGGCGTCCTGTCCTGGGTGTATCTGCCCAGCGCTCGAAACGTTCTCCCCTGGATGGGCATGGGGAAACCCCACCCCCACCCCCCGAGAACCACCAGGTTCTCAATAAATCGGGTCTTCCCTGACGACACGGACATATTCCAAAATGACGATGTTGGGGTTAATCAGTCTTACATTGTGCCAGTGTGGTCCAGGGAACTTGAGGCATCATCTCCACACATGGATAGGCCACCACCAGAACCCCATTGAGAACCTTTGGGATGTTCTAGAGAGGAATTATCAACACTAGATCACCAGAACTCTGAAATGTGACATTACAGAAGGTTGGGGGTTTAAATCCCAGGTCCACTGAAGTGATCAGTGTGGGTTCTTCAGCAAGACCCTTAACCCCTTACTGCTCTGACCCTCCGTGCTGACCCAAACCATCACGTTGGGATGGCTGTAAGCCACAGCTCGGCATGCCATGCTCAAAAGCACAGACAGCCGATGTCATTTTGAAGTGTGTGAGCTTTTTCTGGCCGGACAGTGTGTGTTTGATATTGTAAGGACTCATAGTGGTGTTTTCAGAGCCGTACGGCCAGCTCGCGGTGATCAACTGTATATCAGGAGGTCACTCATTTTGACGGCTTTGCTGTAGTTTAACTGTCACTTTGACATATTTAGATTGCACGGTTTAGCACGAGGCTGAATGGGAATGAAGGTCATGTGATCGGCGGTGATGTCATCAGCAGTATTTTCAATTCATGAAGCCTTAATGCACTGATGTGTCATCTGGCTTTCTACTGTAGATCAGGCCTCACGCGTACCTCATATTGTTGTATGGGGTTAGCTGCTGACACACACACACACACACATACACACACACATACACACATACATACACACACACACATATTGCTGTATGGGGTTAGCTGCTGTCTCTCTCACACACACGCACACACATACATACATACACACCACATATACACACTCACATAGATACATACATATACACACACATACAAACATATACACACATATTGTATGGGGTTAGCTGCTGTCTCTCTTTCACACACACACACACATACATATATACACACTCACACATACATAAACACCATACATATACACACACACCACACATACATACACACACACACACCACACACACACAGTATATTAACGCACAAGTTTGTTGATGTTTTGGAGCTTGCTTTGAATTCCACACCAAATACATTTCAGTTTAGTCCGTGATCTGATTCCAGGTTTGTTTTATATGGGAACGTCAGGATGCCACCGATTACTATGAACGCCACTTCGTTCTACGCCATGTGCCACTGTGGCACAACTTTTAACCTCCACCTCGGGATTTCTGTAGACACTGGGGTTGAACATAAGACGTGAAATCGGTCAGCGCTGGTGCTAACACTGTGAGTCGTGTACCTCATGTACCTTCTGCGTCTGTACAGTTTTTAAAATGTGAATTTGAAAGACAACCACTGCTCTGCGTGCTGAACGTGTGTGTTTGTGAGTTCAGGTAGATCCTAAAAGCAGATTCATGATCTTTTATCTGTTATGATTATGATTATGATTATGATTATTATTGGTTCAGGCACTGATCACTCATTAGCTGTATTCATTTTGTTTTGATTTTTTTACAGTGGTAAGAACTGTTGAATTTGGGTTTAGTTGATGAGTTTAGGTAAAGTTTGTTAAATGAATTAGTGGGTTAAGAGAACATCTGACTCATGTTCTCGATTAAAGTTATGGGTTATTTTCATTTCCGTCCTCATGGAGGCTGCTTTCACACTGGTTAAACTGTCGTGACCGCTTGGTTACCTAGGCTATTTAGATAGGGGCAATTTGGAGTGGCCAATTTACCAAATCCACAACTGTGGGATGGTGGCTTAGTGGTTAGCATGTTCTCCTATCAGCACATGAGATTCTCAGTTTAAATCCCCATCTGGGTGGAGTTTCCATGTTTTTCCCGTGTCCGCGTGGGTTTCCTCCGGGTTCTCCGGTTTCCTCCCACAGTCCAAAATTGAATGCTCTAAATTGCCCTATATGGAGTGTGTTTGTGTGTGTCTGTGTAGATAGGGGCAATTTGGAGCAGCCAATTCACCTTAAATCCATGTTTTTGGACTGTGGGGTGGGCGGCACGGAGGTTTAGTGGTTGGCATGTTCTCCTCTCAGCACTAGGGATTCCCGGTTCAAATCCCCATCTGGGGGGAGTTTCCATGTTCTCCCCGTGTCCGTGTGGGTTTCCTCCGGGTTCTCCGGTTTCCTCCCACAGTCCAAAAACATGGATCAAGGTCAATTGAATTCTCCAAATTGCCCCATATAGAGTGTGTCTGCGTGTGAGTGTGTGTGTATCCTGTCCTGGGTGTATCTGCCCAGTGCCCGGAACGTGTCCCCCCCCCCCCACACTGGACCCCACGGTCACAGGGAGAACATGACCTCATGTTTAATGCTATAGCACAAGCTTAATGTCAGTTCTGGAGACACGCTGCACATTCCGTACGTGCTGATGATGAATGGGTCAGAGTTCAGAACCGAGTGATAAATTATAAAAGGAGGCGAGAGCAGGGGAAGGGGAACCAATCGCACCCAGACCAGAGCAACAGAGCGAGTGTGAAAGCAGCCTGAGTGTTTCAGATGTGCGTTCTGTTCCGCGATGATGCTGTTCATCCTAAACGCGTTAGGATCCCGTAAATCGAACCCGTCTCCTGATCCCACGCCCCTCGCTGGCAAAACTCGGTTCAGTTACTGTATCCTTTGATCTGCAGCCATATATCCTCCTTGCATCATACAGCCAGTGAGCTTCGAAAGAACGAAGGGTTGAAATCATTTTTGAAGCTCTGCCCTAAAGGCCAACCAGAGTTCAGCCCGGGCTGAATTATCACTTTAATTGTTTACCAGTTCGTCAGAGCTCCTCAGAGATGTGGGCAGATAGGCCTGGCTCTTAACCGAGCATGACCCCTACTGTCAGAGCGGAAATATCTGCTGCATACAGAGTGAATACGTTCACTTTCGAGTTCTGAGAGTAACAAAATGTATCAGCGTCTACTGTGCTACAGTGTTATTATTATTATTATTATTATTATCCATCCATTATCTCCACTTTATCCTCTATTGGGGGGGGGGGGTTCCCAATGCCTACACAGAGGAGAACGTTTTGGACGCTGGGCAGATACACACAGGACAGGACGGCAGTCTATCACTAGGTTCACACTCAAACACACTCTATATGGGGCAATTTGGAGCATTCAATTGACCTTGAACCATGTTTTTGGACTATGGGAAGAAACCGGAGAACCCGGAGGAAACCCACACGGACACGGGGAGAACATGGAAACTCCACCCAGATGGGGATTCGAACCAGGAATCTCTATCGTGAGAGGAGAACATGCTGAACACTAAACCACCGTGCCGCCACATTATTATTATTATTATTATTATTATTCATTCATTCATTCGTTCATTATCTTCTGCTTTATCCTCTACTAGGGGCGTGGGGGAGGGGGGGTTCCCCATGCTCATCCAGGGGGAACGTCTCGGGCACTGGGCAGATAGACCCAGGACAGGACACCAATCTATCACTAGGTTCACACTCGCTCACACACAGACACACTCTATATGGGGCAATTTGGAGAATTCAATTGACTTGATTCATGTTTTTGGACTGTGGGAGGAAACCAGATAGGGATTCGATAGGGAGAACATGCTAAACACTAAGCCACCGTGCCGCCCTATTATCATTATATTATTATTGTCATCTGATTATCTTCCGTGCAGTGCCTGTCCCCATCCCGGGAGGAATGTTTTGGTCCGTGGTACCAATATAATCCCACTGATTGGTGCACACTCACAGTATATGGTGGCAATTGAAATTGGGGTATTTTAGAGCACCCAATTCACCTTGAATCCATGTTTTTGGACTGTGAGATGAAATGGGAGAGCCATATGGAAAATATGAAAACCATCCAGATTGGGATTTGTACCCCCCTCCCCCGATCATAAATGAGTGTTCTCCAGGTGGATGTGTGGTCGGTGTGGTTCCTATGCCCAACCAGGAGAGAACATTTTGCAACAGAGGGCCAGTCCATCGATGGGCATGCACACACCATATAGGGGCAATTGAAATCAGGACAATTTAGGGCAGACAATTCACCTTAAATCCATGTTTTTGACTATAGGACAATGCATGCGGTACCAAAACATGGAACACCCCCCTCCCCCTCACATGGGTTTTCTCCGGGTTCTTCCACAGTCCAAAACCTTGATTCAAGATGAATGCGCCGCTCTAAAATACAATTTAATGCTATTTAAATTGTCCTTATATAGAGTGAGGGTCTGTGTGATGAATTGGCATCCTGCCCAGCGCCCCAACACCCCCCCCCCCCGTGATCTTAGTAGAGGATAAAACACGAGATAATGAGATGATTATTAAAGTTATTATTATGTTTTTGTGGCGGCATGGTGGCTTAGTGGTTAGCATGTTCTCCTCTCAGCACTAGGGATTCCCGCTTCGAATCCCCATCTGGGTGGAGTTTCCATGTCCTTCCCGTGTCTGCGTGGGTTTCCTCCGGGTTCTCCGGTTTCCTCCCACAGTCCAAAAACATGGATCAAGTCAATGGAGTTCTCTAAATTGCCCCATATAGAGTGTGTCTGTGTGAGTGAGTGGGTGTCCAGTGATAGATTGGTGTCCTGTCCTGGGTGTATCTGCCCAGCGCCCAAAACGTTCTCCCCTGGGTGGGCATGTGGGAACCCCCCCCCCCCCGACCCTAATAGAGGATAAAGCGGGAGATAATGGATGAATGAATTATGTTTTTGAATGAACCACCACTTGGGAGTATGGAGAGTATAATATGTATTGGTTGTGAGGATGTGACCAGTCTAGGGTGTGCCTGACATCTGAGTGAGTCCTGAAGGTCCCCATAAAACTGCACAGGGGTCTGTGTTATACATAAATAGTTTTATAAATAGATTTATAAGCAGGTTTGAGAGTTGGCATGACTCTGAGACTCTGAGAGGAACATCCCATCACAGAACCGTCCCACCGGAGAGCTAGTGTTTAAACAGAGGACTCCTGAGATGTAGGCTTGCTTTGTTTACATGTCCATTTCTTTAGGTGCCAAATGAACCTGGCCTGCCTCTATGTGTGTGTGAGCGAGAGAGAGAGAGAGATGATGGTCGTTCAATAATTCTCTCATACCTGCACCTTTTATTTGCCAAATATGTTTCCTGATTATCTGCATTACTCTAAGAACCGTTTCTGTGACATCACAGAAGCCACGCTGTCGCCGTATACCTCTCGGTTCCCGGCTCGCGCACACGTTCATCCCCCATCCGCAGCAACGAACTACCCCACAGAGACCCCCGTCCCACCCACGGACTTCTACGGACAATTATTTATTGACTTTAGAATTATATTTTATTAGCTTTTGCATACGGACCAAAACCCTTTTGTGTTCTTCAGCCGTCGTCGCCCGGGCTTTGCCCCTGGACCCTGCACCCTCTTTAGTAAAGTCAGGGTTTTGGAGGGGGGGAGTCAGCCGGGGGGCGGGGGCCATGTCCGGGCCCCATCCAACCTGCCATCCAAAGGTGACCCCGACATCGAAGGCATCTTTGTTCATTCCTCGACTTTGAAATGGGTTGCGTTCCTTTTTTTTTTGTTTTTTATTTTCTCTTTTTTAAAAAGGAAATCTGATTCTAATAATAATTATAATAAAAACTGTTTGTGTTACTATTCAGCCCTGGCTTTTACCAAACTTGTGTGACTTCCCGTTTCCATGGCAACTAGAAGCCAAACTCAGATGCCGAATGCTTTCAGATTTGTGATGTTTATATTTATGAAGACATAATAAACCGTAACCTGTCTAGTTTTAATTCCGGGGTTTTTTAGGTTCCACAAGAGGAGCCAACGAGTTCTGCTCGTTTTCCAAAGCTGGATTATACGGAGCAAACTGCTTTTCATATTAATGTATTCATTCATCCATTCATTCCTTTTTTTTTTTTTTGCTTTATCCTCTATTAGGGTCGCGGTGGGGTTCCCCATGCCCATCCAGGGGAGAACGTCTCGGGCGCTGGGCAGATAGACCCAGGACAGAACGCCAATCTATTGCTGGACTCACACTCACTCACACAGACACACTCTATATGGGGCAATTTGGAGAACTCAATTGACTTGATCCATGTCTTTGGACTGTGGGAGGAAACCGGAGAACCCGGAGTTAACCCACACAGACACGGGGAGAACATGGAAACTCCACCCAGATTATTGTGAAGAGGTTCTGCATTCACACTGATCTGTCCTCCTCTGTGTCTCCACACTGACTGTATATGTTAGCACTTCAACTTCCCTTATAGATTCCATTATGGTTCTACAGCTACACAGTGAAGTCCATGTATTTCTCTTTATAGAACCAGACAGAAGTTTGGCCACGCCCCTTCTTGCTCCATCCTCTATTTGCTCCACTTATCATATAGATGGACTTTGTAGTTCTCCAATTCCAGACTGTAGTCCATCTGTGTTCTGTGTTGTTGTTAGTCCCTGTTGGTTCTCTGTTCTCTGTTGGTCAGAAGCATCACAGAACAGGTATCATTTGGGTGGTGGATTGTTTATTGTCAGTTCTGCAGTGACACTGATGTGGTGAGGGGGGGGGGTTAGTGCAGCAGTTTAAACACTTCAGTCACACTGCTGGGATAGGAACCAAATAATCCCTGCTCTGTGGTGCTGCTATTGGGGTTCTGATCATTAGAACAGAGTAAAGGGGACGTACACAGTATGTACTGTAGAACACAGACAGATGGACTACAGTCTGGAATTGGAGAACTACAAAGTCCATCTTTACAGGACGTGGAGCTGAGAACATGGATAATAAGTGGAGCAAAAAGGGGCGTGGCCTAATGTTTGCTTGGGAGTGTACTCTGTTATTTCTTTCACTCTGTTGTCTGATGAACAGGGCCACGGTGCAGGTGTTATCGGGAGGTTGGATGATTCTCATTGCAGAGTGAAGAGCTACGACACGGACAGTGGGACAACATGGAAACTCCGCCCACTTTGAAACGTCAGTAATGAGGAATAAAAATGAGCTGCAAAATAGATGTAACTTTTTGCTTTTTTATTATGACCAGATTTATTTTGATTATTTTTGTTATTATTATTATTAGTAGTAGTAGTATGATTATAATTATCATTATCATTATGGTTATTATTATTCATTCATTCATGAATGAATGGGGTGGGGGGGTTCCACATGCCCATCCAGGGGAGAAAGTCTCGGGCGCTGGGCAGATACACCCAGGACAGGACGCCAATCCATCGCTGGGCACACACTCACTCACACAGACACACTCTATATGGGGCAATTTGAAGAACTCATTTGACTTGATCCATGTTTTTGGACTGTGGGAGGGAACCGGAGAACCCGGAGGAAACCCACACGGACACGGGGAGAACATGGAAACTCCACCCAGATGGGGATTCGAACCGGGAATCCCTAGTGCTGAGAGGAGAACATGCCAACCACTAGGCCACCGTGCCGCCCGATTATTATTATTATCATTAATTATAATGAGTATTATTATTAGTATGATAATGATGATTATTATTATTATTATGAATAATATTATTATCATTATTATTGTTATTATTATTATTAGTGGCGGCACGGTGGCTTAGTGTTTAACACGTTCGCCTCTCAGCGCTAGGGATTCCCGGTTCGAATCCCCATCTGGGTGGAGTTTCCATGTTCTCCCCGTGTCTGCGTGGGTTTCCTCCGGGTTCTCCAGTTTCCTCCCACAGTCCAAAAACATGGAACAAGTTAATTGAATTCTCAAAAATTGTCCCATATAGAGTGTGTCTGTGTGAGTGAGTGTGTGCCCAGCGATGGATTGGCGCCCTGTCCTGGGTCTATCTGCCCAGCGCCCGAGACGTTCTCCCCTGGATGGGCATGGGGAACCCCACCGCGACCCTAATAGAGGATAAGCGGGAGATAATGAATGAATTATTATTAGTAGTATGATGATGATTATTATTATCATCATTATTATTAGCATTATGATTGTTATTATTAGTAGTAGTAGTAGTATGATTTGTGATTATCATGATTATTATCATTATTATTAGTAATATTGTTATTATTTGTATGATTATTATGATGGTTATTATTAGTAATATTATTATTATTATTATTATTACCACCTCTATATTAGCTTCATTTGTTTGTGTTTATGGTAAGAAGTTAGTAAGTGCTATTTCACTCACTTCCTGTTCTCCGATTAAGCTGAAACTTTGCACAATTGTTCATCGTCGACAACAACACATGAATCGATTACAAAAATGACCAATTAATTACCTAATTAGTGGTAATTAATTGTTTTCGATGGATACATTTCCCATTTTCTGCTTCACAAGCAGAATTCATTGAGGAAAAAGTCAAGTTTTTTTTTTATTCAAAAATAATGTTTTTATATTTTGCTTGTTTAGAGAAATCATTTCATGTAGAATCTCAAGTTATAAGTGTGGAAGAAAAGATGCTGTGTGCAGACTGAGGTTCAAATGATAATTCATTCTGATTCTGAATATTAAATGCAATGCAACATTCAAGCAAAGAGGGCAACTGAGCTGTCTTCCTTTTCATGAAGTTTTGATCAGAGAACCATTTAACCCTGAATTCTTCCCTCCAGAAATGCCACACAGGCCTCATCATGTCCAGGCATGAACAAGAACCCGGGATCAGTGCTAATCTTTCATGCTAACATAAGCCCTCGGGGGGAAAGGCGTTTCTGCCACAGTGCTGATAGAGGAGGGGTAAAACAGAGGTGAGAGAAATCTGACAACAAACATCCGTGTTTGCAGTATAGAAATGTTCCCTTCAGAGTGGAGCAGCTTAACGTCGCACTCTGTGTGATGTACGTCTTGTTTTAGATAACCTTTAACTCAGTGTGCTACTTATATGCAATGCTACATATCAAAAGTTTGTACACGCCCCCTTTTTTATTTTCTATAAAATAACAGCCTAATGTGAAGAAATGTGTAAATCCTGATGTAAATATGGCTCTATATACAGTACCAGTTCAAAGTTTGGCCCCCGTTGTGCTCCACTTATTATTATTATTAATATTATTCATTTGTTAATTATCTTCTGCTTTATCCTATATTAGGGTTGCGGGGGGGTTCCCCATGCCCATCCAGGGGAGAATGTTTTGTGGGCTGGGCAGATACACCCAGGACAGGGCGCCAATCTAGCACTGTGCACACACTCACTCACACACACACACTACATGGGGCAATTTGGAGAACTCAATTGACTTGATCCATGTTTTTGGACTGTGGGAGGAAACCGGAGAACCCGGAGGAAACCCACGCGGACACGGGGAGAACATGAAAACTCCACCCAGATGGGGATTTGAACCGGGAATCCCTAATGCTGAGAGGAGAACATGCTAACCACTAAGCCACCGTGCTGCCCTATTATTATTCACCTTAAATCCACATTCACCTTAAAACACACACATGTGGGGACTGCAAACTTGATCTCTAAGTAAAATTATGTTAAATGGTTAAAGTTATATTATGTTAGTGTAGTAGAATTACTTGTTAAAGGATTTATGTAATGTGTATAAGTGCACAATGCATTAAAACAATTGTGTGTGTGTTTTTGTGTGTAGAAATATATATAAAAACACTCACATGTGAGGACTGCAAGCTTGTTCTCACAAAGTAAATCTAAGTAAAATTATGTTAAATGGTTATAGTTACATTAGGTTAGTGTAGTGGTATTACTTGTTAAAGGATTTATGTAATGGGCATAAATGCACAATGCATTAAAACAATTGTGTGTGTGTGTGTGTATGTGTGTAGAAATATAAATAAAAACACTGTGGGGACCAAAGCCTGTTGGGGGGACTGCAAGCTTGCCCTCACAAAGTAAATGTAAGTAAATTATGTTATTTTGTTATATTAGGTAATGGTTAGTGTATTGGTATTACTTGTTAAAGGGTTTATGTAACGTGCATAATGCATCAAAACACGTGTGTGTGTGTGTGTGTGTGTGTGTGTGTGATATCATGCCAGTTACATAACTGTAGTTGACAGACAGTTGGCAGCATGTAAATATACCTCACCCACCGCTCTCTTGAGGCAGAGGGTCATTAGCTTACGTGACACCAAAACTGCACCGAGGGTTCATGGAGTTCCTTGCCGCTTATTCATGCAAAAGTTTGGGACACGTTAAAGTTTAATAGTTTGAAGTATTTATTAATCAACCCACAGAACTAAAAAAAAAAATAAAAAAATAAAAAAAAACACACACACACACACCAACCTGCACACCTTTGATCAAATTTAATCAGGCCGACTGGGTCACATGCTTTTAATTCATGTACAATATCAATCGATTCCACTTCTGAAAAGGCAAAACACAGAAATGTCGCACTGTCGCGTTTGTAAGACCGTTCAGCAGCTCAAATCTGATTAAGAAAAAGAACAGAGAGTAAAGAAGTCAATCAAAAGAAAAAAGAAAGAAAAGAAAAACTTCATCTGGAGTTTCAGAGCGGAGCGGAACACTTTGATATCTAAACTACAGAATCAGTCACTCAAACCAGATGAAGAGCCTCGACAGAAAGAACTGTTTATGGAATTTTCTCCAGCATCTATGAAGGTGCCAACACACCAACCAAAGCCAACAGGATGCGAAACGCATATCTACAGCGCACACACACATTTCAAACCTGTACATTAACCAGAATCCTGGCTTTGAAAGCACAAAAAGGCACAAAGTACTGGATTGGGGCAGAAGCAGTCTTCACTCGCATGAAGTGGGAAACGAACGCAAACCGAAAAGTTACAAAAGAAAATCATTTACATCGAAAATGCCGTCGTGGCGCATTATTAGCAATATGCACTCCATATATTACAAAGCTGTGAAATGAGTATAAAACTGATGTTCTTTTGGGAAAACAGTAACAAAAGTACCTCCTTACAATATTTCAGTCTTTTCTCCATAATTCCTGACGCCCTTCAACAAAACTGAAAGAGAGAGAGAGAGGGAGAGCGAGAGAGAGAGAGAGAGAGAGAGAGAGAGAGAGAGGGGGACAGGACTGTTACTCATATGCTGTTTAAGTCTAAAAACTCAATAGAATATTAATCCATCCATTATCTTCTGCTTTATCCTCTATTAGGGTTGTGGGGGAGGGGTCCCCATGCCCATCCAGGGGAGAACATTTTGGGCACTGGGCAGATACACCCAGGACAGGGGGGGGGGGCAATCTATCACTGTACACACACGCACTTGCACACACTATATGGGGCAATTTGGAGAATTCAATTTGACTTGATCCATGTTTTTGGACTGTGGGAGGAAACCGGAGAACCCGGAGGAAACACAAGCGGCCACGGGAAAACTCCACCCAGATTGGGATTCGAACCGGGAATACCTAGTGCTGAGAGGAGAACATGCCAACCACTAAACCACCATGCCGCCCTCAATAGAATGTGTGTATATATAAATATAATATAATAATAACTATATATATATATATATATATATATATATATATATATATATATATATATATATATATATATATATATATATAGTTATTATTATTATATTATACTATAAAATACTAGAACCTTTCATTTAATAGAGATTTAATCTGTAACTGGTTTACACTGAGCCTGTAGTGCCACCGTGTGGCCTCATGATAACATGACAATTTAATGCAAGTAAAGTGATGAAGTTTACTGAAAGCAACCAGACGTCAGCGTCTCTATCTTGGAGGTGAATCTGTAACACTGAGGATCGCTAAACGAGGCCCCGTATACATCAGTGCTCGAGTGATACTCTGTGTAATTAAGAGTCGAGATGTACAGCGTCTTACCTTCCAGCGGTTACCACAATCATTGCACAGCACGAATGTGGTCATGGGCTCATCAGCGCTGCGAGTCTGAACCTGGAAGATGAGAGAGGATTGGTGAACATGACGCATTCGCAGCCTGCAAATCGTTTACATAGAGGAACACGAGAGAGTACAGAGAGCAGACCCATCACACCAGCAAGACCCTTAAGAGAAATCACCCAGGGGAGAACGTTTCGCGCGCTGGGCAGATACACCCAGGACTGGATACACACTCACTCACACACAAACACACTCTATATGGGGCAATTTGGAGAACTTAATTGACTTGATCCATGTTTTTGGACTGTGGGAGGAAACCGGAGAACCCGGAGGAAACCCATGCAGACACAATGAGAACATGGAAACTCCACCCAGATTGGGATTTGGACTGGATATCCCTAGTGCTGAGAGGAGAACATGCTAACCACTAAGCCACCGTGCCACCCTTCATTATTAATCCATCCATTATCTAACGCTTTATCCTCTATTAGGGTCGTGGGGGGGTCCCCATGTCCATCCAGGGGAGAACATCTCGGGCGCTGGGCAGATAGACCCAGGACTGGACACACACTCACTCACACAGACATACACACTCTATATCGGGCAATTTGGAGAACTCAATTGACTTCATCCATGTTTTTGGACTGTGGGAGGAAACCGGAGAACCCGGAGGAAACCCACGCAGACACAGAGAACATGGAAACTCCACCCAGATTGGGATTCGAACCGGGAATCCCCAGCGCTGAGAGGAGAACATGCTAATCACTAAGCCACCGTGCCGCCCTTCATTATGATTTATTATAATAGAAATAGATGTTAAAAGGAACCCTCGTAAAACGGGGTGATTTATTACTGCACCATGAGAACCGCCACATAAAACATCTTCCGTTTTTATAATCCCGTGGTAATGGGTTCGAATTAAACAGATGATTCCTGATTCAGAGTCAGTCTTGATACTTCAGTTCACAATGATAAATATTCACGTTACAAACAAACCTCTTGGTAACCAATTCACAAGATCGTTCCTCTGTGTTGTTTTAGAATACAAGCCCAGCGGAGGAACCTTAACCTGGATGGACACCATCAGGTGCGTAAGAGAACTCATTCATCCATCCATTATCCTCCGCTTTATCCTCTATTAGGGTCGGGGGGGGGGGGGGGGTTCCCATGCCCATCCAGAGGAGAACGTTTCAGGCATTGGGCAGATAGACCCAGGACAAAACACCGATCTATCCCTAGGCACACACTCACACACACACAAACACGCAATTTGGAGAATTCAACTGACTTGATCCATGTTTTTGGACTGTGGGAGGAAACCGGAGAACCCGGAGGAAACCCACGCGGACACGGGGAGAACATGGAAACTCCACCCAGATTGGGATTCGAACCGGGAATCCCTAGCGCTGAGAGGAGAACATGCTAACCACTAAGTCAACGTGCCGCCCAAGAGAACACGCTCCCGTGATTTATTTACGTTAACGCTCATGGCATCTTATTGCTTTATTATATTGGTTTGCATCCGTGCGGCTGCGTTACGATTGCTCCGTCTGCAGCCGATTAACGTCAAATGGAAAAGGAAGCTTCTAACTGCAGAATGCAGAACTGATTCTTTGTAATGAAAACTAGTGGTCACTGCTGCCAACGTTCTAAAACAGAAGGTACTGCGTTATTTTAGGATGAAATATGCAAAGTTACTACATTTAAATTATTCATTCATTCATTCATTATCTCCCGCTTATCCTCTATTAGGGTCGTGGTGGGGTTCCCCATGCCCATACAGGGGAGAACATCTCGGGCGCTGGGCAAATAGACCCAGGACAGGGCGCCAATCCATCACTGGGCACACACTCACTCACACAGACACACTCTAAACGGGGCAATTTGGAGAATTCAATTAACTTGATCCATGTTTTTGGACTGTGGGAGGAAACCGGAGAACCCGGAGGAAACCCACACAGACACGGGGAGAACATGGAAACTCCACCCAGATGGGGATTCGAACCGGGAATCCCTAGCGCTGAGAGGCGAACGTGCTAACCACTAAGCCACCGTGCCACATTTAAATTAAATTTATTAAATAAAAAAAAAATTAAAAAGCTGACTATGATTCTCCTGGGAATAATTCTAACTTATTTTTATTCCTAAATATCTTTTTGCTTTAGGTGCAGCCTTGTGTTGGCCACAGGTCCAAAAACTATTAGGCACAAATCCGTGTATATATATATATATACGGGGGGGGGGGGGGGGGTTCTCCATGCCCATCCAGGGAAGAAGGTTTCGGGCGCTGGGCAGATACATCCAGGAGCCAATCTATCGCTGGTCACACACTCACACAAACACACTCTATATGGGGCAATTTGTAGAATTCAATTCACCTTGATCCATGTTTTTGGACTGTGGCAGGAAACCGGAGCATGTTCTCCTCTCAGCACTAGGGATTCCCAGTTCGAATCCCAATCTGGCTGAAGTTTCCATGTCCTCCCTGTGTCCGCGTGGGTTTCCTCCGGGTTCTCCGGTTTGCTCCCACAGTCCAAAAACATGGATCAAGGTCATTTGAATTCTCCAAATTGCCCCATATAGAGTGTGTCTGTGTGAGTGAGTGTGTCCAGTGATAGATTGGCGTCCTGTCCTGGGTGTATCTGCTCAGCACCCGAGACGTTCTCCCCTGGATGGGCATGGGGAACCCCAGCGCGACCCTAATAGAGGATAAAGCGGAAGATAATGGATGGATATTATATCTACTTTAGACACACACACCAATAGAATAAGAACTTTTAAATCCTGTGTCTGTAAGTGAAAGCAGTCAGCAGATGTGGAAGCTCCAGTTTCATTTTTGTAATGCAACTGTAAAAACTCTCTGGAGACGTGAAAGTGAGAAAGCAATGCAGCTCTCGATGGACTGAGCGAACAGAGAAGCAGGTTGTTAAGGTGTTGAACACACGATCGGATGAACAGATGGCGTTAGATTTCCATTTCTGAAAAATAAACTTCCTCAACTCCAGTCGAGTGTAAAAGTCTTAAAACAGCATGTACTGCCGTCTACGGCGGGCTTTAGAACGAGTTTGTATTTTGTCTGTGGGGCGGCACGGTGGCTTAGTAGTTAGCATGTTCTCCTCTCAGCACTAGGTAATGCACCAACCAAATAATACCTATTGAAGGGGAGTTTATATATGCATGTGTATATATATATATATATATATATATATATATATATATATATATATATATATATATGCATTATGTGGTTTAGTGTTTAGCATGTTCTCCTCTCAGCACTATGGATTCCCGGTTCGAATCCCCTTCTGGTTGGAGTTTCCATGCTCTCCCCGTGTCTGCCTGGGTTTCCTCTGGTCCATCAAGTCCATTGAGTTCTCCAAATTGCCCCATATAGAGTGTGTATGTGTGAGTGAGTGTGTGCCCAGTGATAGATTGGCGTCCTGCCCTGGGTGTATCTACCCAGCACCCGAAACGTTCTCCCCTGGATGGGCATGGGGAACCCCACCCACGACCCTAATAGAGGATAAAGTGGCCACGGATGGAGGGGTGGACGGAGGGCGGGTACCTGAGTGTAGGTGCAGCTCTTCCCTTTGCACTTCCCACAGACGAACATGTCGGTCTCGGTGCCGCCCACTTTAGAGAGCTGATGCTCCCGAATGGATTCCTTAGTCAGCGCTTTTCTCATCTCTTTAAGCTCGGCGCTCGCCATGTCCTGGGAAACACACACACACACACACACACAGACACACACACAGACAGATGCACACAGACATACACACACACACAAACAAACACACACACACACACACACACACACACACACACACGAGTTAATAATGTAAAAAGCAGGAACTAATACACTTAGAAGCTGATCTGTGAGCTTCCCAATTTGGGTGGAGTTTCCATGTTCTCCCCATGTCTGCATGGGTGTCCTCCAGGTTCCTCCCACAGTCCATTCAAGGTGAATTGGCTGCTCTAAATTGCCCTTATAAAATGTGTGTGTGTGTATGAGTGAGTAAGTGAACCCCAACCCTAGTACCAAGTACTATTGCTAAAGTGCCCTTGGGCAAGGCACTTAACCCTAATTGCTCAACGGGCGCAATGTACAGGTCTGCTTACCGCTTCGGTGTGTGTGTGTGTGTGTGTGTGTGTGTGTGTGTGTGTGTGTGTTTCACTGCACTGATGTGTTAAATGTGGAGGACTAATTCCTCTGTGTGTAAATACAGTAGGCAAAATATATCACTTCTATTGTTTAGCATGCACACACCCACACACACCCACACCCACACACACCCACACACACCCACACACACCTCAGCCGTCATAGTGGCAATACGTTCAGGGGAAATGTTGCCACACAGCACGTTCCGGCGCAGATCAGGGTTCTTCTGGTCCTTAAGGTTGGAGATGCGACTCCTTAATCTGCTCTTATACTTCATGTCAGTGGATTTGAATTCCTTGTAGATGGGTAGACGTCAGTTAAGGAGGAAAGGTTCGTTAAGCTACTCAGTTTAATGAGACTTTAAATGAGGGAGCAACAAAAAAAAAACTAAATCAGGTTTTTAGTAGAAGGATATCATCTTCAATCTCTGCTGCTAAGGCATCGCAGTCTGCTCCGATGGTTTTGTAGTCACCTTAAAATCACAATCTGATTTCAATCTTTTGAAGTTACGAGTTCGGAAATGTATGCGGTTTATTTTAATAGAATACAAACGTTTCGGAACCCTGTGTTAAGTTTGTCTTACCGTCCGTCTGCAGGGCTGCAACGAGCAACTCTCTGCATTTATTGCGCACACTGTCTGTGGTAACTGGAGGAGGTGGGAAGGAAGTCATCTTGGGAGTTGTGGGAGTGGTGGGGGTGGTGGGAGTCCTCGGAGTCTCTGGTTTCTTACTGGGTAATACACGTTATCCAGTTTAGAGATGTCGTTGTATACAAACCACTTCAAAAGAAAACTAAATGCCTTGACGAAATTATTCATTTCCATTCATCCATTATCTTCTGCTTTATCTTCTATTAGGGTCGTGGTGGGGTTCCTCATGCCCATTCCAGGGAGAACGTTTCGGGCGCTGGGAAGATCCACCCAGGACAGGACGCTCATCTATCACTGGAAACACACTTACTCACACAAACACACTCTATATGGGGCAATTTGGAGAACTCAATTGACTTGATCCATGTTTTTGGACTGTGGGAGGAAACCGGAGAACCCGGAGGAAACCCACGCGGACACGGGGAGAACATAGAAACTCCACCCAGATTGGGATTCGAACCTGGATCCCTAGTTCTGAAAGGAGAACATGCTAACCACTAAGCCACCGTGCCGCCCTGTTTTCATTTCCATTCATAATCTTCCACTTAATCTTCTACTAGGGTCGCAGGGGGGGTTCCAATCCACCACCCAAATGATACCTGTTCTGTGATGCTCCTGACCAACAGAGAACAGAGAACCAACAGGGACTAACAACAACACAGAACACAGATGGACTACAGTCTGGAATTGGAGAACTACAAAGACCATCTATATGATAAGTGGAGCAAATAGAGGATGGAGCAAGAAGGGGGCGTGTCTAAATAACTACTACATCCACAGCATTGTATTTTCCAACATAAGTAAACACACACACACACACACACACACACCTGAAATCACTGGATCCAGGGCTGTCATTAGAGGGAGACTGAAGTGGTGGGAGGACTTTCTTCTTTTCCTCGGACTTGCCCTCAGAACCATCTATAAACAGAAAAAGAATGAATATTCATGTTGGCTGATATGACTTTTGAACATCCACAGTGCAGAATGCCCTAAGAAGAAAAACAAATGGTCGTTAATTAGAGCCCATATTTGGTCTGAACTAACGATCTGTTTCAGTATGTATTTATGTATGCAAATGAGATATGTATTTGTATTTGCATGTGTGTGTATATATGTATGTATGTGTGTATATATATATATATATATATATATATATATATATATATATATATATATATATATATATATATATAGATATAGATATAGGCGGCACGGTGGCTTAGTGGTTAGCACCTTCGCCTCTCAGCGCTAGGATTCCCGGTTCGAATCCCCATCTGGGTGGAGTTTCCATGTTCTCCCCGTGTCTGCGTGGGTTTCCTCCGGGTTCTTCGGTTTCCTCCCACAGTCCAAAAACATGGAACAAGTTAATTGAATTCTCAAAATTGCCCCCTATAGAGTGTGTCTGTGTGAGTGAGTGTGTGCCCAGCGATGGATTGGCGCCCTGTCCTGGGTCTATCTGCCCAGCGCCCGAGACGTTCTCCCCTGGATGGGCATGGGGAACCCCACCGCGACCCTAGTAGAGGATAAGCGGGAGATAATGAATAAATGAATATTTTCTTGGTCTAAACTAACGTTCTGTTCCAGTCCCGTTGTATTTATATATCCAGATGATATTTAAAAACCCTGGAACATTTTTATTTATTTAAAACAGTGAGGATATAAGCAGAAATATACCAAGCAGCTTCTTCCAGGCTTTAATGAGCGACTTGGCGAGGGTCTGCACCTCCTCATCCGAACTCTGCTTCCTGACAGCATTTACAGACATTCCAATTCGTGTCGACTGAAACAGATAATCAAAAAGAAAAGAGGTCAAATGAACAGTGTAATTACTATTAAATGTGTTCTTTACGTATTTTTCTATTTTGCTGACATCATCCTAAATCAGCATGTCGGTATACACTTTTAACTGTATAATATAAAATTATATTTACACACACACACACACACACACACACACACACACACACAAGATTTAGTATGCTACGAGCCAAAAGTCCAGTCACATTATTTTTATTACATTCATTTCACATAAAAAAAATCCTTTATATGCATGTGTATATATGCATGCAAATATATATATATATATATATAGACACACAAATACATACACACACACACACACCTATATATATACATACACATACATTTATATATGTGTGTGTGTGTGTGTGTGTGTGTATGTATTTGTGTGTCTATATATATATTTATATATATATATATACACATATATACATATATACATACAAAATGATCCAGGATTACATGAAGCATCTGATTTCTATGGACCTTGCAGGCTCTTGCACAAACTTGTAGACAAATGATACGAATCCAGACATTTCAGCATTTTATAAACAAAAAAGGGAAAAGATTTTACTTTTCTTTCAGAGCGTCATGCTGATAAGCAGTTTTGATTAAAAGCCCAGTCAGTACAGGGTTGTGCATAAACTGTACAAAGTCCAGAATAAAGACATCAAAATCTGATGGGTGTCCAAACATCAACCAGTTTTATGATTTTGAAGCTTTACAGTGCTGTATGAGAATTTATGCCAAATGACATGTTATGTGGCATGTGTTGCATAAGGTGTATGATTACTAAACACTGGTTTACTGAAGAAGCCTGCTGTTAACTGATGCACCACACACCTTAATTAAACCTAATACCTACTGCTTTATATCTTAGAAAAATATATAATATCTATTTATCTCTCTCTCTTTCTCTCTTTCAGCATGTCAGACTCTCAGCACTGGAGATCCAGGTTCGAGCAACGCTGTGAGCAACGCTGTGTCATAGATAACAGAAGTACCTGTAAGGTTTCCAGAGACATTTTTATGTTCTTCAGCTCCTTTAGCAGATCTATGGCGCCATCCTAAATTAGATTAGATATGATTAGATTAAGTTCCACTTACACAAGTAGCATGCAATAAACAGTGCATAATGAACAACATACTGCATCTACATTATATACAGTGGTCACAGAGATGGAGGTGGTATGCACAATATACATTTTATACAGGTGGAGATATTAGTGATGTATTATAAAAATGACATACAGTGTGGGTGTATTACAGACACAGTATACACAATAGAGTGCTTAAGCATATGACATAGTTCATCTACATGTTCAGTGGAGCTGATATAAGGGTAGTAAGTGAAAAAACATGGCAGTGTATCTTGAAATGTGCCCGGCGAGTGAGTGTGTGTATATATAAGTAGTTTGGATGTTGGGCTATCAATCTGACAGTTGTGGGTTCCAATCCCCAGTCCAATGAAGTTCCCACTGTGGGTTAATGAGGAGCAAGACCCTTAACCCTAATTGCTCCAGGGATGCTGTGACCAACACTCTACTCGCTTTGTAAGTTGCTTTATATATGTGTGTGTTCATAAATTCTGGAGGAATTCTTAATTCATAAATTTTTATATACATATACGAATGAAGGAAAGATTCGTGTTTTGAGAGAGTTTTTATGTATACACACAATACATATACATATATATATATATATATATATATATATATATATATATATAT
>JAFMOD010000437.1:571572-582562 GCA_019802435.1 Corydoras maculifer
TATATATATATATATATATATATATATATATATATATATATATATATATATATATATAGGGTGGCTTATTGGTTAGCATGTTCTTCTCTCAGCACTGGGGATTCCTGGTTCGCATCCCAATCTGGGTGGAGTGTCCATGTTCTCCCCGTGTCCGCGTGGGTTTCCTCCGGGTTCTCCAGTTTTCTCCCACAGTCCAAAAACATGGATCAAGGTCTATATATATATATACACACACACATTTGTATATTCATTCATTCATTATCTCCCGCTTTATCCTCTAGTAGGGTCGCGGTGGGGTTCCCCATGCCCATCCAGGGGAGAACGTTTCAGGCGCTGGGCAGATACACCCAGGACAGGACACCAATCCATCGCTGGGCACACACTCACTCACACAAACACACTCTATATGGGGCAATTTGGAGAATTTAATTGACCTAATCCATGTTTTTGGACTGTGGGAGGAAACCGGAGAACCTGGAGGAAACCCATGCGGACATGGGGAGAACATGGAACTCCACCCAGATGGGGATTCGAACCGGGAATCCCTAGTGCTGAGAGGCGAACGTGCTAACCACTAAGCCATCGTGCCGCCCATTTGTGTGTGTATATATAAAAACAAATCCTGGCTCCAGAATTCCTAATGTGCGAGTTGGGTATGGCAGTGTCCCAGAAACACAACCCTAGCTTCACGGCAGGCCTCTACAAAGGGCCGAGTCTCAGTAGGTGATTCATTTCCTTTTCTGTGACCTATTAAATATTTAAAAAGTGTCAGAGATTTTAAAGAATTTACTTAACTAAGAAGTTCAAGTGTGTAAATTATAAATGATTCTCCAACCTTTTAAGTCAGTGCACTTCTTTTTGGCTGCAAGAGATGCGTTATAAAGACAGAGCACCTAGATTTACAGTCTGCGGCAAAAGTTTGGTCACACCTGGTAATAGTCCATTCTTCATTAATCTTTTTAGTGACACTAAGCTAACACACCCTTTATAGGGAACGACCGTCTCCATGTGTTAATGCACAGTTACGCTTTATTTACTGATTATTGGAAGAGAGCATGATACCAATGTCGTGACTCATTGCTTTAAAAGTTTAAGATCTTTTTCCTTAAAGCTTTTAAATAAAGCTGCATTCAGTCCGTATCATATCATATTTACACATTTCTCCAAGAAACTCATGCTTTAAAACATTGGTGGGGAAGATCTGGGCATTGGGGGCAAAGTGGCTTCCCACGTTTGACTGTCAGTGCTGGGGATCCAGGTTTGAATCCTGATTTGGGTGAAGTTTCCTTCTTCCCGTATCCGCGTGGATTTTCCTCCCACAGTTCAAAAAACATGTATTAAAGATTAAATGGCTGCTCTGAATTGCCCCGGTCTCAATTGTCCCCATATAGAGTGTGTGTGCCCAGCAATAGATTGGCGCCCTGTCCTGGGTGTGTCTGCCCAGCGCCCAAAACAAACAGGAGTGCTGCAAAGTGGAACTTTGTTTTGGTTCCGTGCGACTTCTGCCACACGTTTTAAAGTTCGGATTACCTGCATAATACTTTTTTTTTTTTTTTTTTGTGAGGCGCTCTTACGCTTCATATATTTAAAAGCATCTTCATTCATTCATTATCTTCCGCTTTATCCTCTATTAGGGTTGCGGGGGGGTTCCCCATGCCCATCCAGGGGAGAACGTTTCGGGCGCTGGGCAGATACACCCAGGACAGGATGCCAATCCATCACTGGGCACACACTTACTCACACAGACACACTCTATATGGGGCAATTTGAAAAACTCAATTGACTTGATCCATGTTTTTGGACTGTGGGAGGAAAATGGAGAACCCGGAGGAAACCCACGTGGACACGGGGAGAACATAGAAACTCCACCCAGATGGGGATTCGAACCGGGAATCCCTAGCGCTGAGAGGAGAACATGCTAAACCACTAAGCCACTGTGCCGCCCTATTAAAAGCATCTTTTTTTTCATTTTTATTTTACAATTTTTTTAAAAGAAGGGCGGCACGGTGGCTTGGTGGTTAGTATGTTCTCCTCTCAGCACTAGGGATTCCCGGTCCGAATCCCCATCTGGGTGGAGTTTCCATGTTCTCCCCGTGTCCGCGTAGGTTTCCTCCGGGTTCTCCGGTTTCCTCCCACAGTTCAAAAACATGGATCAAGTCAAGTGAATTCTCCAAATTGCCCCATATAGAGTGTATGTGTAAGTGAGTGTGTACCCAGTGATAGATTGGTGTTCTGTCCTGGGTGTATCCGCCCAGCGCCTGAAACGTTCTCCCCTGGATGGGCATAGGGAAACCCCCCCCCTCCCCCCACGACCCTAATAGAGGATAAAGCGGAACATAATGAATAAATTAATGAATTAATTTATTTCAAAGCATCTTTGTAATTGTCTCCTACCTCATGTAGGATTAAGAGGGAGACCGTTGGTTTATATTGGCTTATATTCAGGTTTGCTAATACTACCCTGTACCTGGTTCCTCCTTAACTACCGCCTCGCCTCGTTCTCCCTCTCCTCTGGTGACGAGGTTATTAGAACGCTGTGCCCGTTTTGCAGTGACCTGTGTGAATAACAGGGTGAATCTTGGGTAACGCTTCCGACTGCACGCTGCTTTCGACAGTTCTAACCGCCTGCGTTCCCTCACTTTGCGACTCGATTGTTCTTTTAAGTCCAGTGTGACGTCTGTGACACCAGCGTGCTGCGTTTGTTCGGCATTGTGTTTAGATTTCCCAACGGCACATTTGAAGTGTCAACAGCTCGCACCCCCACGGATCACTCGCTCTACCGCGCCATTATTCGCGGCCCGTGTCCTTTGTGAGATTGGGAGGTGATGATGCCTGCTCTCTGTGTTAGGGTGGTGGCACGGTGGGCTCTGTAGCATAGGAAACCCCACCTCAGCTGTGTGTGTGTGTGTGTTTAGCAGGAAAGTCCCCTTGGCTCCAGAGGCACTCGCGTGGTTAGGAAGCACACACTTTATCGCTTCTGTAAGGTCAGTTCTGATTACAGGCAGGCCATGACAACTCAACAGTCGTGTATACAGGCCCACAGGGAGCCACTTCACCTGCCAAACAATGGATTTGCAAGTAAGGTCAACAGTCCAGTTCTTATAATAGACCTCTTACACCTTTAAATAAATGTTAATCTTTCAACATTAATCAGTTCAATCGTTTGAAATATTACATTATTAGCTGGTTCTAATTTGTGGGTATTAAGCGTGATCGCAGCAGCTTCAGTGTGTTCTCTGGTTATTATTAAGCTATCCTTATATCTTTCTTTATAGAGCACTTAAAAATCAACAGCTGAAACAATGCACTTGGGTTACGTACACTGGTAACGTAAAAAAAAAAAAAAACCTAGAGAAAAATAAGATGATATAAGCAATTAAACATTCATTCATCTTTTTATATATATATATATATATAGGCAGCAGCACGGTGGCTTAGTGGTTAACACGTTCGCCTCTCAGCGCTAGGGATTCCTGGTTCTAATCCCCATCTGGGTGGAGTTTCCATGTTCTCCCCGTGTCTGCGTGGGTTTCCTCCGGGTTCTCCGGTTTCCTCCCACAGTCCAAAAACATGGATCAAGTTAATTGAATTCTCCAAATTGCCCCATATAGAGTGTGTCTGTGTGAGTGAGTGAGTGTGTGCCCAGCGATGGATTGGCGCCCTGTCCTGGGTCTATCTGCCCAGCGCCGAGACGTTCTCCCCTGGATGGGCATGGGGAACCCCACCGCGACCCTAATAGAGGGTAAGCGGGAGATAATGATTGAATGAATATATATAGGCAGCATGGTGGTTTAGTGTTCAGCATGTTCTCCCCTCAGCACTAGGGATTCCCGGTTCGAATCCCAATCTGTGTGGAGTTACCATGTTCTCCCCGTGTCCCCATGGGTTTCCTCCGGGTTCTCCCGTTTCCTCCCACAGTCCAAAAACATGGATCAAGTCAGTTTAATTCTCCAAATTGCCCCATATAGAGTGTGTCTGTGTGAGTGAGTGTGTGACCAGTGATGGGTGTATCTGCCCAGCGCCCGAAACGTTCTCTGGAACCCCCCCCCCCCCATAGAGGATAAAGCAGAAGATAATGGATGAATATATATCATCACTATTATATCATATATATCATTATCTTCCATTATCTTTATTAGGGTCGTGGGGGGGAGTTCCCCATGCCCATCCAGAGAACCTTTTGGGTCCCTGGCAGATACACCCAGGACAGGGTGCTAATCTCTCGCTGGGCACACAGGAGTGTGTACTCTTTAAAACCCGATCTGGGTGGAGTTCCCATGTTCTCCACTTGTCCACGTGGGTTTCCACCGGGTTCTCTGCTATACTCCCACGTTCCAAAAACATGGATTGGAGGTAAATTGAATGCTCCATGCGGACACGGGGAGAACATGAAAACTCCACCCAGATTGGAATTAGAACTGGGAATCCCCAGCGCTGAGAGGAGAACATGCCAACCACTAAGCCAACATGCCGCCCCATTTGGTTTCAGTGGTTGGCATGTTCTCCACCCTGATTGGGATTCGAACCAGGAATCCCCAGCACCGAGAGGAGAACATGCCAACCACTAAGCCACCGTGGTGCCCCATTTGGTTTCAGTGTGGGTCAAAAATGCAATGGAGGTATGCGTGATTTTTCTAGGAATGATTACAAACCAAGCGAGGAAACTGGAGCTGAGTGAAAGTTGCCCTCTGTGTGAGAGGGGAGTCTGACTCTGATCAAAGAGATGGCAATTAGATTTTACTGGGGCTTTTTGGCTGCAAAAGTCACCGTTAATAGTGATGTCTAACTTTATACATTATAATAATAATCCCCATACGATGTCTCTCCTCCCAAAGCTGGTGATGATCTGCTTCTTCCACGCTCATGTAAAACAGATCAGAACTGAAATCAGAGCCTGTTCCCTTTAATACTTTAATCGAGTTTTCAGTCTGTTGAGCTTTAAAGGCCAGAACGAAAAGCATTAAAGCTTCAATGTCACTCTTTCACAATGAGGAATGAGATTCGAATGCGTTCTCTAATCTCGCCACATGTGCTGCACTGTTACAGTAAGAGTAAAGTACATGTGTGTTTAATATGAAGTGATGTAAACCCTCCTCATCTGCCAAACGCAAATCAACACCAGAGTGATGGGTTCGATGTACGGTTCTAGCAGAGCCAACCGAGGACTAATTATGTGTGTTGGGACTACCGTCAGCACGGACAGGACAACGGCTTCTCTGCCACGACCCTTTATTCCAGTGTATTACGCTGCGGGCAGTTTAGTCCCGAAAAAATCCAGATGAACCTGGTCCTCTCCTGCAATATGAATATGCATCCTTTAGAACCACATGGGTGACACGGTGGCTTAGTGGTTGGCATGTTCTCCTCTCAGCATTAGGGATTCCCGGTTCCAATCCCAATCTGGGTGGAGTTTCTATGTTCTCCTCTCAGCACTAGGGATTCCCGGTTCCAATCCCAATCTGGGTGGAGTTTCCATGTTCTTCGTGTCCGTGTGGGTTTCCTCAGGGTTCTCCGGTTTCCAAAACGTGGTAGGTGAATTGGCTGCTCTAAATTGCCCCATATGGTATGTGGGTTTCTGTCCTGAGTGTATCTGCTCACAGATGGGCATGGAGAACCTCTTCCGTGACTCTAGTATTAAGTGGAAGATCATGACTAACTAATTTATGTAAATTAGTGTTTAGCATGTTCTCCTCTCAGTGTTAGGGATTCTCGGTTCGAATGGCAATCTGAGTGAAGTTTGCATGTTCTCCCCGTGTCCAAGTGGTTTCCTCCTGGTTCTCCGGTTTTCTCCCACAGTCCAAAAAACATGGATCAAGGTCAATTGAGTTCTCCAAATTGCCCCATATAGAGTGTATGTGTGAGTGAGTGTGTGTCTAGCGATAGATTGGCGCCCTGTCCTGGGTGTATCTGCCCAGCGTCCGAAACGTTCTCCCCTGGATGGGCCCCCTTCCCCCCCGCATGACTCTAGTAGAGGATAAAGCAGAAGAAAATGAGATGAAAACACGATTTCATTACATTATCACCCGGGTGGCTTAGTACTTAGCATGTTCTCCTATCAGCGCTAGGGATTCTCGATTGTAATCCCAATCTGGGTGGAGTTTCCATGTTCTTCCCATGTCCACGTGGGTTTCCTCCGGGTTCTCCGGTTTCCTCCCACAGTCCAAAAAACATGGATCAAGGTCAATTGAGTTCTCCAAATTGCCCCATATAGAGTGTGTCTGTGTGAGTGAGTGTGTGCACAGTGATAGATTGGCGCCCTGTCCTGGGTGTATCTGCCCAGCGTCCGAAACGTTCTCCCCTGGATGGGCATGGGGAACCCCCCCCCCCCCCAGACCCTAATGGAGGATAAAGTGGAAGATAGTGATGGATGGATGTAGTATGATGTACTAACGGCTTTTCAGTAGCACATGCTGTTAATATGGCGCCCTCTAACGAGTCGAGTGGAATTCCTGTAATTCAGCTTCACAATGATTCCCAGTAAATGCGACGTAGCGATTACAGCCTCCTGAACCGTTCCCTTCCCCCGTTCATACCTCACACCTCAACATCACACTACAGCATTTTACCCCCCCCCCTTCTTTTCCAACTGCCCCATGTCCTAAAAAATCCCGTTAACCCCTTAACTCCCCCAGAAATCAGAAACCAGAATTCACCTCTTCTCCAGCATCCTCTGTTGAAATGACACACCCCACCATGGGCCTTTTATTTTTTTTCGTGACCCAGATCATTACCTCGCCATCGGTCCTCCATCCTGCTTCGCTCCTCGTCACCCGCTCCCTCCCGACTCCGCCCCTCGCCACGTCCAACCTTGACCCCGCGGCTCGGGGGAGCCGAGCGTTTCCCCTTGGCCGGGCTCAGCGGGGTTGCCGTGCTGCTGCGTGTGGGAAGCCTTCTGTGTTCTCTCTCTCACACACACACACACCTCACACACATCGCTGCTCTTCCCATTCAGCACTTCCTCCTCCTTTCTCCTCCTGCCACCTCTCAGACGCATGTCCCTCTTTTGTTTTCTTTTTCTCAGTGCAGGTTCCGTCCTTGCAAAAAAGATTTTTGGGAATAGGATTTAGTAAATGTTTTGTAAAATGATGTGCGAACATGCCGTCAGCATCTCTAAATGTTCTCTGAATGTTCTCTGACATCGACTTTTCGTTTGTCATTCTAATCCCTAATGGCAGCTTAATTGCACCTACAGATTGGGGACAGTTCTTCAGCGTTCCTTTCTCGTCACGTTAATTATCAGTAATTTACGTCCATCGCTGTCCATGTGCAGGGTTCCAATCCACGTGATGCCAAAATGCAGGATAATAAAAATAGTAGGTGGCATGGTGGCTTAGTGGTTAGCATGTTCTCCTCTCAGCGCTAGGGATTCCCGGTTCCAATCCCCATCTGGGTGGAGTTTCCATGTTCTCCTCGTGTCCCCGTGGGTTTCCTCCGGGTTCTCCGGTTTCCTCCCACAGTCGAAAAACATGGATCAAATCAGTTGAGTTCTCCAATTGCCCCATATAGAGTGTGTTTGTGTGAGTGAGTGTGTGTCCAGTGATAGATTGGCACCCTGTCCTGGGTGTATCTGCCCAGCGCCCGAAACGTTCTCCCCTGTATGTGTATGGGGAACCCCACCGTGACCCTAGTAGAGGATAATGTGGAAGATAATGGATGAATAATAATAATAATAATAATAATAATAATAATAATAAAAGGATGCATATCAGACAATGCCTTTAAATTCTGTAGCAATAACCCTTTAGTTAAGTTTAATCTCTTAACTTTGCCAACTGTCGGCCGTCTTTTCTCAGCCCAATCTGTTGCTGGGCACACACACTTACACACACACTCAATATGGGGCAATTTGGAGAATTCAATTGACCTTGATCTATGTTTTTGGACTGTGGGAGGAAACCGGAGAACCCGAAGGAAACCCATGCAGATTGGGATTCGAAGCGGGAAACCCTTGCGCCGAGAGGAGAACATGCTAACCACTAAGCCACCATGCCACCCACCATATGTAAAAGTGAAAGTATTAATTCATTCATTCATTATCTCCCGCTTATCCTCTATTAGGGTCGCGGTGGGGTTCCCCATGCCCATCCAGGGGAGAACGTCTCGGGCGCTGGGCAGATAGACCCAGGACAGGGCGCCAATCCATCGCTGGGCACACACTCACTCACACAGACACACTCTATATGGGGCAATTTGGAAAATTCAATTAACTTGATCCATGTTTTTGGACTGTGGGAGGAAACTGGAGAACCCGGAGGAAACCCACGCAGACACGGGGAGAACATGGAAACTCCACCCAGATGGGGATTCGAACCGGGAATCCCTAGTGCTGAGAGGCGAACATGTTAACCACGAAGCCACCGTGCCTGAAAGTATTAATTAATTAATTAATTTTATATGAGGAAAAATATTCACTATTCAGTGGTCGAGAATGGTTACTCATTTAGAGATTATCCTCCATTTAGTCCTATGATGGAGACGGTGGTTTTGAGATATCTTATTTACACACATGCACAGAGTATGGGGCAATTTCGAGCACTCGCTTCACCTTGAATTTGAGTTTTTGAGCTTAGACTTCTGCAATCTGACCCTTTAGATCGGTGCTTGTTGTGAATGACCTGAAGCTCCTTTTTTTTTTTTTTTTTTTTTAACCTGTCATGTCTGGTAGCTTTTGCAATCTGAATGGTAATCTGACTGCACTGATGTACCACACACTCCACTGGTGGTAAAAGTGAGAGACTGTGGACCCCATGTTACTGACTGAGAACACAGAGAACGGCCCGGTTGAGTTTGCAGTGCTCTCTAATTGTCTGCGATCCTAACGCCGTGCTTTAGCTGTTAGCTTAGTGAAAGTCATTCGTTCTTTTTCTTCATCTCCACCCAAACTGATCAGAACCAAAGGGATTCATTCATCAGCTCCCCCGGAGAACTTCCCATCAATAACGCATCCGCACGGCTCCAAAGAAACGTATGGGCTCGTAATAAATGTCCGCTTATTGGAAGCATCTGCATCGTATGTGGATGTGTACTTAGCGAATTCCATTTTGCGAATGTTGCCAGATATTTTGATCCTCGTGTGTAAAGCACTGCTCTGTTCCATCGTTCGTGTTTCTTCAACGAGTGCCAGAGGACGGCTCTGTGTTCCCGGGCACAGCGGGTCGATGTGGCACCAAGTCCCGAAGCATGGACAGTGTTTCTTTCAGCATGCCTGCACACATTGTCCCGGGTCCTGGGGCGTGTCATGGTGGCATTGTTGGAGAGGGTCCCGCTGGGTGTCTGGGGGGTGCACATTTGTAGAATGAAAGCGAGCGGGGGTGCTTGGGCTGAGGGGGTAAATAGTGAAGCGATATGCATGTAACCATTTGCATATTTTAGCGGTTCCTGCGTCCCGGACGGGCCGTAGATGAATCCGGATCCGAGCGCCGGCGTTAATTTGGGGTTTTTCCCGTTCTGCTGCTGTAATGGCTTCCGCGTTTCTTGGAAAGCGTTTCGCTGGATTTGGAACACAGCCACTGGAGGTTATTTCCATTCAGCCTGCAGGATGCTAAAGAGGTTGGGCACTGATGGTGGCTGATGGACTGGCTCACTGTCAGCATTCCGTTCATCCCAATGGTGATACGGGATTAAGGTCTGGGGTGTGTGTAATGAAATGGCATGGCACTGGCAATTCCCCCTGGGGTGGTGGCTCAGTGATTAGGGTGTTGGGCTATCAATCTGAAGGTTGGGGGTTCAAATCCCAAGTCCGCTGAAGTTACCACTGTGGGTCCTTGAACAAGACCCTTAACTCTCATTGCTCTAGGGGTTTTATAAAAGCATCTGGTAAAGGACCAAATGTAAATGTACATGCTCACAACATCCTTTGAATGGAGTGAGTATGAGATACTATGTCATACACACTAGATACAATGGAGTGAGTATGAGATACTATGTCATACACACTAGATACAATGGAGTGAGTATGAGATACTATGTCATACACACTAGATACAATGGAGTGAGTATGAGATACTATGTCATACACACTAGATACAATGGAGTGAGTCTGAGATACTATGTCATACACACTAGATACAATGGACTGAGTATGAGATACTATGTCATACACACTAGATACAATGGACTGAGTATGAGATACTATGTCATACACACTAGATACAATGGAGTGAGTATGAGATACTATGTCATACACACTAGATACAATGGAGTGAGTATGAGATACTATGTCATACACACTAGATACAATGGAGTGAGTCTGAGATACTATGTCATACACACTACAGAGAATGGAGTGAGTCTGAGATACTATGTCATACACACTAGATACAATGGAGTGAGTATGAGATAACATGTTATGCAAACTATAAGGCATGTGGTGAACATGAGAATATGCCATGCACACCGGATAGAATGTTGTGATTGAGATACAATGCCATGCACACTCCATAGAATGTTGCGAGCATGAGATACTGTCATAAACACTACTTAGAATGTAGTGAGTATGAGATAACATGTTGTGCACACTATATAGAATGTTGCGAGCATGAGATACTGTCATAAACACTACTTAGAATGTAGTGAGTATGAGATAACATGTTATGCACACTATATAGAATGTTGCGAGCATGAGAAAATATGCCATGCACACTAGATAAAATGTTTTCAGTATGAGATACTATGTTATACACACTATATAGAATGTAGTGAGTATGAGAACATGTTATGCACACTAGATAGAATGTTGCAAGAATGAGATACTATGTTATACACACTACATAGAATGTAGTGAGTATAAGATACTATGTTATACATACTAGATGGAATGTAGTGAGTATGAGATTCCATGTTATACACACTATATAGAATGTTGCTAGAATGAGATACCATGTTATAGCATGAGATAATGCCATGCACACTACATAGAATGTTGCTGATGTTATACACACTATATAGAATGTAGTGAGTATGAGATAACATTATGCAAACTATATAGAAT
>JAFMOD010000437.1:591044-611044 GCA_019802435.1 Corydoras maculifer
CTAATATAGGATAAAGCGGCAGATAATGAATGAATGAATGAATGAAATTTATTGAAATAAATCAATAGGATATTAAATGTTATTTTTATGTTCATTCATTCATCATCTTCCACTTTATTCTATATTAGGGTCACGGTGGGGTTCCCCATGTCCATCCAGGGGAGAACGTTTCGGGCGCTGGGCAGATACACCCAGGACAGGGCGCCAATCCATCTCTGGACACACACTCACTCACACAGACACACTCTATATGGGGCAATTTGGAGAACTCAATTGATCTTGATCCATGATTTTAAACTCCACCCAGATTGGGTTTCGAACCGGGAATCCCTAGCGCTGAGAGGAGAACATGCTAACCACTAAACCACCGTGCCGCCATACATGAAGCCATTCATGTATATATTTTCTTGATTTGTGTTTATTTATCTTATTTTATTTACATAGGTTTTTTTTTGCAGTGTAAATTAGTTCTGTAAAGGTTTGGCACTGGAACCAAGTTTCAAACTCCATTTAGCACTGCAGTCTTCAGCTGGCTGACTTTTGGGTATCCTGGCAAAACTGGGTCTTAAACCCTGAAGCAACCGGCCCCTGGTTCGGTACCCTCACCACTGAGCCACCCCTGCCTCCTAAATATAGTGGGGCTATAATGGCGGAGTGGGGAAAAAAATAAATATAAAAAAACACATTGGCCCTCCAACCCTCCGTGCGTGCATGTGTGCGTGTGTGTGTGTATGTGTGTGTGTGTGTGCACACTGGTGCCTGTTTTTATGTGCCCGGCCCGGCGTCGCTGTCCCCTGGCCTCCTGCCTGTCGAGAGCGGCAGCGTCCCCCTCTTTACCGCTGTCTGCCTGTCTCCATGTCAGCGAGTGTGTGTGAGAGTGTGTGTGTGTGTGTGTGTGTGTGTGAGAGCAAGCTCGAGGAGAGTGAAGGCACCACACCTACACCACAGCGGAAATTTGGCAAAGGCTCCAGACTCAGCGGCTAGAGGAGAAGAACCTCACCACGTTCTCATCTTTTATTTCTTGCTTCCCCCCCGCAGGGGAGGACGCATGGATGGCACCTACTCACGCATGTGCGTCCACTCCATTAGGCGAGGGTGTAGGTATTGCTGTGTGTGTGTGTGTGTGTGTCGGTGTGGGAGAGGTCATGTTCACACACAGTGCTATTTTCTACCTTTTAGTCGAAGGGAAATGTGCTGATGGATGGGATACGCGAGGTTCGGGAATCCCCCCGATCTCCCGGCAGTCATTATATCAGTACACAAACACTTACAAACAAAGAGCACACATAGAATACCCATCCACATAATGGCTTACATAACGACCCGATACCCCAGCCATTATAGCCCCACTATATTTAGGAGGCAGGGGTGGCTCAGGGGTGAGGGTACTGAACCAGGGGCCGGTTGGTTTGGGGTTTAAGACCCAGTTTTGCCAGGATGCCCCACAGACTGTAATGGGAAATGGAGTTTGAAACTTGGTTCCAGTGCCAAACCTTTACAGAACTAATTTGCACTGCAAATAAATATATATGTAAATATCCATCCATTATCTTATGCTTTATCCTCTACTAGGGTCACGGGGAGGGGGGGGTTCTCCACATAAAAACGCACACACTCGCGCGCACACACTCGCACCATGGGTGGGTTGGAGGGCCAATGTGTTTTTTTTGTTTTTTTTTCTCTCTTCTCTCTCCCCCCTCTTCTTAACCTTTATTCCCAGTCCTTCCAGCACTCCCTCCCTTTCTCTGATGTTATCAGGTTCTGCAAGGGGTTAGTAGGAACATCCCTGACTTCCCGTTGCCTGAGGTAATGGCCGATAAAAGTAGCCCGGGCATTTCTGAAAGAGTCAGGATATTGAACAACAGGCGCATACACGAGTGCAGTTGTGCGAATGCTCGAGGGAGAACAGGGAGCAGACGGCTAGGCGAAGGCCGCCGGCACGTATTCCACTTTCATCATTAAAAAAAAAAAAAACGAAGACAAAGAAGGAGTCAGCATACATACCGCGCATTTTACACTCCGTCCTGTCGCATCCCACCCTTCCTCTGCCAGTAAGGCCGGACTCAGCGCCGTCCGTATGTGTGCACTGGAGCCTTCACTGAAAAAGACACGTCCAAGTTCCCAAGTTAAGGACCTGTCCAATCACACGGGTTCTTCCTGAACCCATACCAACAATTTGATACTTCAAAATACATACCTCATGCAGTTAGAGCACTGAATATATACTGTCTGTTCTGCATAACCCTCAATTTCAAAACAAATCCACTAATTATAGCTGATCTGAAGCTGGACGGTGGGTAATGGGCACCTTGCTGGGTTTTTTTGAACAATGGCTAATATACTTTTACAGGGGGCGGCACGGTGGCTTGATGGTCAGCATGTTCGTCTCCCTGCACTGGGATCCGGGTTCGAATCCCAATCTGGGTGGAGTTTCCATGTTCTCCCCGTGACTGTGTGTTATTTGTTATGTTATTGGTCACTGGGGAGGGGCCTATTTAGGCCCTAACTCAGGACAGGGCCCAATACATATGGGTACGCAGTCTCACACATACATAAACACACACACACACACACACACACACTGTATAGGGGCAATTTAGAGCAAATCCATATATTCCAAAAAAATGGGTCCAACATTATTCTGTATTAGTAAAAAAAAATGTTATTTTAATAAATCCTTAGATCTTCTCACATTATCATTATAATTATCAAATAATCAACAAATCATTTATTAGAATAAATAATAATACAACATTTATCAAATTATATGCTTTTTAATGGGCTCAGTGGCTTAGTGGTTGGCATATTCTCCTCTCAGCGTTAGGGTTTCCAGGTTCGAATCTCAATTTGGGTGGAGTTTCCATATTCTCCCCGTGTCTGTGTGGGTTTCCTATGGGTTCTCTGGGTTTCTCTCACAGTCCAAAAACATGGATCAAGGTCAATTGAATTCTCCAAGTTGCCCCATATAGAGTGTGTGTGTAAATGAGTGTGTGTCCAGCGATAGATTGACGTCCTGTCCTGGGTGTATCTGCCCTGCGCCCAAAAGTTACTCCCCTGAATGGGCATGGGGGAAACCCCCCCCCCCCCCCCCCATGATCCTAATAGAGGATAAAGCGGAAGATAATGGATGGATGTTTTTTAATGCAAGTAGGCATTGGAACATTGTTTTGCATTATGGTCGTGGCCTCCTCATGCTGTGGCTGTGTCTCCCCCGGTGTCTTCTGCGTTAAAGACTACTCTTAAACCTTCGACAGTCTGGATTCTGTCCTCTCTAGCCATGGCATGGGCTGATCGTAACATCTGTGACATAATCTAGTTTGGTTTTTAAAGGGAACATTGATGGCTGAGTAACAGGATACAGGTTTAGTGTTCATCTGGAATCATTGTTTATAATAATCTGTGTTTCCATTTATGGTACGTAATGTCAAATGATGTATTGTGTATCACGCATTGATACGAATGTGAAGTGCTCAACAGTGTGTGTTATTGTCAATAATGTCAACGGCTCAGCCAATCAGATTAATGGACCAGAACAACATTTTATATTAGACAGAAGTTTATAAATAAATAATAAATAAAAGTTTTTGTTCTATGAATGATGGATGGCTGTGATTGACTCGATGGCGCTGACTCTGAAATGCATTGTGTTTTAATATTAATAATAAGCATCCACAGCGACGTTAAGATGACTGACGGAACTGAATGCTGTGGCTCATCATGTACAGTATTCCACCCTGTTATTGTCAGTTCTGTGTTTCACAGAACAGAATCACTAAACAGTTTTAAGAAACTACTGAAGACGCATCTCTTTAACAAATACCTGGTGTAGAAAATAAAAAATAAAAAATAATAAAAAGGGGGGGGGGGGCACAGCATCCAATAACAATCAGGTTTGATGAATTTACAGTATAGTTGGTTTTCTGCATAGCGTCTGACTTGTAATGTTCTCATTTGTATGTCGCTTTGGACAAAAGCGTCTGCTGAATGACTAAATGTAAACGTAAATGTGTTTCTGCTCTTTTTCTATTTCCAATCTTTAAAAAGGTTCTGGATTCGGAAAGCATCTGGCAACTCGCGGTTTGATGATTGACATTTAATAGTTCTTGAATGAAAATCTTTGAAACGTCAACCATGTGGCACTTATTGAGTTTTATTAATCTAAATATTTTCCCACTATTGGTCCACTTGAATTTCCCTCTAAAAGAAACCTCAGGCTTTAAATGATTGAAGCCGTGATCTGCGGGATTAGAATAAGTGGTAAGGTGCATGTAGTTGATAGTTTGATTGATGGATGTTGTTCGGATCATTTGCTTTGTTTTTGCATAAAGTGAATGAGGTCTGCTGATAAACTGCTCTCTCTGTTCACTCCACACTGTGGTCTGGTTATTAGTTTGGAGGTTAGTCTTATTAAATGCAGTCCACAAAACAAAAACAACTGTGTGTGTGTGTGTGTGTGTGTGTGTGTGAGAGAGAGAGAGAGAGAGAGAGACATACATTTAATTTACGTGTCCCCTCCTACCTGTCTACTTTTAAATCACTTCTTAAAACCCATCTATTAACCTCTAATTTAATTTAATTTGATATTTTATTTCTGTTTTTGCTTTTTCATTTTGCTTTTCGGTTTTGCATTAACGGTGTTAATGTTGTGTGTTGTAATGATGTGCTGCTTTATTTGTTTTTATAAAGCATCTTTGAGGCCCCTAAAAGTACTATATAAATAAAATGTATTATTATTATTTGACATGCGGCACGGTGTCTTAGTGGTTAGCATGTTCTCCTCTCAGCACTAGGGATTCCCGGTTCCAATCCCTATCTGGGTGGAGTTTCCATGTTCTCCCCGTGTCCGCGTGGGTTTCCTCCGGGTTTTCCGGTTTCCTCCCACAGTCCAAAAACATGGAACAAGTCAATTGAATTCTCCAAATTGCCCCATATAGAGTGTGTATGTGTGTGTGTGTGCCCAGTGATAGATTGGCGACTTGTCCTGGGTGTATCTGCCCAGCGCCTGAAACGTTCTCCCCCGGATGGACATTGGGAACCCCCCCCCCCCCCACGACCCTAATATAGGATAAAGTGGAAGATAATAAATGAATGAATTATTTGACATACTTATCCTGTGGAAGTTTATACACTCTGTACAACCACCAAAAATCACTTGATGTCTCAACAGCTCTTCGAGGTTCAAGCAGTGACACCAGTGATTGGTGGGCAACAGTATTTAGTGTTACTGTGTGCAGAGCAATCTTAGATTTCAAAATAATAGAATAGAATTGAATAAGACACTTAAACGTTTATCGCTGAGTAACATGATACAGGTTTAGTGCTCATCAGGAATCAGCTCGCTGTTTATATTAATCTGTGTTTCCATTTATGGAACATGATTTAAAATAATGTATTGTGTATCACACATTAATACGAATGTGAAGCGCTCAGAGGTGTGTGTTACTGTCAATAAAGTAACGGCTTGACAACGGCTCAGCCAATCAGATTTAAGGACTGGAACTACTGTATTACAAAATACATGATAATACTAGGTGGCACGGTGGCTTAGTGGTTAGCACGTTCGCCTCTCAGCGCTAGGGATTCCCGGTTCGAATCCCCATCTGGGTGGAGTTTCCATGTTCTCCCAGTGTCTGCGTGGGTTTCCTCCGGGTTCTCCGGTTTCCTCCCACAGTCCAAAAACATGGAACAAGTTAATTCAAATCTCAAAATTGCCCCATATAGAGTGTATCTGTGTGAGTGAGTGTGTGCCCAGCGATGGATTGGCGCCCTGTCCTGGGTCTATCTGCCCAGCGCCCGAGACGTTCTCTGGATGGGATGGGCATGGGGAACCCCACCGCGACCCTGATAGAGGATAAGCGGGAGATAATGAATGAATGAATAATAATACTAGTCATTATAACCCTTTGTATCTGTATCAGCACAACAAAACTAAAATAAAATAAAAATTAATTAATTAATAAATGAAAAAAAATTATAAGAATGACAGTTACATTGACTTTTTATTTGCAAGATAATTAAAATAAAAAAAGATAATTTTTTTTTGTTGTTGTTTACAGTTTTGTCAGCGATAATCAGGAGCAGCACATGGAAGTAACAGTCTGAAAACCAAATGACAATCCACTAAGCTCTGGTGGGAAGAAGCTCAGCATGAAGATAATGCTCTGCAGGCCGTCACTCCTCTGTGAAGCAGCTGCAGAAGAGGTGGGTTGAGAGTTCCCATGACAGACGAAATGTCAAACACATGCACGGCTGCAGTGCAACTGTTCAAATGAGGATGAGTGCGATGTCTTCAACATTACTAATGGATTTCATTAACATAGAAAATCATCTCCAAAATGGCAGCACGGTGGCTTAGTGGTTAGCATGTTCTCCTCTCAGCACTAGGGGTTCCTGGTTCGAATCCCAAGCTGGGTTTTCATGTTCTCCCCATGTCCTCGTGGGTTTCCTCTGGCTTCTCCGGTTTCCTCCCACAGTCCAAAAACATGGATCAAGGTCAATTGAATTCTCCAAATTGCCCCATATAGAGTGTGTGTGTGTGTCCAGTGATAGATTGGCGCCCTGTCCTGGGTGTATCTGCCCAGCGTCTGAAGCGTTCTCCCCAGGATGGGCATGGGGACCTCCAAATTATAACCTCTATATATTGTGTGGTATGTAAGTGAGTGTGTGCCCAACGATGGATCTGTCCAGTGCACAAAACATTTCTCCTGAAGTCCAAAAATATGGATTCATAGTGAATTATTTATTGAAAATTGCCCCTTTCTAAATTACCTCTATATATTTTGTGTGTGTATGTGTGTCTATGTGAGTGTGTGTTTGCCCACTGATACAGTAGATCTGCCCAGCGCTCAAAACATTTCCCCTAAAGTCTAACATAGATTCAAGGTGAATTAGCTGCTTTAAATTGCCCCTTTCTAAATCACCCATTTATATGGTGTGTGTGTGTGTGTGTGTGCGCGCGTGTGTGTGCCTGCCTCTGTGAGTGAGTGAGTGAGTGTGTTCCCAGTGATGGATCTGCCCAGCGCACAAAACGTTTCTCCCAAAGTCTAAAAACATAGATTTAAGGTGAATTGGCTGCTCTAAATTGCCCCTATAGAGTGTTTGTGCTTGAACCTAGTAGAGGATTAAGGTGAAGATAAAAAAATGAATTTATTAAAATGGTGGTAACCCAAACCCACATTCTGCCCAGATCCGGTTCTGTCCGTCTTGCTTACTCAAAACAACAAGATTCCTGTTGGTTCCTCCTACCCCGACCGGGGATTTAATATGGTGCATTGATTAAACCGACGGCGGCACGGTGGCTTAGTGGTTAGCACGTTCTCCTCTCAGCACTAGGGATTCCCAGTTCGAATCCCCATCTGGGTGGAATTTCCATGTTCTCCCCGTGTCTGCGTGGGTTTCCTCCGGGTTTTCCGGTTTCCTCCCACAGTCCAAAAACATGGAACAAGTTAATTGAATTCTCAAAATTGCCCCATTTAGAGTGTGTGTGTGTGTGAGTGAGTGTGTGCCCAGCGATGGATTGGCGCCCTGTCCTGGGTCTATCTGCCCAGCGCCCGAGACGTTCTCCCCTGGATGGGCATGGGGAACCCCACCGCAGCCCTAATAGAGGATAAGCGGGAGATAATGAATGAATGAATGAATAAACCGTCATTTCCAATAAAGCGGTGAGGATCACAAACTTTACACCTCTGATGTGAGTCCTCACGAACTCGAGGAGCCATGATCTAACGTCCCGGCAGGGGAACTGTTGGCTGCTTAGGACATACTAGGCCTGGCTTAACTGCGAAGGTGAAGAGACATGGAACTAAAGCACTAATTTGTGGCTTCTGCATGGAGACAGACGGCGACCTAACAAGTTCCATGTTCAGCTTTCACTTGGAATCAATTGATGAGAACGTTTCACATTTAGGACAGACCAGAGCTTATTAGTCTCCTTTCTCCGACATACATAAATTCACCAAAATGAAAGTGTATGGGCGTCTGCAAGTCTACAAGTGTCTGCAAGGTTGCGTGTGGTCATTTGCCTACCCACTTTAGTATGTGCTGAGAGACAGTTTTGTTTCTATTTATTGTGTGGGAATTTCAGCGTGATGGATTCAGAGCATCCACATCCTTCCGTTCAGTGCCAGGTTGAACGTTAACTATCCAAGGGTAACAGTGATGTCGAGTGCGTTCGCTGTTTTAAGGGAAAGAAGATTTATGCCGTACCCCCCCCCTCCACCACCAGAATGTTTTAGACGAGTTTTGAATCTCATCGTTGTCTTGTTTTTCTCGCTCAATGCATCGTATACTTTGTATGCTTGAATTGTATTGCTACTGCAAGATGCTGCTATAAGAACTTAGAATTCTATATTATATATATTATATTATTCATTCATCCATTATCTTCTGCTTTATCCTCTATTAGGGTCTGGGGAGGGGGGGGTTCCCCATGCCCATTAAGGGGAGAACTTTTCGGGCGCTGGGCAGATACAACCAGGACAGGACGCCATCTATCACTCGGCTCACACAGACACACTCTATATGGGGCAATTTGGAGAATTGGATCGACCTTGATCCATGTTTTTGGACTGTGGGAGGAAACCCACACGGACACGGGGAGAACATGGAAACTCCACTCAGTTGGGGATTTGAACCGGGAATCCCTAGCGCTGAGAGGAGAACATGCTAAACACTAAGCCACTGTGCCGCCCTATTATTATTATTTTTAATATAATAAAATATAATTAAAATGTGGCTTACTGGTTAGCATGTTCTCCTCTTAGCACTAGGGATTCCTGGTTCAAATCCCCATCTGGGTGGAGTTTCCATGTTCTCCCCGTGTCCGCGTGGGTTTTCTCCAGGTTCTCCTGTTTCCTCTCACAGTCCAAAAACATGGATCAAGTCAATTGAGTTCTCCAAATTGCCCCATATAGAGTGTGTCTGTGTGAGAGAGTGTGTGCCCAGCGATAGATTGGCATCCTGTTCTGGGTGTATCTGCCCAGTGCCCGAAATGTTCTCCCCTGGACGGGCATTGACCCTAATAGAGGATAAAGTGGAAGATAATGATGGATGAATATTATATATATATATATATATATATATATATATATATATATATATATACAAGAATAATTATATAAGAATAATTATAAATGTAGTATTTCTGGGATGTTGAATCTGCATTACATAAAAGCATTCTTCTTTAAAAATACAACTTTTTTTATTTCTTGCAAAAGATTTCTGTCTCATGCTGCGTTTTAAAACAATATCAAACTCAGTTGTGTGTTTTAAAAGTATAATGTTTATAATTTGTTATTATAATTGGATTACGGGCGGGACGGTGGTGTGGTGGTTAGCACATTCACCTCTCAGCTCTGTGCCTCCAGGTTCAATTGGGTGGAGTTTCCATGTTCTTTGCTGGGTTCTTGGGTTTTCCCCAAAGTCCCAAACCATGGGTTCAGGGTGAATTGGCTGCTGCAAATTTCCATATAGTGTGTGTCTGTGTGAGTAGATGTGTGCCCACATAAATAAATCGGTGTCCTGTCCTGAGTACATCTGTCCCCTGTTGGTTCTCTGTTCTCTGTTGGTCAGGAGCATCACAGAACAGGTATCATTTGGGTGGTGGATTGTTTATTGTCAGTTCTGCAGTGACACTGATGTGGTGGTGAGGGGGGGTTTAGTGCAGCAGTTTGAACACCTCAGTCACACTGCTGGGATAGGAACCGAATAATCCCTGCTCTGTGGTGCTATTATTGGGGTTCTGATCATTAGAACAGAGTAAAGGGGACGAACACAGTATGTACTGTAGAACACAGAGAGATGGACTATAGTCTGGAATTGGAGAACTACAAAGTCCATCATTACAGGACATGGAATTGGTACTTTTTTGTTTTTTGGCAGCCATGCACACGGCATTTACGAGGGGAGAACAAACAAAATATACAGACTGTGCATGAGGGACCTAACATACAATATACAATACAATACATTCAAACTCTAAACCGCAGTGTGCATCATATAACGGGTGTTATTAACGATTTTTGTCTCTATTTCAACTAAATACATTAACGTGTGATTATTGGACTTGCCCGTAGGGGGCACCACTTTGCCTGAACGAGCGTAAGCTGGTGAAGAGGTACGGTTTTCCTCATGGATCATGTTTAGAGATTTGCAGGAGATGGTAGCATTTTGAGGTCCCGCCGTCTCCAAATCTGCAATTAAATGTCATCGTCATGCCAACAAACTATTTGGGAGTGCTGCTTTCATCTAACCACAGCTGTATGCATACGAAGTCCACTAGGCTGTAACTTGGGGATCTATGATGAGATGCAGAAAAACACAATCGGCAAAACATATTTAGGTGACGTTTGGTGTTGGACGGATGGTTATACAAAACCTGATCTACTCTTTACTCTTCCATATAGTATAGCATCTGTGATGGAGTGGGTCTGGTTTATTCCGAAGGCCCCGGGAGCCTTGTTTGGATACAAAGCTTCATGGATTCAATAAAATACTGAGGGGTTTTTATGTCTGCATCTGCTAAAAAGCTACATCTGGGTCACAGTCCTCCATAGATCTTCCAGTGGGCCAAAGATCCAAAACATGTGTCTAAATCCACACAAAATATTTCAATGGCCAAATAATCAGGCGTCTGACATGGTCATCCCGCTCGCTTGATTTAAACTCAAGCACAAATCTGTGGGGTGAGTTGAGGAGAGTTTGGAATATATGTTATTTCATCTCAGCTTATAGAGGAGGAGGGGAATAAATCAGCACCACAGCAATTAGAGAGCAACAGACACACACACACACACACATTATATATGTATATATATATATATATATATATATATATATATATATATATATATATATATATATATATATATATATACATACATACATACATATATTATTGTACCAGTACGTGTGTGTGTGTGTATATATATATATAATGACTAGGTTTAAATGAATAGTTTTATTATGTACACTGTGTGTATGTATATATATATATATATATATATATATGTGTGTGTGTGTGTGTGCATGTTAAGTATGTATACATACACACACACACACATATATATATCTATATATATATATATATATACATGCATACATACAGTACATATATTGTGTGTGTGTATATATATATATATATATATATATATATATATATATATATATATATATATATATATATATATATATATATATATATATACTTGTGTGTGTGTGTATGTTATGTATGTATGTGTATATATATGTACACATGCGCGCACACACACACACACACACACACACACATATATATATATATATATATATATAATATGGTGCGTGTGTTTTTTTTTAATACTTGTCCTTCTTCTCACGTTCTCTGGTTTCCTCCAAAAAACTTGAATTAAAGGTGAAATGGCTGCCGTTAATTGTCTGCTACTATATAGTGTGTGTTTGTCTGTGTGAGTGAGCGTGTGCCCAGCGACGTGTTGGAGCCCTGTCCTGCCACCCGAAACATTCTGCCTTGGAGGGGCGTGAGGTTTCAGGGAAAGCTAATGGCATAGGAAGAGATGTATTCTTAAACAGTCTTGTCTTCGGTGGGAATCATGCCGTGATTATGGTTTTAACTCTTATTAAGTGCGTAACGTAACACGAGCCGTTCTGAATAATTGAAACCTTATTATTAAAGGTTAGTGAAGTCTTGATTCCTGAACCGAGTTTAGTTTTAAAACGGAGCTCATGTTCTACATTTCCTAATCTGTCAGATCCTGTCCGTGTCGGTCAGGAGCACCGTGTATTTGGTCATGTGCGGGCAATGCTGTATTTTCTCGTCTTCGATTCCGAATCAGCCAAACGTAACATTTGCTTTTCTCGTTATGATTATCACTAATGAGCATGACTTTCTCTACGGTCCCCCCGAACCACAACCCTGTACTTACACCCCAGCGGGGGGTCCGTGTGAGTGTGTCTTTGTGCGTGCACGCGTGAGAGATTTAGTGTGGGTGTGTAAGTGTGTGTGTGTGAGTGTGCGTGTGCTCTCTACTAGAGTAAAACAATGGCGCTCTCAGATTACATCTCGCTGTCTGCGGAGACTCAGGGGGGCGGGCCATCCTAGGTCAACCAGCAATCTGATTGGCTCCATCCACTTATATATCTGCAACACAGGACCATCAAACCTCACCACAACTTTCAATTTTGGAACCGAAACCTCTCAGCCTGCCCGGACAGCAGGAGCTTCAGAGTCACGACGGCCATCACTGGGATTCTATACAACTTTCCGGCCAACTTCGACCCCACCGACCCGCCACTCTCCGAATTCTGACTTTGATTGTTTGATGCTCTCGGTGCATGAGGCACATCGGCATTAAAGAGAACCAGAAGAAGGGAACCGATAGACGGGCTTTTCCAATCGAATCGAATCGGCGAACTTTGTGTCATCATCACAAGGCGGTCTTTGCTGGAATGAATATATCTGAGTCCAGTTATTGTCCAGAGGCCAGCACTCAGCCCAGCCAGGTCGTGGAGCGTGGGGTATGGGGCTCGTCGTCCTCCTCCTCCCCGAGCCCGATAGTCCCCGAGCGGAGCCACAGGTTCAGCCATGAAGGAAGAGGTGGAAGCGTTAAGGAAAGGAGAACAGGAAGCCCCGACTCGGGCCAATCTGGGGAGGGAAAGTGCGGGGTCGAGCCCCGGATCCGCAGGCCCATGAATGCCTTCATGGTGTGGGCTAAGGACGAGCGCAAGCGCCTAGCGCTGCAGAACCCGGACCTTCATAATGCTGTCCTGAGCAAGATGTTGGGTAAGATTTTGACTCTTATCTCTTTAACTTCTTTGGCTTTTTTAAAATTAGAGTCTCAAGTAGGGCCAGATTTCCAATGAAACTGGGACATCATCGTTATTCATTGTCCTAAAACCTTAACAGTAACATATGTCGGTAACTTCTGTCTATACCAATACCAATAAATAATAACTTGATGTATTTCCATCTCAGACCCGAATGTAAAAGAGCTCAATGTTTAAATTTGTGAGCGTCGACTGAACTCCAGCCAGCAGCCAATCAACAATTCGGAACGTACCAAGTTCCGAAGTGACTCGGCCTCGTTGCTCCACATGTGTGTTATATGGTTTGTCCGGCGTTCTCCGAAGACCCGATGTGGTTTGGAGATCTTTACAGGCGTCCCGTCAAATTGTTTATACATGCGCACGAAGGTTTGAATAGTTCCAGTTGATTGAAGCCTTGATGAAATATTCCAACAACACAAAGTTCTAGGAAAGAGAAAGGACCGGGAAACTAATGAATCCAGTAATGCAAATCCCTCGGTCGCGCTGTTGCGCAACATTTGGACGGAGCTGCTCCGTAAGGAACCAAGCTGATGTCCTTGTTTTGCAAACCCTGGCAAATCTCCTGGCAGGAAGGGCAGGTTGGGGCAGACGGTCTCGAGCTTACAAGCCGCCGATTGTCTGAAGGCGCTGACCCGGTATTAATTCCACAACCACCGAGCACAGACATTCAGTTGTCCTGAGCGCTCATGACATCAGGACTAACTGCTAACTGGGGAGAGTGTTTGTCGTTATATAAAGGATTTGTGTTTTTTTAAATTATAATGGATTCATGAGCGTAGATCGTTAATAGAACCTCTTTGGGTCTCCGTAGGTCAGTCCTGGAAAGCGTTGAGCACGATGGATAAGCGTCCATTCGTCGAGGAAGCCGAGCGTCTCCGTCTTCAGCACCTCCACGACCACCCCAACTATAAATACCGGCCTCGGCGCAAGAAGCAGCCAAAGAAGATGAAGCGTGTGGAGCCCGGGCTTCTCCTCCACGGGCTGGGTGGAGGCGCCGTAGGTGGAGACGCCTACCCTCAGCACCCTCATTCTCAGCTTCTCCCCTCTTTGGGACACTTTAGAGACCTTCACCCTGCGACTGGAGGGTCAGATCTGGAAATCTACGGTCTGCCCACGCCGGAGATGTCTCCTCTGGATGTACTGGAGGAAGGTGGGGGCGACTCGATCTTCTTCCCCCCTCACATGCAGGACGACGTGGGTTTGGCCACTTGGGTCAACTACCACCACCACCCACAGCAGAGCCACAGCCACCCGTCCAACCACCATGCACCCGCTATCCACCCCCTCCATCACCCTCATTCTCACCTGAACCAGAAATCGGCGTTGGCGTGTCGTTCCCTACAAGAGAAATGTCCCGAACCTACGGACCCTCACGGTATGTACCCTTCAAACGCCACTATATGCCTTTCCGACCAGCCGAAGGCCTCGCAAGCGTCCAGTCTCCCGTCTCCGAATGCTTACTACAGCCAGATTTATGGAACCAGCCAACAACAGACTGCCTTCCCCGCCCAACTGGGTCAGCTTTCCCCTCCTCCGGAATCGTCCACCCCTGTTCCCGCTGCGCCTGCACCCCAAGTTCCCCTGCGTTGCCTGGACAGTAGCGACCAGCTGGGGCCCACGGCGGATTTCTGGAGCGAGGTGGACCGGCATGAGTTCGAGCAGTATTTGAACGCCAGCAGGACTCGTGCAAACCGGAGCAGCACGTGTGAGGAGGGCAGCACTCTCATTTCGGCCCTGTCCGACGCCAGCAACGCTGTCTACTACAGCGCCTGCATCACGGGGTGAGAACCCAATGCTCTGGAATCATGCAATTTGTCTGTCGGATCCGCAGTGCTGAGAGGCAAACGTGCTGACCACTACGCCACCGCATTCAGATATTCCTCAACAGGGCCCCCCGATGGCAGGGACAATAAGAATGTGAATATTCCTTATTTTCTCAGAGGTTTTTGTATTTAACCCGTTCTATCTTTCTATCATGTAAATCTATGTTTTTTATAAAAGCTATGTACGCACTGGGTTGAAACTGTATGTGAAAGCATCCGTATCTCAGTTACACTGCACGTCCCGTCTTCCAAACGACCCCAAATGCCCCGCTGCCTAAAAACTACCCCAAAATCATTCGGATTTCTTCATCCATCCATTATCTTCCACTTTTTCCTCTACTAGGGTCACAGTGGAGTTCCCCATACACATCCAGGGGAAAACGTCTCGGGCGCTGGGCAGATACACCCAGGACAGGGTGCCAATCTATCACTGTACACACACTCACTCTATATGGGGCAATTTGGAGAACTCAATTAACCTTGATCCATGTTTTTGGACTGTGGGAGGAAACCGGAGAACCCGGAGGAAACCCATGTGGACACGGGGAGAACATGGAAACTCCACCCAGATGGGGATTCAAACCGGGAATCCCTAGCACTGAGAGGAGAACATGCCAACCACCAAGCCACCGTGCCGCCCATTAGGATTTCTCAAGGATCGTAATTTATTGTTTCCCATTTATCGTGGGAAAGGTGAGTGAGTACACAGTCTGTGTCCGTCCGTCCGTCTTCGGTGAGGACGATCAGAAGTCCTCCGAGTCAGCACTAAGTAAGAAGTGGCCGACTTTTGGTAATGATTATCTTCAAATAGGGCTCCAATAAAAGACGAGAACGAGAGACGGGCTCTGGGTTTTGAGCTCAAAGCCGTCGGATTGGAAACATGTGATTGAGCAGAGAGCATTCGCTTTTTCTACACGTGCAGTTGCCATGTTTTTTTTTTTTTTTATTTGTATTGCACAAGCTAATTAATTTTGCAATAATAAAATGTCAAAATACAACTGGCTCGGCAGTCTTCTTGTCCATGGACGCTTTCCTAAACCCCGTCCTCGACCCCGTCGCTGTGAATCGGGGGTTAACGGGCTGTCCGGACTCCTCGCATCGCCCTTTCCCCTTTCACGGGGGAAATACGAGTCAACAAACCCCCCCCACCGGAGACACATGGACTGAAGCGACACACGGACCGATGGTACCGATGGACGGAACCCGGGTTAATGAAGCTCGGTGAATCCCGTCCGACCTGCTGACACAGCGCACGGTCCTAATGTCCTCTCCCCTCTGTTCATAGCTCCCTCTCTTTTAACCCGCCACGAAATGAATTGGACCCGGCCCGTTTTACCCCCCGAACCGCTGACGGAGCGCTAACAGAGCAGAACAAACGTTAAACCGTCTCCGTGTCCTCTCATGGCTTTATTGAGGAATCCCAAACATGAAATTAAAGAAATGCGCCTCTCATATGGATTCACTTCCAAATGTGTGTGGGTGGGGTGGGGTCGGGTGGGGTGAGTAACGGAGGGAGGTGCATGGGGGGGGGAGAAGGCCCGGGACTGTTTTCTCCGTCCCGTGAACGTACCGTGTGCATTCGTATTCTCACTGATGCACTCGGTAACGTAGCGATGGTTGCCGGGTGACCCGTCGCCACGGGGTCCGCGCGTCCAGCCGAACGCGGCGAAAAGTCGTCCACCCAATTAATTTGCTGTAAAATTAGCAGCGTCAAAACAGAGGAAGATCCTGTGGAAATGGGGGGGGGGGGGGTGTTGTACGAGCTGGAATGTGTTTTCTGCGCCTGTGTGTGTTTTCGCTCCAGGGGGAAGGATGTTAAAGGGAAGAGGTGCTTTTTCTGTCCAAACAGCTCACTCCCTGGCCAAGGGGTGAGGAGGGGTAACATTATTCAAGTCCAGGGTTTCTTTTTTCCAACCCACCTCGAGTTTAGCATAATATTCGGGATGTTTTGAAGGTGAGGAATGCAGGACGGCGCTTACCGCGGTACGGCTCGCGGGGTTTAGAGATGTGTGTGGGGAACGGGCCTGTGGCGGCGAGTGGCATTTGTGCGGCTTTTGTCATCCTCCAGTAGATTTGGGTTTATTGCCGAGCTGTGACATTGTGAAACGAGGAGCCGGCTGTGAGTTACTGATTGCTGTTGCCACATGTAGGTGCAGCGCGCAAAAAAATATTGTAAAATGTCAGCTTATTGGGCTTCATTTCACTGTGTGTGTGTGTGTGTGTGTGTGTGTGTGTATTTGTGTGTATATGAATGTATGTGTGTGTGTATCTGTGTGTATATGAGTGTGTGTGTATTTGTGTGTATATAAATGTATGTGTTTGTATGTATGTGTGTGCGTGTATATGAATGTATGTGTGTGTGTGTATTTGTGTGTATATGAGTGTGTGTGTATTTGTGTGTATATGAATGTATGTGTGCGTGTGTATTTGTGTGTATATGAGTGTGTGTGTGTATGTATGTGTATATGTGGGTTTGTGTGTGTGTGTGTGTGTGTGTATATGTATGTATGTGTATATGTGGGTTTGTGTGTGTGTATGTATGTGTATATGTGGGTTTGTGTGTGTGTATGTATGTGTATATGTGGGCTTGTGTGTGTGTGTGTGTGTGTGTGTGTGTATTTGTGTGTATATGAATGTATGTGTGTGAGTGTACTGTATGTATGTGTGTGTTTGTGTGTTTATATATGTGTGTATGTGTGTGTATATGTGGGTTTGTGTGTATGTATGTATGTATGTGTATATGTGGGTTTGTGTGTGTGTGTGTGTGTATTTGTGTGTATATGAATGTATGTGTGTGAGTGTACTGTATGTATGTGTGTGTTTGTGTGTTTATATATGTGTGTATGTGTGTGTGTATGTATGTATGTCCGCCCACTGTCCAAAAACATGGATTCAGCGTAAATTGAATGGCCCATATAGAGTGTGTGTGTGTGTGTGTGTGTGTGTGCGCATTAGTAAAAGTTCATGGTAATGTCACTCCTCGGAACAACAATTGCAGCCACTGTATGAACTCACACACCCACACTTCAACTCCAACAAACATCCAATGGTAATTAAGCCCAGCGCCGGTTCCTCTAATTAACCCGGTAACCAGAGCTATTGAGCCGAGGTCAACAGCATGGCGGCAGCGCGATCGTTAAGCAGGGTCGTTAAGTCTGCCGGAGCTGGAGTTCAGACTCCTATTTTGCAAATAGAACAGATTATGAAAGTGAACAGCAGGTGGCCTCTCAACGCTGAGGATCCAGGTTCGAATCGTGTCCATGTTGTCCCCGTGTCCATGTGGGTTTTCTTCCACAGTCTAAAAATATGGATTTAAGGTGAATTGAATGCTCTAAATGGCCGGCATGGTGGCTTAGTGATTAGCATGTTCTCCTCTCAGCACTAGGGATTCCCGGTTCGAATCCCCATCTGGGTGGAGTTTCCATGTTCTCACAGTGTCTACGTGGGTTTCCTCCGGGTTCTCCGGTTTCCTCCCACAGTCCAAAAACATGGATCAAGTTAATTGAAATCTCAAAAAAAAATTGTCCCATATAGAGTGTGTCTGTGTGAGTGAGTGTGTGCCCAGCGATGGATTGGCGCCCTGTTCTGGGTTTATCTGTCCAGCGCCCGAGATGTCCCATGTCCATCCCCTGGATGGGCATGGGGAACCCCACCGCGACCCTGATAGAGGATGAAGCGGGAGATAATGAATGAATGAATGAATGAATGAATGCTCTAAATGGCCGGCATGGTGGCTTAGTGTTTAGCATGTTCTCCTCTCAGCACTAGGGATTCCCGGTTCGAATCCCCATCTGGGTGGAGTTTCCATATTCTCCATGTCTGTGTGGCTTTCCTCCGGGTTCTTCGGTTTCCTCCAAAGTCCAAAAACATGGATCAAGGGGAATTAAATTCTCCAAATTGCCCCATATAGAGTGTGCAAATGTGTGTACACAGTGATGGATTGGCGTCCTGTCTTGGGTGTATCTGCCCAGCGCTCGAAACGTTCTGCCCTGGATGGGCAAACCTGTATTCTGTTACTCAGCAACCAATGTTCACTTTAAAAACTTGTCTACATTATATCTTGGAAGAGCAGCTGATTGTAAGTTTAGTTTTATTAAATCAGTGAATCAAACCGGTGGTTTAGTGGTTAGCATGTTCTCCTCTAAGCACTAGGGATTCCCGGTTCAAATCCCAATCATGTTGGAGTTTTCATGTTCTCCCCGTGTCCACGTGGGTTTGCTCCGGGTTCTCCGGTTTCCTCCCACAGTCCAAAAACATGGATCAAGGTCAATTGAGTTCTCAAAATTGCCCCATATAGAGTGTGTCTGTGTGAGTGAGTGTGTGTCCAGTGATGGATTGGCGTCCTGTCCTGGGTCTATCTGCCCAGCGCCCGAAACGTTCTCCCCTGGATGGGCATGGGGAACCCCCCCCCCCCCATGACCCTAATAGAGGATAAAGCGGAAGATAGTGATGAATGAATGAATGTATTAATGTTTTTGCATTAATAGTGTGTTTGTAACTGTTTTAGAAACGTAATGATACTTCAGGTTGTGTGTTATTGTGAATAAATCACAGGAAAACCTCTATCTATATCTTAATAATCCCTGCTCTGTGGTGCTATTTTTGGGGTCCTGACCATTAGAGAACAGAGTAGGAGGTGCAAAAAGGGGGCGTGTCCAAACTTATGACTGGTCCTGTGTGTCTGAACCCTTAACGTTATTTTTATTTCAGTTGAAGGTGGATGAATGTTGGCTTTAGTTTGTCAGCAGCCGTTTATTGGCCGAGCGCATTACATCGTTTGTGTGTTAATAGAACGTTACCACGTAGGTGTGGTAGCTCAGTGGTGAGGATGTTGGGTTATCAATCTGAAGGTTGGGGGTTCAAATCCCAGGTCCACTGAAGTTACCAATGTGGGTTCTTGAGCAAGACCCTTAACCCTCATTGCTGCAGGGATGTTGTGATGAAGATGCTTTGGATAAAAGCGTCTGACAAATGACCAAATGTAATGAAATTTAATTAACGGCCCTCGGTATACGCTGCGACCTCTGGAGAGACCTGTGGGTGATGTTGGTATCAGAGTTGAATGTAGAGGTTTTTATTGGTTATCAGGTGTGTGATGCGTCGTTTGTTGTTGCAGCTGAGGTGGAGTGTGTGAGTGTGAGCATGTCCTCACCCAAAAATCAGCTTTTCCATCAACTCTCCCCGAAACCTCCATCCAGCAAACCTACAGCATGATGTCATTCTCTTGTTTACCCTCTCTCTCTCTCTCTCTCTCTCTCTCTCTCTCTCTCTCTCTCTCTCTCTCTCTTGCTCTCTCTCTCTCGCTCTGCTCCTTAACAGGATGTTAGCCACCATTCGTACCCTCACTCTTCCTCTCAT
>JAFMOD010000437.1:613544-625428 GCA_019802435.1 Corydoras maculifer
ACTGTTTCCGAAGCCATGTGACATTAAGGGCAAGACTCTTCTCTGTTTGCATTAAGTGGTTTTCTCTGGGAGAGAACGAGGCCGAGGAACCACAACAATGCGGTCGGTGGAGACACGCCAAGATCCGAGAGGTGGAGGGAGAGGAAGATGGACAAAGTGTGAAAAAAGCCTAAAGTTAGAGAACCGAACCCAAAACGAGGGACGGTATTCGATAAGAACGGTTCCCCTGGAGTCACTGCACTGAATTCACTCTCTCCCTGCAGCCACATCCTCCATCCTACCTCACTTTGTTCTTTTTTTGTTTGGATTATTGTTTTTTTTGCCTACACGTGTTATTTATCAGCGATTTCTTTTATTTCTGGCATTTGAAGAGTAAAAGAAAGTCTCTGCTGAAATGTTTCCCAAAATGAGAACGCGGTCGTGGGGGTAGCATCGTGAGCGAGCGAGTCCACTACCGCCACCCTGACGGATCAAAACGTTTACGAGTTTCTGAAAACCATCAGCTTACAAAAATCCATTCATTATCTTCCGCTTTATCCTCTATTAGGGTCGCGGGGGTGGGGTTCCCCATGCCCATCCAGGGGAGAACGTTTCGGGCGCTGGGCAGATAGACCCAGGACAGGACATCAATCTATCACTGGGCGCACACTCACTCACACAGACACACTCTTTATGGGGCAATTTGGAGAACTCAACTGACCTTGATCCATGTTTTTGGACTGTGGGAGGAAACCGGAGGACCCGGAGGAAACCCACACGGACACGGGGAGAACATGGAAACTCCACCCAGAGATTTGCATCCTGTCCTGGGTGCATCTGCCCTAGATGGGCATAGGGAACCCCCCTCCCCCTAAGCTTTAGACCTCATGGTTCTGTACATGTTTGCATGTTCTCCCCATGTTCACAGGGTTTTCTTTTAGAAGTTCCACTTTTTCCCACAGTCTAAAGACATGACTGAATTCCCCTCACCGGTGAATGCGGCCGTGTTTACTCTGCTGTGAACTCGTGACCCGTGTGTTGGTGTGTTTACCACACGTCACCCTGCTGAGTGCTTGGATAGGCTCCAACAGGACCGCAAACCTAATTAGAAGAAACGATTTGGATAATGAAGGAAGGAACGCCTTCTGCCATTTGCATCCAGACGAGCGCACACACAGAATGACGACGGGAATGAAACGACCCGAACGAGCGAGTCGAGAATAGAAGCGAAAAAAATGCAACTTCATGTTCGGAGAGAAAATAGAAACATGGGAAACGTGTTGGAAATAAGCATGGAACCTTACTTAGCGCGAGAATGTCCAACCAGTAGTTTATGGTCAGATGCCACAAAATGAATGTTGGCCGAGGTTTAGCGGCTTCGCCGGCCACACAATGTCACCGAAGGAACAAGTCTCACCGCTCGGTTCCAAGAGAGAAGAAAAGAGAACATGATGGGAGCCTCGGAGGAAAGGAGTAATAGGAAATGTTTGGTTTTCCATCAGAAACTCGTAAACGTTTTGATCCGGCAGGGTGGCGGTAGTGGACTCGCGAGCGGGCGACTCTACCCCCACAACCGCCTTCTCATTTTGGGACACATTTCAGCAGAGACTTTCTTTGCGATCTTCAAATGCCAGAAATAAACCCACTGATGTGACAATGTGACTGCAGGGAGAGATTAAATCCAATTCAATCCAATCCCAATCTGGGCACATGGACTCACACAGACACACTCTATGTGGGGCAATTTAGAGCACTCAATTGACCTGGATCCATGTTTTTGGACTGTGGGAGGAAACCCACAGGGACACGGGGAGAACATGGAAACTTCACCCTAATTGGGATTCGAACCTGGAATCCCTAGCACTGAGAGGAGAACATGCTAATCACTAATTCACTGTACCATTGTTGTTTTATTGTTATTTGAGTCTTGAAAGGCGACTCTAAATAAAATGTAATATTTATTCATTCATTATCTTCTGCTTTATCCTCTACTGGGGTCATGGGGGGGGGGGGTTCCCCATGCCCATCCAGGGAAGAACATTTTGAACGCTGGGCAGGACACCAATCTATCACTGGGCACTCACTCACACACACAGACACACTCTATATGGGGCAATTTGGAGAACTCAATTGACTTGATCCATGTTTTTGGACTGTGGGAGGAAACCGGAGAACCCGGAGGAAACCCACGTGGACATGGGGAGGACATGGAAACTCCACCCAGATGGGGATTTGAACCGGGAATCCCTAGTGCTGAGAGGAGAACATGCTAACCACTAAACCACTTAGGACAAAGAGACAGTGTTTCATTGCCATGGTAACCACCATTCGTTTCTCAGTGGCCCTTTTCATGATAGTTTTTGGAGACATGATGGTGAAACGCATATATACGAGTGTTTCAAATGTGAATTTTCATTGAGGACAAGGCTCCTAAATTCAGATCACATGTGTATGTTATGTTTAAAGGTGTATTTAAAGGCTGTTTTTCTTAATTCTACATTAAAAAGCGTTTCCGGTAGACGATATGATACAATGTTCTACGTTCTACGTTGTATTCGAGTAAAGCGGTGACTGTATCTCAATGTTCCGCATTAGAGAGAACCTCGGGGGGGGGGGGGCTTTATAAGTAGTCAACAAATATTGTGATGGTGCTGATCTGTTAGTCCGGTGCTGAGGGGCTGACTGCATTGCCACCTGGAAGACTGTTTGTGTGTTTGTGCGTCTGTGTAAGTCTGATTACACATGCTTCCTATACCCTGTTTTTCCAGTTGCTTCCTTTTTCTCTCACACACACACGCACACACACACACACACACACACACGCGCACACACACACACACACACACACACACACACACACACACGCACACGCCCTCACGACATCATTGCAAATGTTTATGCCAGAAGGTGACTGTGAATGTTCTGATTTTAAGAACAGATTGTTAAATAAATTGTTGGTATCCAAGTCACATACAGATCAACACGCAAACCTTAACGTGTCGCGTCGTTAAAAACATATTTTACCTTTAGTCCCGCATGGTGGTTTAGTGTTCAGCATGTTCTCCTCTCAGCACTAGGGACTCTCAGTTCCAATCCCCATCTGGGTGGAGTTTCCATGTTCTCCCCGTGTCCGCGTGGGTTTTCTCCAGGTTCTCCGGTTTCCTCCCACAGTCCAAAAACATGGATCAAGTCAATTGAGTTCTCCAAATTGCCCCATATAGAGTGTGTCTGTCTGACTGAGTGTGTGTCCAGTGATAGATTGGCGTCCTGTCCTGGGTGTATCTGCCCCCGCAACCCTAATAGAGGATAAAGCGTAAGATTATGAGATGAGAAATTCTAGGCTTCTGGGCATCATCCATCCATTATCTTCCACTTTCCGTTACTAGGGTCGCAGGGGGGGGGGGGTGTCCTTTCAAGGGAGAAAGTTTCGGGCACTGGGCAGATACACCCAGGACAGGGCGCCATTCTGTCACTGGGCACACACTCACACAAACACACTCTATATGGGGCAATTTGGATAATTCAATTTAGCTTGATCCATGTTTTTGAACTGTGGGAGGAAACCGGAGAACCCGGAGAAAATCCACACAGACACGGGGAGAACATGGAAACTCCACCCAGATTGCTGAGAGGAGAACATGCTAACCTCTAAGCCACTGTGCTGGTCTAGAAGACATGTTATCTTTAAATTCCAATGGTATGTTAGAACATAAATAATATGACATCAGTATCCATTATGAGGCGTCATGGTGGTGTAGCACGGTCGCCTTTCAGCGCTGGGATCCAGGTTTGGATCCTGATCTGGGTGGGGTTACCATGTTCTTCATTTGTCCACATGGGTTTCCTCCAAAAAACGGTCCAAAAACATGATTTCAAAGTGAATTGAATGCTGTATAGTAAATTGCCCCATATAGTGTGCATGTCTGTGTGTGTGAGGGTTTGCCCATCGATGGATGAGCACCCTGTCCCAAACGTTCTCCCCTGAGTGGGCTGGGGAACCCCCATGGCAACCGTAGGAGAGGACTATAATGAGATGTGATTTAAGCAGAACTCAGTGGGGTTCTGTGGACAGTGTGGGTACTGCTGGACATGTTTTGGGATGTTTGCTGCTGAAGGGGAGGTTCTTTCGGTTACTGAGCTAAAATCCTTGACTGTAGCGCGCATGTGTCCACCACCGACGTCAACAACATCCTCCAGATTGTGTCCCGGTGTTCTCGCGAGCCGAGGGCTTTGTGTTTGAACGAAGGAATCGAGACCATTATTCAGGTTCCTGAGTTGGTCCTAAGAGACGATTATGGGCTGTAAGAAAACAGGAAGCCGCTGCGCTTATGATGATGCAGAGCAACACGTTCACAAAGTGAAAGACCGAGATCAGACGAGGACACGGGAGGACGGAGTTTAGAAACAAAACCAGAGCTTTAATACTGCATTTAGGTTTACATTTAGTCATTCAGCAGACGCTTTTATCCAAAGTGAATTACAAATGAGAACAAGTCTGACGTTATGAAGAAAACCATCTACACTGTAGAATCATCAAACCTGATTGTTATTTGATGCTGCGCCCCCCCCTCCCTCTTTATTTATTCATTCATTCATTTATCTTCCTCTTTATCCTCTATAAGGGTTGTGGTTGGGGGGGGGGGGGGTTCCCCATGCCCATCCAGAGGAGAACGTTTCGGGCGCTGGGCAGATACACCCAGGACAGGACACCAATCTATTGCTAGACACACACTCACTCACACACACACTCTATATGGGGCAATTTGGAGAATTCAATTGACCTTGATCCATGTTTTTGGACTGTGGGAGGAAACCGGAGAACCCGGAGGAAACCCATGCGGACACGGGGAGAACATGGAAACTCCACCCAGATTGGGATTCGAACCAGGAATCCCCAGTGCTGAGAGGAGAACATGCTAACCACTAAGCCACCGTGCCTCGCTACTTGTAAATCAATTTGGATCAAATAAATAACCTGATTTATCCATCCATTTTCTCCTGCTTTATCCTCTACTAGGGTCGCGGGGGGGGGGGGGGGTTTCCAATTTCCATCCAGGGGAGAACGTTTCGGCGCTGGGCAGATACACCCAGGACAGGACGCCAATCTATCACTGGACACACACTCACTCACACACACACTCTATATGGGGCAATTTGGAGAATTCAATTTACCTTGATCAATGTTTTTGGACTGTGGAAGGAAACCGGAGGGAACCATCCTGTATTGATGATTCACTACCAAGATAGCAATAAACATGTCTGCTGACATCTGGAGAGGTTGTTGTCAGTCAGCGGTGCACCTGGGTTTTTCGTCATCAAGATTTTGAGATGGCCACGCCTATCATGGGAGATATATTCACACGCAGCATTGCTATTTAACCGACGCAGGCGAAAGGTGTGGGAATAGCCTGTTTGTGGGGTGTTAGATAGCCATCAGCATGGCTGGAGATTGGACTCGTCACCTTAGTTACTGATTTATTTACATTTACATTTACATTTACATTTAGTCATTTGTATCATCAGGGCGTGGTAGCTCAGTGGTTAAGGCGTTGGGTTATCAATCTGAAGGTTGGGGGTTCGAACCCCAGGTCCACTGAAGTTACCAATGTGGGTCCTGGGTGTACATGCAGATAAATAAGTGACTGAGGCTATTCCCACACCTTTGGCCTGTGTCGTTTAAATAGCAATGCTGCGTGTGAATATATCTTCCACGATGGGCATGGCCATCTTGACGATGAAAAACCCAGGCGCACCACTGGTAACTTCAGTAGACCCAGGACCCATTGCTGCAGGGATGTTGTGATTAACCCTGTGCTCACCTTGTAAGTCGCTTTGGATGTCAGTAAGTCTGCTGAATGACCGAAAGAAAGAAATTTAGCAGACGCTTATCTAAGTTCTCGTAACCGGGCAGTAAGGATGTCGCCTCCCGATGAAGTAAACACAAAGCTACTAAAGCAAAATGATAACGTGTGAATTAAATCGACTGATTTAATGTCCCAGAAGAGGATAAGCTACAAAGGATGAGGTGCATATGTAACAGTACTATTCGTAGAAAGCGGCGGTTGATGTGATGCAGGATCAGGTTCTACGTTCTTGGCTGGAACTTAAAGTACCCAGAACCGTTTCCCTTTGGAAGGAGGAACGTGGAGGTTATGGGTTATGTATAACTCTGTGGCAGTGGATTTGGCTTCAGCCTGAACCGCTCACTTATCTGCTCATCCCACTGTTCTCCAGTTGATTCATTCCGCCGCGTTCCGCGCTCCGACCATCACGCCGTGAGCCAACAGTCTGCGATTATTGATCACTAAATCCGCCGCCTTCAGGGAGGACAACTTGCAAAGACAGGAGATAATCGTTTTACATTACCTTTTATTCATTTTGGCAAATGAGTACTCCAAAGTGACCGAAAAAACTCATGTAGAGCTAAATCTAAAGCCATTCCTCACCCGCTCGGCTGGAAGACGTGCCTTTTCTCGGTGACGCAGATTTGATCTTATTAAAATACACGGTTCCTTTTTTGCCAGAGAGGATTTCATACGGAAAATTACACATCTGTATGAATTCACTCAGATCGCTTTCTTTCTTAAGCAGAACGGCAACGGAATTCCAACATGACCGAGTCGAGGACACGGTCTCACAAATGTCTCACAAGACTATGAATCATAATGCATTATAAACCTTTTAAATCATAGAAACTATTCATACTTTATTATAAACACATTCATAAAGCGTGAAATCATAGAAACTATTCACACTGCATTATAAACACATTCATAAATCGTGAAATCATAAATACTCTTCATAATGCATTATAAAAAACATTCATAAAGCTTTATAAACTATTTACACTGCATTATAAACACATTCATAAAGCGTTATATCATATATACTTTTCATAATGCTTTATAAACACGTTGATAAAGCTTTATAAACTATTCACACTGCATTATAAACACATTCATAAAGCGTTATATCATATATACTTTTCATAATGCTTTATAAACACGTTGATAAAGCTTTATAAACTATTCATACTGCATTATAAACACATTCATAAAGCTTTCAAACATAAAATATTCATACTGCATTATAAACACATTCATAAAGCTTTATATACAATTCATACTGCATTATAAACACATTCATTAAGCTTTATAAACCATTAATACTGCAATATAAACACATTCATAAAATGTGAAATCATATATATATATATATACTCTTCATAATGCATTATAAACACATTCATAAAAAGTAAAATCATATATATTCTTCATAATGAATTATAAACACATTCATAAAGCTTTAAATCATATAAACTATTCATAATGCATTATGTCACGTTGGGTTATTGAGTTCTTCTAACACTTTCTGAACATGGTAACTAACAAAGGCATTGTTAATCATTAAAAATACTGTGTAATGCCTTTATGAATGTGTTTATAATGCATTATGAATAGTTGATTAATAAAAAGTGTTATTAATGCGAAAGAAGTGGAACATACAGAACACTACACTGTGGATTTGGTTGGATCTTTAGGTTCCAGAGTTGAAGAGTGAACCCACTGAGGGTTGTTTCATATATAAAGCTTTGTGGATTGTGTTCTGTCATAACGTTGTGAGATAGTTGGATGAGACCCTTTGCTTTAGGAATTAAAGGCATATAATTACCAGCTGTTGGAGCTTTGGATGTTGGGCTTGCCCCAGTTCCTGCACACCACAACGTAATCCATAGTAAATGGAATGTGGTGGAGGAGAGTGTGAGAAGAAGATCTGTAGGTGGTTTTGGATAAAGATCCACTGCCATTGAGTAACATGTCCATAACCACTAATTCTCTTTTCTAGAAACACTATTCTGACCACGGTGAATGTCAGCTGATTTATCTCTCCTCACCATCTGCAGCAAAACCGAGCGAATGCATCCAGATTGATTTCTCAACCGGCTCCATACGTTGCTCTACTGGTCGTGTGTGTAGTTCTTCTGCTGTGGATGAAGATGGGAGGCAGCACGGTGGCTTAGTGGGTAGCAAGTATATAAAGCGTCATGAATGCACTTATAATTCATTATGAATACAATATTGTTCTAATATATTATAAGTGTTATTAATAACATCTTTATGCACTAACAGAGGCTTTTGATTTAGGTTATAAAGCGTTATGAATACTTTATAAAGCGTCATGAATGCACTTATAATGCATTATGAATACAACATTGTTCTAACATTTTATAAGTGTTATTAATAACATCTAGGTGCATTAACAGAGGCTTATGATAAAGTTTATAAGAATATATATATATATATATATATATATATAGGCGGCACGGTGGCTTAGTGGTTAGCACATTCGCCTCTCAGCGCTAGGGATTCCTGGTTCGAATCCCCATCTGGGTGGAGTTTCCATGTTCTCCCCGTGTCTGCGTGGGTTTCCTCCGGGTTCTCCGGTTTCCTCCCACAGTCCAAAAACATGGATCAAGTTAATTGAATTCTCAAAATTGCCCCATTTGGAGTGTGTCTGTGTGAGTGAGTGTTTGCCCAGCGATGGATTGGCGCCCTGTCCTGGGTCTATCTGCCCAGCGCCCGAGAAGTTCTCCCCTGGATGGGCATGGGGAACCCCACCGCGACCCTAATAGAGGATAAGCGGGAGATAATGAATGAATGAATATATATATATATATATATATATATAAGTATATAAGAATGCTCTTATAATGCATTACGAATACAACATTGTTCCAACATTTTATAAGTGTTTTTAATAACATCTATAACATCTATGTGCATTAACAGAGGCTTAAAGATAAAGTTTATAAAGTGTTATGAATGCACATATAATGCATTATAAATACAATATTGTTCTAATATATTATACGTGTTATTAATAACATCTATGTGCATTAACAGAGGCTTAAGATAAAGTTTATAAAGTGTTATGAATGCACATATAATGCATTATAAATACAATATTGTTCTAATATATTATAAGTGTTATAAAGCGTTATGAATGCACATATAATGCATTATAAATACAATATTGTTCTAATATATTATAAGTGTTATAAAGCGTTATGAATGCACATATAATGTATAATATAATTCTAAAGTGTTATGAATACTTTATGAAGCTTTATGAATGCGCAGTCTTATGATAAAGTTTATAAAGCGTTATGAATCCACTTATAATGCATTATGAATGCAACATTGTTCTAAAACTTTCTAAGTGTTAGTAATAACATCTGCATTAAGGGAGGTTAATTAAGGGAGGTTAAGTTAGTAATTAACATCTACATGTGAATTAAGGGAGGCTTATGACAAATGTTCTAAAGCTCTACGATTGTGTTTATAATGCATTATAAATGCAATATTGTTCTAACATATTTTAAGTGTTATTAATAACATCTATGGTAATCACAGGCTCTTTTGATAAAGATTCTAAAGTGTTATGAATATGTCATAAAGCTTTATGAATGCACTCATAATGCATTATGAACAGCGGATTCATGGAAAGTGTGTGTGTGTGTGTGTGTGTGTGATTTGTATGTTCAGGGTATTAGTTTATTCAGCGATTGCATAATTTTAATCAAGGTTGAATTCTTGCAGACAGCTGGTTCAGAGCTGTTTATGAGTAAGGATGGGGGGACGGGGGGACGGGGGAACGGGGGGACGGGGGGACGGGGGGTGCTGACTTAATGTTTTTATTTAAAGCTACTGCTTCCTGCATTGTGGATGAAACATTCTCTTTAAGCAGGTGCTCAGGCTTGCTCACCCCATACGCTCACATATTCCCATTCTGACGTGCTGCGCGCTGAAACACACTCTTATTTCCATTCTTATGTTTGCTGCTTGTGGAAACACACACACACACACACACACATGCATCCATGCCTGTCTAAACAAACTCTGCAGACCTTTCCTGAGGTCTCAGTTGGGGGAAATTATTGACAGGATGCTTCCAGAAACAAAAGTTTGGAAACCACACACATCTCGCTCAAACTCTCACACAAATAAGCCTTAAACAATAGACCTTTGGTGGCAGGTATTTTACAGCTTCTACTGAAGTCTGCTTTATTACACAAGGAAAGAGGAGATAAAGTTTTAATAGTGAACAGGAGGGTTATATCACCTAAAGTATTTTAGGGCGTGCTAGCTCAGTGGTGAGGGCGTTGGGCTGTAAATCTGAAGGTTGGGGGTTCAAATCCCAGGTCCACTGAAGTTATCAGTGTGGGTCCTTGAGCAAGACCCTTAACCCTCATTGCGGCAGGGATGTTGTGATGAACCCTGTGCTCACCTTGTAAGTCGCTTTGGATAAAAAGTGTTTGCTGAATGACTAAATGTAAGTATTAACATGGTGGCTTAGTGTTTAGCATGTTCTCCTCTCAGCACTAGGGATTCCCGGTTCGAATCCACATCTGGGTAAAGTTTCCATGTTCTCCCCGTGTCAGCGTGGGTTTCCTCCAGGTTCTCCGGTTTCCTCCCACAGTCCAAAAACATGGATCAAGTCAATTGAGTTCTCCAAATTGCCCCATATAGAGTGTTTTTGTGTGCGTGTCTGTGTGAGTGAGTGTGTGCCTAGTGATAGGTTGTCGTCCTGTCCTGGGTGTATCTGCCCAGCGCCCGAAACATTCTCCCCTGGATAGGCATGGGGAACCCCCCTACAACCCTAATAAAAAATAAAACGGCCCCCTTGAATACAGCCCCCAGGGAGCAATTGGGGTTAGGTGCCTTGTATTTGTAACGACAAAATGTCTTGATCTGAAGACAATCAATAAAATAAAGGTAATGCAAACCATTATAACTTATTAAATAAGGAATAAATAATAAATATTAAATTTATTTTAATATAACACCCAGATTGGGATACGAACCTAGATCCCCAGCACTGAGAGGAGAACATGCTAACCACTAAGCCACAGTGCCGCCCTTTACTTGAAAGTCACTTTAGATAAAAGCATCTGCAGAATGACCAAATGTAAATGTAAAACCAGTCACTGGACCTGCCTTTGAGATAAAGGTCTCTGTAATGTAAAGGATTCAGTCTCAGAACGAAGACAAACAAACTGCAGTCACAACAATCCGAGCAAAACAGCCCCCACAGGAGACGTTAGCGTAATAACGCATGCACTCGTCTTCTGATACGTTGCTGGAGTCCGACAACAGGCGGCACGGCCTCGGAATTAACCCTCATGAAGGGACCAATCTGGAGCTGCAGGCTTTATGGCGAGTGACCTGAGGAAGAGGAAGCAACAGCTCTGCAAATAAACCAAGAATGTGGACAAGCAAGCAAGTGAGCTGAACTACGTCAGCAAAGCCGTAGATAAAAAGAGGAAAGAGCAGACCAGGGAAACTTCAAAGACCAAAACCAGAAGCTAGACACAAGAGACAACAAATATAGAAGAGAGCAGGATCCGAAGCATGAGAGACTGAGGTCAGCATTATGCACAGGGAGGACAGGGTTGGGACGAAAGGGAACATGTGTAGAGCACCGATTACAGGTGAAATATCCATCCATCATTATCTTCTGCTTTATCCTCTACTAGGCTAATGGGGGGGGGGTTCCCCATGCCCATCCAACGTTTCACGTGTGTGACTCTGTATGTGACTCTGTATGACTGTGTGTGACTGTGTATGACTCTGTATGACTGTATGTGACTCTGTATGACTGTGTGTGACTCTGTGTGTGACTCTGTGTGTGACTCTGTATGACTGTGTGTGACTCTGTGTATGACTCTGTATGACTGTATGTGACTCTGTATGACTGTGTGTGACTCTGTGTGTGACTCTGTATGACTGTGTGTGACTCTGTGTGTGACTCTGTATGACTGTGTGTGACTCTGTGTGACTCTGTGTGACTGTATGACTATGTGTGACTGTGTGTGACTCTGTATGTGACTGTATGACTGTGTGTG
>JAFMOD010000437.1:638518-648847 GCA_019802435.1 Corydoras maculifer
GGGTAACTGTGTGTGACTGTGTGTGACTCAGTTTGGCTGTGTGTTGTGACTGAGTGTGACTGTGTGACTGTGTCTCACTGTGTTTGACTGTGACTGTGTGTGACTTTGTGTGACTGTGTGTGACTGAATGTGAATCTGTTTGACTGTGTGACTGAGTGTGACTGTGTGTGACTCAGTATGACTGTGTTTTACTGTGTGTGACTGTGTAACTGTGTGTGACTGTTTGACTGTGTGAGACTCTGTTTGACTGTGTGACTGTGTGTGACTTTGTGTGACTGTGTGTGACTGTGATAATTTATGACTATGACTATGAACATCTATGTATATTATCAAGGGCGTATGACAAAAAGTGTTAGAATACTTATAAAGAATACTTTATAAAGCTTTGTATAGGCACTTCATAGAAAGTGTTACTGTGTTACCGAAACTGTTTGTACATTAACAGAGCTTTACAGAGATTATCATTAACATTAACTGTGTTATAATGCATTATGAATACTTTATATCATAGCTTTATGAATGTGTTTTTAATGAGTTATGAATACCAGATTTATAGAAAGTGTTACCGTGTTACCAAAACTGTATGAACATTAACAGAGGCTTCTGACACATGTTATAATGCATTATAAATACTTTATAACGTAGCTTTATGAGTGGGCTTATAATGCGTTATGAATACCAGATTCATAGAAAGTGTTACAGAAACTGTATGAACATTAACAGAGGTTAACAGTGTTATAATGCATTATGAATACTTCATAAGGCTTTATAAATGCACTCATAATGCATTGTGTTACCGAAACTGTATGTGAATTAACAGAGGTTAACAGTGTTATAATGCATTCTGGATACTTTATAACATAGCTCTATGAGTGTGTTTATAATGCGTTACCAATGCCGGATTCATAGAATCTGCTCATAATGCCTTATTGAATGGGACAGTGTACAGCACTCGTCCCACATTAACATTAGAAGCACAGTTGATGTTGGTGTAACATCTCGTACATCATTAAACCTCCAGCTCCATTATCTCGTCCTCACAGCACTTTATCGCTCCGTCTCCGTCTGCGCACAGCCAAGGATGTCCTTTTAATTAAAGCAGACAGACTCAAGCGCAGGCATCTTCATCCCAGACCACAGCGCCTGCGATCACGCCGTCTTCATCTTTACGAATCATGCTTTAGTAATCACACGGCTTTTAAATAAGAAACCGACGTAAGTCATCAATAAAGAAAGTTCAGAGAGCTGAGTGAGTTAAAGTGGCAGAGAGGATATGAGGAGGAGAGAGTGTGTGTGTGTGTGTGTGTGTGTGTGTGTGTGTGTGTGTGTGTGTGTTCATTTTCATTAAGATATAGCTCTGGAACCTGGTGAATTGCTGACGAGTGTGTCCACGCCTCCTAAAAGTTAATCTTCTTGGCTTGATAAAAACTTCTCCCCGCTTTCTCTAATGGGCCATTAAATTCATCATAGCGCTCTGCCCCCTTCCTGCCCCCTTCCTGCCCCGCTCCTTCTATTTTCATCTCCCGTAGCTCTCCCTGGTTTGTCATTTTGTTCTCGCTCCCACTGTGTGAACTCAGTCTGCTTGAACCCAAATTTATCTAAGAAGACCTCTGTTATAAAAAAGGCTTTCAGTTATTCCCTGAACGAATCAGACTGTAAGCTGCTGTTCCTTCCCTTTTTCAGACGGCTGTAGTATTCAGTGATCGCAGGTTCAATGGACATGGAGTCTAGAACCAGAACAATAGACAGAACATAGAGAAGACATGTGGCTGGGGATCCAGGTTCTGGATGGATGATGGAGTTTCCATGTTCTCCCCTTGTCTGCATGCATTTACTCCGGGTTCTCCAGTTTCCTCCCACATATAGATATGTATATATGATATGTATATATATATATATACACACACACATACAGACACACACTGTATATATATATATATATAAACACGGGCGGCACGGTGGCTTAGTGGTTAGCATGTTCTCCTCTCAGCACTAGGGTTCCACTAGGGAGTTTCCATGTTCTCCCCGTGTCCGCGTGGGTTTCCTCCGGGTTCTCTGGTTTCCTCCCACAGTCCAAAAACATGGATTTAAGGTAAATTGAGTTCTCCAAATTGCCCCAAATAGAGAGTGTGTGTGTGAGTAAATGTGTACAGAGATTTCCATCCTGTCCTGGCTATTCCCAACACCTGAAACGTTTTGCCCTGGGTGGGCATGGGGAACCCCCCCGCGACCCTAATATAGGATAAAGCGAAAGATAATGAATGAATATATATACACACATATATACGTATATATGATATGTATGTATATATATATATATATATATATATATATATATATAGTGTGTATCTGTGTGTGTGTGTGTGTGTGTGTGTGTGTGTGTCTGTGTGAGTGATGTCCTATACTGGGAGTTTCCATGTTCTCACAGTGTCTGCGTGGATTACCTCCGGGTTCTCCAGTTTCCTCCCACAGTCCAAAAACATGGATTCAAAGTAAATTGAGTTCTCTAAATTGCCCCAAATAGAGTGTGTGTGTGAGTAAATGTGTACAGAGATTTTCATCCTGTCCTGGTTGTGCCCAGCGCCTGAAACGTTTTCCCCTGGGTGGGCATGGGGAACCCCCCCACGACCCTAGTAGAGGATAAAGTGCAGGGTCTGTATGCTCTGAGTGTGAAGTGGTTGGGATGAGAATTAGCACCTTTAAATCTGAAGCTAGGGGTCTATTCTTTATTCCTGGACCTTGGCTTTGGTTCTGTTCCTGAATTCGTTGGGCATCATTTCAAGGTGAATAGAAAATGAACTTGTGTCTATTATGACCTTTGATTTTCAGTCACTGCTGCCATATAGTTGTCGTGTCGATAGCAACTCGACGGCTTGCAGAAAGCTAAACTAGAGCTCTATTTGTGGCAGAACTTTTTTGGCGGTGACTTCGTGGTGACCCTGGTCATGTGTCGCGCTTTATCTTCATGCTCTGGGTCGTGCAGATGATTCAGACCCCGGCATTCAAGGGTTAATCCAGCACTTAGCATTTTAATGGCAGATCAGTAAATTGCTAAAACAACTTGAGCAGGATTTATGTTAGGTGGCTGGATGGTAAACAGCTTACCCTGCAACTGCTCTGCCAGCTCACTGACTGAGCTACCGCCGGAGGAGTCTTAATGGAAACGAGCTCATTAAGCTCAATGCACATACTGCTGCTTTAAAACGATATCAAAGGAAAAAGAGAACGCCGTGTAGAACCTCACCCGTCGCTTTGATTCACACTCATCAAGCTTTTGTCTTAATCACCATTTCATTCTGAGCTTTTCATTGGGACAAATATTATTCAATAGCCATGTTTATTGTTGCTATTATAACGAGGGGAAGATTTTGATTGATTGATTGATTGATTGATTGATTGGGCGGCACGGTGGCTTAGTGGTTAGCATGTTCTCCTCTCAGCACTAGGGATTCCCGGTTCGAATCCCCATCTGGGTGGAGTTTCCATGTTCTCCCCGTGTCCGCGTGGGTTTCCTCCGGGTTCTCCGGTTTCCTCCCACAGTCCAAAAACATGGATCAAGTCAATTGAGTTCTCCAAATTGCCCCATATAGAGTGTATATAGAGTGTCGGGCGCTAGGGCTGTATCTGCCCAGCGCCCGAAACGTTCTCCCTCGGATGGGCATGGGGAACCCCCCCACGACCCTAATAGAGGATAAAGTGGAAGATAATGTATGAATGAATCAATGATTACATTTGCATTCCATTCCATTCCATTTGGTCATTCAGCAGATGCTTTCATCCAAAGCGACTTACAAGGTGAGCACAGGGTTCATCACAACATCCCTGCAGCAATGAGTGTGGGAGGAAACCGGAGAACCCGGAGGAAACCCACGCAGACACGTGGGTTTCCCTCCCTTTGTCCTTTCCTCTGTCTGATTCCCTCCGTCTTCCTCTCATCTCTGAGTCCGGGACACAGAAAAGAACCCTCATTCACATCCATCATTATCTTGTTTCGGGCGCTGGGCAGATAGACCCAGGACAGGACGCCAATCTATCACAGGACACACACTCACTCACACAGACATACACACTCTATATGGGGCAATTTTGAAGAACTCAATTGACTTGATCCATGTTTTTGGACTGTGGGAGGAAACCGGAAAACCCGGAGGAAACCCACGTGGACACGGGGAGAACATGGAAACTCCAACCAGATTGGGATTCGAACCGGGAATCCCTAGTGCTGAGAGGAGAACATGCCAACCACTAAGCCACCGTGCCGCCCTCATTCATTAGTTATATTGGATAAAACTGAATAACATATTAAATATGTCTGAAAGCAGTGGAGAGCACATTCACTTCTAATAAATGATGGTGTTGAAATACCGTAAGTTTGCGACAGTTTGCACCTGCAGAAAAATTCTGACGGTTTCTGAAGGTTGAGAAGCTGCTCTTTACAGCCAACATACAGTTATTACGGTAACTTTACTCCCGATACTGGCGAAAAAAAACGGTCTCCCTCAAACACACACGCACACACACACACACACTTACTCGCACACACACACACACACACTTACTCACACACACACGCACACACAGATCTTGGAAGCACAAACAGCTGACGGTGACTCCATCATTCGGTCCCGCTGCTGGAGCAGAGGCGGCAAAGAAAGCTGCTCTCATTTGATCCGGGGCTACTGACAAATCACCCGGTGCTACAGCCCCGAAAGCCCAGGCCTAACGACGCCCCTGCCCATGCCCATCCAGGGGAGAACGTTTCGGGCGCTGGACAGATACACCCAGGACAAGACGCCAATCTATCGCTGGGCACACACAAACACACGGGTTCTCCGGTTTCCTCCCACAGTCCAAAAACATGGATCAAGACAATTGAATTCTCCAAATTGCCCCATATAGAGTGTGTCTGTAAGTGAGTGAGTGTGTGCCCAGCGATGGATTGGCGCCCTGTCCTGGGTGTATCTGCCCAGCGCCCAAAATGCGACCCAGGAGAGTATAAAGCGGGAGATAATGGATGGACGGATGGGTTAGATAATGAGTGGCTTTTTAGTGGATTAAAAACTTCTCTGTTATTGGTTTATATAAGAGCCAATGCTCAAATAAAAATGATTGACAGGTGCTGTTTGTGTGAGTGTGCTCCGGATGCTCAAATAATAGATTTTCCCCCAGCGTCTTTTGGTTTGATGACAAGCTGGAAAGAGTTCTAATCAAAATCCCAGCAGAACGACATCTGCAGCCTTTTATTCCAAGACGTTTCACTGAAAGAGCCGAGAACAAAAGGACTGGACTTATCTGAGTGGGAAAGACATTCAGCGGGTTTAAAAGACGTCCAATTCCCACGAAGAGAACCAAGTGTGAAAACGCGGGGGTGTAACTGCTGATTAGACTTTTAAGATAAAGAACGGAGTGCTACAATTATTAAGGATTAAATAATAAACAGCCGAATAAAGAGAAACGTATAAAACTAATGATGAGCAGAGTTGTAGTTCTCGTTGAGGAACCACAGGAACCAGCCTCCTGACCTGGAGGTCTCCCAATGTGGCCAAAGTGCCCTTGGGTTAGGCAACTATCCTCAATTCCTTTGCAGGGGGCTGTTTACAGAGCTGCCCACTGCTTGGGGCACGTGTGGTCACTTCACTTAGTGTGTGTGTGTGTGTGTGTGTTTCACTGCACGGATGGGAAATCCCTCTGTTTGCAGTTACCTTAGTCACCTTATCACTGTATTGCTGTATTGGGGGGAAGGGGGGGGGGGGAGGTCCCCACGCCCTTCCTCGGATTATTCACCCAGAACAGGGCACCAATACAATGCTGGACACACACATACACACATACACACACACACACTATCCATCCATCCATTATCTTCCGCTTTATCCTCTATTAGGGTCACGGGGGGGGGGGGGGTTCCACATGCCCATCCAAGGGAGAACTTTCCGGGCGCTAGGCAGATACACCCAGGACAGGACACCAATCTATCACTGGGCACACACTCACTCACACAAACATACACTATATGGGGCAATTTGGAGATTTTAATTGACCTTGATCCATGTTTTTGGACTGTGGGAGGAAACTCCACCCAGATGGGGATTCGAACCGGGAATGCCTACTGCTGAGAGGAGAACATGCTAACCAATAAGCCACCATTCTACCCCAACACACAATATATAGGGGCAATTTAGAGCAGCTAGTTTATAATGACTTGTGATTGTTGTAGGATTGTGGGAGGAAAGCAGAGAACCCGGAGGAAAACCACGTGGACACGGGGAGAACATGGAAACTCCACCCAGACCCGGATTTGAACCTGGATCCTCAGCACTGAGAGGCACCGAACCCCTGACATCAGCAAATACGAGGTATGTCCTTATACTTTTGTCTGTATGTGAATTCCTTGAAACTCAAGCTCAACGTGTTCGGTAATGACTGAGAGGTTAGTGGTTAGCATGTTCTCCTCTCAGCTCTAGGGATTCCCGGTTCGAATCCCAATCTGGGTGGAGTTTCCATGTTGTCCCCATGTCCCCGTGGGTTTCCTCTGGGTTCTCCAGTTTCCTTCCACAGTCCAAAAATATGGATCTGGTCAAATGAATTCTCCAAATTGCCCCATATAGAGTGTGTGTGTGTGTGTGTGTGTGTGTGTGTGAGAACAACCCCCCCCCCCCACCCCAGACAAGCGGAAGATAATGGATGAAATTTTTTACGAAAAAAAGGAAAAAATTTGAAATGTTTCTATTGGGTACTCTTCCCCCCCCCCCACTCTCCCTCTCTCTCTCTCTTGCTCTCTCTCGCTCTCTCTCTCTCCATCATTGCTCTCCACACGCGCGGCTCACTCACACTCCCTGCACACTCCATCCTCCCCGCTCCTCCACTTCTCCCTCTCCGTCTCCCTCTCCATCTCTCTCTCTCCTTCCTTCCTTGCCTCGAACAAACATGGCCGCCAAGTCGGACGGAGTGGCGGCGGACTCTGGGGGCGCGGCAGCGGGGTGTCCGCTTGGTAAGCAGCCGGGGGGTCGGTGTGCAGTGGCGGGAGAAGAGGCGCCGCCGGCGGCACCGCCGCAGCATCAGCACCAGCAGCATCCTCAGCATCCTCAGCATCAGCAGCTCCTCCACTGCGAGCGCAACGGGCTGGCAGCGCGGCGGCGCGCTCTACTGGACTGCTGCTGGGTCCTGTGCGCGCTCCTGGTGTTTTTCTGTGACGGCGCGACGGACGTGTGGCTGGCGGTCGACTACTACGTGCGCGGGGACCACTGGTGGTTCGCGCTGACTCTGCTGTTCGCCGCGCTGCCCTCGGCCGTGGTGCAGGTGCTCAGCTTCCGCTGGGTTCTCTACGACCACACGGTGCAGGAGGAGGAGGAGGAGGAGGAGGAGAGGAGGAGGAGGAGGAGGACGGACAGTGGCACCCGTGCACAGGGCACCACGCTCAGCTGCTGCCGCGCATGCATGTGGACCTTCCAGTCGCTCCTGCACATCCTGCAGCTGGGCCAGATGTGGAGGTAAGAGGGAGGTGTGGTGCGGGAGGGGAGGGGAGGTGTGTGGAAGGTGGTTCGAGGCTGCGGGGCGGCGCTGGGTGGAGGTGTGATACCGAGACGGTGTGCAGAGAGCGTGCATCACCTCAAAGCCACAGCTCATCAATAAGAGTCAGAACACATTCAGCATCACCTGAAGAGCCAACCATCAGAGCATCCTCACAGCCCAGGGGACGTGTTCTGATGGAAAGCAAGACAGACTGGAAATACAAACGTGCCTGCTTTTCAGTCATCCATCCATTATCTTCTGCTTATTCCTATATTAGGGTCGCTGGAGGGGGGGGGGTTCCCCCTGTCCATCCAGGGGAGAACGTTTCGGGCGCTGGGCAGATACACCCAGGACAGGGCGCCAATCTATCACTGGACACTCACTCACTCACACAGACACACTCTATATGGGGCAATTTGGAGAACTCAATTGACCTTGATCCATGTTCTTGGACTGTGGGAGGAAACCGGAGAACCCGGAGAAAACCCACACGGACACGGAGAAAATGTAAGCTCCACCCAGATTGGGATTCAAAACTGGGAATCCCTAGTGCTGAGAGGAGAACATGCCAACCACTAAGCCACCTGGGCGATAATGTAATAAAATCGTGTTTTCATCTCATTATCTTCCGCTTTGTCCTATATATTAGGGTCGTGGGGGGGGGTTCCCCATGCCCATCCAGGGGGGGATGTTTTGGGCGCTGGGCAGATACACCTAGGACAGGGCACAAATCTATCACTGAACACACACTCACACAGACACACTCTATACGGGGCAATTTGGAGAATTCAATTGACCTTGAGCCATGTTTGTGGACTGTGGGAGGAAACCTGAGAACCCGGAGGAAACCCACGCGGACACGGGGAGAACGTGGAAACTCCACCCAGATTGGGATTCAAATTTCCCAATCGATTTCTCCAGGTTTTCTGATTGCCTGTATCTAAATTGCCCCTATACAGTATGTGTGTCTGTCTAAATTGTCCCTATATAGTATAAGTGTAGTAGCTGTGTAGTATGTGTAGCACCTTGTGTACAGCATATGTGTATCGTTCCACATATACCGTACTGTACTTTATATTTTGGAATGACAAATAAAATACTTGAATACTTGTATCTGTCTGTATTGCCCCTACAGTACATACTGTGGCACGGTGGCTTAGTGGTTAGCATGTTCTCCTCTCAGCGCTAGGGATTCCTGGTTCGAATCCCCATCTGGGTGGAGTTTCCATGTTCTCCCCGTGTCCGTGTGGGTTTCCTCCGGGTTCTCCGGTTTCCTCCCAAAGTCCAAAAACATAGATCAAGTCAATTGAGTTCTCCAAATTGCCCCATATAGAGTGTGTCTGTGTGTGTGAGTGTGTGTCCAGTGATAGATTGGCGCCCTGTCCTGGGTGTATCTGCCCAGCACCCGAGACGTTTTCCCCTGGATGGGGATGGGGATGGGGATGGGGAACCCCACCCACCCCACCCACCCCGACCCTAATATAGGATAAAGCTGAAGATAATGATGGATGGAGGTTTATTATGTGTGGTTCTTCAGCAGATCAGATCAGATCTGTTCTCAGTGCCACTGTTGGCTGTTAATTCGTTTTGACTGAACAGAACCCATTTTGCCGCAATCATTGTTATGAAGCCCGCGGGACGTTACGGGTCCTCAGCTCAGGTGTGCATCAGCGAGGCTGAGAAGCGGAACCCAAATGCCTTCTATTCTGTATTAGGCCGTTTGCACGTTAATTACAGATTAGCCTCAATGCATTTGTCAAGGCGTCAGCAGCACCAATAATGCACGCAGAGCAGAATGACAAACCCACTGACCACCCACAGCCCTCACCACCTGTTACACTCACATACGAGCACGTTCCATCATTTATGATTTCTTTTGCCCAGATTAAAACTGTAACAACAATATAATAATAATAATAATAATAATAATAATAATAATAATAATAATAATAATAAGGACAGCACGGTGGCTTAGTGTTTAGCATGTTCTTCTCTCAGCACTAGAGATTCCCAGTTCCTGGGTGGAGTTTCCATGTTCTCCCTGTGTCCGTGTGGGTTTCCTCTGGGTTCTCCGGTTTCCTTCCACAGTCCAAAAACATGGATCAAGTCAATCAAATTCTCCAAATTGCCCCCTATAGAGTGTGTCTGTGTGATTGAGTGTGTGTTCAGTGATAGATCGGAATCCTGTCCTGGGTGTATCTGCCCAGCGCCCGAAAAGTTGGGGAACCCCCCCTCCCCCCGCAACCCTAATGGAGGATAAAGCGGAAGATAATGGATGGATTAATAATAATAATAATAATAATAATAATAATAATAATAATAATAATAATAATAATCATGCATCCATTATCTCCCGCTTTATCCTCTACTAGGCTCGCGGGGGGGATCCCCATGCCCATTCAGGTCAATCGCTGGGCACACACCCACTCATTCACATAGACACACTCTATATTGGGCAATTTGGAGAATTCAATTGACCTTGATCCATGTTATTGGACTTTGGGAGGAAACCGGAGAACCCAGAGGGAACCCACGTGGACACGGGGAGAACGGTGGCTTAGTGCTTAACATGTTCTCTTAGTGCTAGGGATTCCCGGTTCGAATCCCTATCTGGGGGGAGTTTCCATGTTCTCCCTGTGTCCCACAGTCCAAAACCATGGATTAAGGTCAATTGAATTCTCCAAATTGCCCCATATAGAGTGTGTTTGTGTGAGTGAGTGTGTCCAGTGATAGATTGGCGCCCTGTCCTGGGTGTATCTGCCCATTGTCCGAAACGTTCTCCCCTGGATGGACATGGGGAACCCCCCCCCCCCCCCC
>JAFMOD010000437.1:659241-677278 GCA_019802435.1 Corydoras maculifer
TACACACACAGACAGACACACAGACAGACACCAACACACAAACACAGAGAGACCCACGGACACACACACACACACACACAAACACACAGGCACACACACTCTGACAGGTTGCAGTGGTGGTGTTGGTGTGTGTTGCAGGTGTTGGGGGCAGTGGTGTGTGTGAGTGTGTGTGTGTGTGTGTGGGGGGTCATTACAGAGGTTGATGGGGGGGTTCTCGTCTGTCCACAAGCAGCAGAGCAGAACGGCGAGCGTGCGCAGCATCCCGAGCGTCCCTTGGTTTTTCCGTTCCTGTGAAAGGGCGTCTCTCGCATCCTGTCCCGTCTCGTCTGTTCTCCCCGTGTTTGTGTTCGTCTGAGTCGCGTGTTAAACAGCTTTGTGGAAAGCAGCAGACATGCTGTACAGGTTCTTTTTGGCTTCACCTTGTGACTTGGAGCCTCTGCGGTTTGACAGCTCGCGGGTCCCGCTGCATTCGCAGGCGCTGTTCACCTGCCTGTCTGCTGTACGCTGACCTGATTCTGCAAATGCAAACAGCAGACCTCATGTTTGTGCAGTTACACTGCGTTCCGATCAGCCGATGCCACGGCGAGAGAGGACAAAATCCGGACTGTCAAAGGTTTAAGAGCAGTCTTTAATGTAGAAGACACCGGGGGAAACACAGCCACAGCACGCGACAGGACATGACCATAATGAATAATGTAGTGTGTGGGCGGCATGGTGCCTTAGTGGTAGGTACATTTGCCTCTCAGCACAGGGAATTCAGGTTCGAATCCGAATCTGGGTTCTTCCTGTGTCCGTGTGCAGGTTCTCCAGTTTCCTCTCACAGTCCAAAAACATGGATTTAAGGGGATGCTCTAAATTTCCCCTATACCGTGTGTGTGTGAGAGAGAGAGAGAGAAATGAGTGTGTGCCCAACTATAGATTGGTGCTCTGCCCCCCCCCCCCCCCCCAAAAAAAAAGAGAGGAAGAGCTCCAGGTTCACCGGTTTCCTCACACAGTCCAAAAACATGGATCAAGGTCAATTGAATTCTTCAAATTGCCCCATATAGAGTGTGTCTGTGTGAGTGAGTGTGTGGCCAGTGATAGATTGGCGTCCTGTCCTGGGTGTATCTGCCCAGCGCCCGAAACATTCTCCCCTGGATGGGCATGGGGAACCCCCCCTCCCCCCGCGACCCTGATAGAAGATAAAGCGGAAGATAATGGATGGATTGATAATAATAATGATAATAATAATAATAATAATAATAATAATCATGCATCCATTATCTTCCGCTTTATCCTCTACTAGGCTCGCGGGGGGGTTCCCCATGCCCATTCAGGTCGATCGCTGGGCACACACCCACTCATTCACATAGACACACTCTATATGGGGCAATTTGAAGAATTCAATTGACCTAGATCCATGTCATTGGACTTTGGGAGGAAACCGGAGAACCCAGAGGAAACCCACGTGGACACGGGGAGAACGGTGGCTTAGTGCTTAACATGTTCTCTCAGTGCTAGGGATTCCCGGTTCGAATCCCTATCTGGGGGGAGTTTCCATGTTCTCCCTGTGTCCCACAGTCCAAAAACATGGATCAAGTCAATTGAGTTCTCCAAATTGCCCCATATAGAGTGTGTCTGTGTGAGTGAGTGTGTGCCCAGCGATGCATTGGCGCCCTGTACTGGGTTTATCTGCCCAGCGCCCGAGACATTCTCCCCTGGATGGGCATGGGGAACCCCGCCCCCACGACCCTAATAGAGGATAAAGCAGAAGTTAATGGATGAATGGATGGATGAAGGGAGGCTACAAATATATGAAGATCCTGATGCTCTTTGTTTAATTGGGATGGAGGAGCCTTTTGGCTGCTCTGCATAATTAATGCCGAATTCATTGTCAGTGTGAAAGGTTCCAAACTTTGTGAAACTGTCAGTTCTCATTCTTGAAATGTGATTCATGTAATGGACTTCCTTCCTCTCCGTCATTGCGCATTGTCTCCAGCTGTGGGCTGGCATCTGCTCGACAGCGAAGCAGTCGTCTCCTTCCATTCGGCTGAATGCGGTGATCGCTTTACCGCTGAAGGCCGCGGCTCCTCGGGTTCCACCGTCCTCATCGGCACGTCGAGGGCTCTCCGTAACGCGGCCGTTCTGAACCTCCGGATCTCCCCGCTCTCCTTTTCATCATCGCTCACCTGCTGGCTCTCCATCCTCGGCGCGTTCTGTCGGTCCTGCAGCCGTATCAGAGGCCTCAGCGTCCGTGACAAATGGCTGGTGTCATCGCAAAGAAAGAGAGCAAGAGAGGGATGAGGGCGAGGAGGAGCGAGCGCATATTTCATTTAGGAGCTAAAATAAAGAGTCACGCATTTACAGTGAGTGATAAAGAGTTCATACCACAGGCAAGATTGGAACCGGGGCGGGGGTGGGGGGGGGGGCATGTCTCCCACAGTGAGCTGCTCTCGTTGGCTCGGCTCGGTTTGTTCATGCTTTTATAGTTTTTATCCTTTTATTAGATTTAACGGCTGATACAACAGTAATATATATATATATATATATATATAGAGAGAGAGAGAGAGAGAGAGAGAGAGAGAGAGGGGCGTGGTGGCTTAGTGGTTAGCATGTTTTCCTCTCTCCTCTCAGCGCTTTAGGATTCCTGGTTCGAATCCCAATCTGGGTGGAGTTTCCATGTCCTCCCCGTGTCTGCGTGGGTTTCCTCCGGGTTCTCCGTTTTGCTCCCACAGTCCAAAAACATGGATCAAGGTCAAATTGCCCCATATAGAGTGTGTCTGTGTGTGTGAGTGTGTGTCCAGTGATAGATTGGCGTCCTGTCCTGGGTGTATCTGCCCAGCGCCCGAAACGTTCTCCCTGGATGGACATGGTGAACCCCCCACGACCATCGTAGAGGATAAAGTGCAAGATAATGAATGGATGGTTCTAAGAGCAGCACAGTGATGTAGAGGTTCCCCATGAGAACGTCTCACCCAGGACAGGGCATCAATCCGTTGCTGGGCACACACATTGGCTTAGTGGTTAGCACGTTCGCCTCTCAGCACTAGGGATTTCCGGTTCGGGAATTGCCCCATATAGAGTGTGTNCGAACCGGGAATCCCTAGCGCTGAGAGGCGAACGTGCTAACCACTAAGCCACCGTGCCGCCGGGTTAAAGGTAAATCAGCTGCTCGAAATTGCCCCTATATAGTGTGTCTGTGTGGGCCCAGCGATGGATTGGGTGTATCTAAAACGTTCTCCCTGGGAAGGAGAGTAAGGTAAAATTGGTTGCTCCAAATTGCCCCATATAGAGTGTGTCTGTGTGAGTGAGTGTGTGCCTAGTGATAGATTGGCGTCCTGTCCTGGGTGTATCCGCCCAGCGACCGAAACGTTCTCCCCTGGATGGGAAGATAATGGATGGATGCATCTACATACATACATATAACTGTATAATCACCAGGTCCCCCCCCACACACACACACACACACTTAATCTCCCCTCTGTATTCATGCCTTTCGAATCATATTCAGGTGGATCTGACCAGAGATCTGATTATTATTGTGTGTAGTTCGTTTCCAATCTCTTGATTGTGTGGATTGTTTTTTTTTAGCGCGTCAGGCTAATTTGCAGATAACAAGCTAATAACAGGGCAGAGGATCTCCCGCTGCTGTTCAGTTCATCGACTGTGAGAAGGTGTTTCACACTGGGAATAATGCACACTCAATTTGAGCATTCGCCGTTCTGCACCGCTCTTCTTCCCCCTCCGCTAAATCCCAGATGGGGTTTTAAATGCGCTGGAAATTGCAGTCGAGTAGTAATTAAAAATCTTCCTCATATCGCCGTCTGTGCCCCTCACTGCCAGCCTGGGAGCTTCCACAGTGTGTGCGAGTTTCCACCCCGAGATACTGTCTACAGTGTGGACACACCTCCATCTTGCTCCATTACATTTCAAGTTGAAGTCATTTATTTATATAAGGCTTTTTACAATAGCACACGGCGGCACGGTGGCTTAGTGTTTAGCATGTTCTCCTCTCAGCACTAGGGATTCCCGGTTCGAATCCCAATCTGGGTGGAGTTTCCATGTTCTCCCCGTATCATGTAATATATTCATTCATTCATTCATTCATTATCTTCCGCTTATCCTCTATTAGGGTCGCGGTGGGGTTCCCCATGCCCATACAGGGGAGAACGTCTCGGGCGCTGGGCAGATAGACCCAGGACAGGGCACCAATCTGTCGCTGGGCACACATTCAGTCACACAGACACACTCTATATGGGGCAATTTTTGAGAATTCAATTAACTACATTCATGTTTTTGGACTGTGGGAGGAAACCGGAGAACCCGGAGGAAACCCACGCAGACACAGGGAGAACATGGAAACTCCACCCAGATGAGGATTCGAACCGTGAATCCCTAGTGCTGAGAGGAGAACATGCTAAACACTAAGCCACTGTGCCGCCTCATGTAATATATGTAATATATATTACTATGTATGCTTTTCTAATGTATATACATTATTTTGCGCTTTACCCTCTACTAGGGTTAGGGGGGGTGCCTATCCATTCATCCATGCCCATCTAGGGGAGAACGTTTCAGGCGCTGGGCAGATACACCCAGGGCAGGGCGCCAATCTATCACTGGACACACACTCACTCACACAGACACGCTCTATATGGGGCAATTTGGAGAATTCAATTGATTTGATCCATGTTTTTGGACTGTGGGAGGAAACCGGAGAACCCGGAGGAAACCCACGCAGACACGGGGAGAACATGGAAACTCCACCCAGATGGGGATTCGAACCGGGAATCCCCAGCACTGGAAGGTGAAGGTGCTAACCACACTCCATGCCGCCCCATATATATATATATTTATATATATATTTTTTTTTTTTTGATAAATGGGCTTATTCAGCATTTTTAAGAGGTCTGTTCAGAAGCAAATGTAAATCTGCCTTCAGCTCCGGTCTGCAGCTTGACGTTCGGACTGCAATGAAAACTGCAGATAATGCAGTCGCCCGTCCTGCAGCAGATAAATGGTCGGCAATGAAAAAACAGTTCACAAATCAAACACTGCCGGCACCTCGGAGTTCGGCCCGGCCGCGTGCTTTATTATCGTTATTCACACAGGACTGTGGAGCCCTTAGCCTCGATAGATCAGGCTGCTGCTGCAGGTTCGGGTTTTGGACGTTGGTGCTCTGATAAATAGCTGCAGGAATAAACACAGAGTGGAGGCTGTATTTTAAAGAATAATATAAAGCTGGTGCAGCACGGTGGTTTAGTGGTTAGCATGTTCTCCTCTCAGCACTAGGGATTCCCGCTTCGAATCCCCATCTGGGTGGAGTTCTCCCCGTGTCCACGTGGCTTTCCTCCGGGTTCTCCGGTTTCCTCCCACAGTCCAAAAACATGGGTCAAGTCAATTGAGTTCTCCAAATTGCCCCATATAGAGTGTGTATGAGGGACTTATTTTCAGTTCATAAAACTGTTTATTTATTCATTCATTCATCCATTATCTCCCGCTTTATCCTCTTTTAGGGTCGCGGGGGGGTTCCGCATGCCCATCCAGGGGAGAACGTTTCGGGCGCTAGGCAGATACACCCAGGACAGGACGCCAATCTATCACTGGGCACACACTCACTCACACAGACACACTCTATATGGGGAAATTTGGAGAATTCACTTGACCTTGATCCATGTTTTTGGACTGTGGGAGGAAACCAGAGAACCCGGAAGAAACCCACACAGACACGGGGAGAACATGTAAACTCCGCCCAGATTGGGATTCCAACCGGGAATCCCTAGTGCTGAGAGGAGAACATGCTAACCACTAAACCACTGTGCTGCTCTGATCATTTTATGATAAATGTAAATGAAATGAATGAAATAAACAGTTTCATGAACTGGAACTAAGTCCTGAACTTCTCTGTTGCTGTACGTTCTGAATTCATTTTGTTACTAAAGGATTTTTCCGTGTCGTTTTAGACTTTGAACCCCGCAGTTCAGATCCTTTTATTTTAATAGCATTAAACAATAACCGTCATGAACAATAAAACTGAAAGAGACATGGAACAGCAGGCTGCAGGGACGTGCAGAGCGGGGGGGGGCAAAACGATCCGTGTGTGTGTGTGTGTCTGTGTGTGTATGTATATGTGTGTGCGTGGGTGTGTGTCTCTGTGTGTATATATCTGTGCGTCTGTGTGTATATATTTGTGTATGTGTGTGTGTGTGTGTACAGGTGTGTGTGTATGTGTGTATATATTTGTGTATGTGTGTGTGTGTACAGGTGTGTGTGTATATATTTGTGTATGTGTGTGAGTGTGTATATATAGTTGTGTGAGTATATTTTTGTCTGTGTGTGTATGTATATGTGTGTGTGCATGGGTGTGTGTGTATCTGTGTTTATATATTTATGTATCTATGTGTGTGTTTGTCTGTGTGTATATATTTGTGTATGTATGTGTGTGTATGTGTGTGTATATTTTTGTCTGTGTGTGTTTGTATGTGTGTGTGTGTATGTGTTAGTGTGTCTGTGTGTGTATATCTCTTTGTGTGTGTGTGTCTGTGTGTGTATATCTCTTTGTGTGTGTGTGTGTGTGTGTGTGTGTGTGTGTGTGTGTGTGTGTGTGTGTGTGTGTGTGTGTGTGTGTGTGTGTGTGTGTGTGTGTGTGTGTGTGTGTGTGTATATGTGTTTGTGTGTGTGTGTGTGTGTGTGTGTGTGTGTGTGTGTGTGTATGTCTCTTTGTGTGTGTGTGTGTTGGTGTGTCTGTGTGTGTATATCTCTTTGTGTGTGTGAGTGTGTCTGTGTGTGTATATCTCTTTGTGTGTGTGAGTGTGTCTGTTTGTGTATATCTCTTTGTGTGTCTGTGTGTACGTGTGTGTGTGTGTGTTTGTGTTTGAGAGAGGGAGACTTTTTTTTTCTCTCTGACCAAATTGTGTGACTGCAGTCGTCTCAGCTGATCCTCGCTGATGGAGCCTGGATGAGTTTAAAGCTGTAATCAGTCATTTCAGATCTCTGAAGTACTGAGATGAGAACAAATCATTCCAATCTTAGTTCAAGCTAAGCCGGACACACACACACACACACTCACACACACTCACACACATCACAGTGAACTGGAAGCAGAGAGCATCAGATCAGTTGTGCACGTTGTCATTTGCCAAAAACCTGACTGTGTGTTGTATCAGTGTGAATGCTGCGTGACGTCAGCAGCGTGTTCTCGATGGTCCTCTATTTCTGGATTTTTAATAAAGCAGATGCTCAGCACGCCATCATCCCTCACTGTTTTACAATGTGAACATGTAACATCCATCCATCATCTTCCGCTTTATCCTCTATTAGGTCGTGGGGGGGGGGGTTTCCCCATGCCCATCCAGGGGAGAACGTCTCGGGCGCTGGGCAGATACACCCAGGACAGGACGCCAATCTATCACTGGACACACACTCACTCACACAGACACACATACAATATGCTCTATATGGGGCAATTTGGAACCTCCGCGTTCTCCGGTTTCCTCCCACAGTCTAAAAACATGGATCAAGGTTAATTGAATTCTTAAAATTGCCCCATATGGAGTGTGTCTGTGTGAGTGACTTATTTTCAGTTCATAAAACAGTTTATTTAATTCATTCATCATAAAATTATTAAGGCAGTACGGTGTCTTAGTGTTTAGCATGTTCTCCTCTCAGCACTAGGGATTTCTGGTTCGAATCCTAATCTGGGTGGAGTTTCCATGTTCTCCCCGTGTCCGCGTGGGTTTCCTCCGGGTTCTCCGGTTTCCTCCCACAGTCCAGAAACATGGATCAAGGTCAACTGAATTCTCCAAATTGCCCCATATAGAGTGTGTGTGTGTGAGTGAGTGTATACCCAGTGATAGATTGGCGTCCTGTCCAGTGCCTGAAACGTTCTCCCCTGGATAAGCATGAAGAACCCCCCACAGCCCTAGTAGAGGATAAAGCCTTATGATATTTATTATATAACACATTATGACTGTCATTATAAACATGTATACACAATAACAGAGACTTAGGACAAGTTATAAAGCATTATGAATAGATAATGGAAGATATTGGATGGATGTAGAATCTCCAGCATATCCCACAGACCCTCTGATCCCATAAGTGTCTCTGTACAGCCTACATGCCAACGTTCTCGAGCACTGGGGGCTTTTTAAGGAGCTGAATAAGATCTGATGGAGATCTAAATCCAAACCCGTCCTGAGAGGGCGCTGTGGGCCGTTTACCTGCTGTCGAGCCGGCGTCCGGCTGTCGGGCCGGCGTTGTACCGGCGCTGTGACTGCAGAAACACCATCAACACAATGTTCCACAGAGAGAGAACAAATCCGTTTCTCACACCAGATTCTCTTGGCAAGAACAGAGCTTCTGTATTTGAAAGGACGCAGCGTCTTCTCTCTACTTTTTATTTCAGGAATTAGAACAAACTCCACAGTGATATTCACCAGTTTATATTTTTAAAGGTTAAATATCATATACACGTATGAAATAGAAATGTAAATTATCCTTTAATTGTACTTTATAACACGTGTAGTTCCGCTTCTGTGCAGCATGGGGGCGTAGTGGTTAGCACGTTTGATCTCAGCATTAGGGCTCCAGGTTCTAGTCTCAATTTGGGGGGAGATTCCATGTTCTCCCCGTGATCGCATAGGCTTCCTTCCACAGTCCAAAAACAGGCATTCAAGTTAAATTGCCCCTATTTAAATTGCCCCTACAGTATATAGTGGATCTGGGTGAGTCAGTGGTTGCCTGTGATGGACTGGTGCCCTGTCCTGTGTGTATCTGCCCTGAACCTTAAATCTCCTGGATGGTTCCCCATCCAGCCCAAGAAGATATTGAAATGAGATGAAGTAAGCAGGGGCGGCACGGTGGTTTAGTAATTAGCATGTTCTCCTCTCAGCATTATGGATTTCCGGTTCGAATCCCAATCTGAATGGAATTTTCATGTTCTCCCCGTGTCCGCGTGGGTTTCCTCCGGGTTCTCCGGTTTCTCCGGTGTGAGTGAGAGTGTGTCCAGTGATAGATTGGCGTCCTGTTCTGGGTGTATCTGCCCAGCGCCCGAAACGTTCTCCCCTGGATGGGCATGGGGAACCCCCCCCCCCTCCCCGCAACCCTAGTAGAGGATAAATCGGAACACAATGGATGGATGATGTAAGTAGCACTGCTGGGGGGGGGGGGGGGTGTCGAACCTGATGACCTGATGGTGATGGATGTTGGGTGGTGGGGTGGCATAGTGGTTAGCACGTCCACCTTTCAGCATTGGGGGTTGAGGGACTGGGGGTTAAGTGAATAAGTGGTTGTCTGTGATGGATTGGCACCCTGTTCTGAGGGTATCTGCCCAGCAACCTCCCCTGAATGGGCATGGGGGAACCCCCCCCCCCCTTCCTGACCCTAGTAGAGGAATAGGCGGAAGATAATAAGATAAGAGGATAAATGCCCCATTGATGCTCATGTTGAGGGGAAGGTTAGGGTTCCACAGGGACGTGGTGTTTGTGACGGCTCCATCAGACAGCCTCCGTCCATTTGTTTTGGATTTCCCAAAAAGTGGAGTACAGGGGGTGGGGCAAGTGGAGGACAAAACGTCTATCACCAATTGGAATGGGGAAGGCTCGATTTAAGGGTTTATGGGGAAGGCTCGGTTTAAGGGTTGGGTTCCGTTGTTTCTTTGTTCTCCAGGGTTCTGCAGTCAGTTAAGCTCTCTCACAGTGAACTACACCTACCATGCCATGCTGGGTCAGTGAGGGCCTTCCCCAAACTGTTCCCACATACAGTCATCTAATATAGATAGATGACTAAGCGATTTAAGCAATAGGGCTGAATGTAACGATCCTGGGACCTATCCCAGTTTAGTCCATATAACGTGGTTCAGTGAAAGACCTCAGGCTGGGTGATAAACGTCTGTTATGGCGGTGCTCGGTTGCCCCCTCTGTCTGCAGCTGTAGCTGTGTGGAGGTGGATTTTACAGATAATGAGAGCCGTACACTGACAGCTCGAAGTTAAATGTAGCAGACCAGTAATGAGAAGCATTGCAGACTGTGTGTGTGTGTGTGTGTGTGTGTGTGTGTGTGTGTGTGTGTGTGTGTGTGTGTGAGAGAGAGAGAGAGAGAGAAAGAGAGAGAGAGTTAGCTGATTGATTGTGTGCTTTATGAATGAAGATGGGATGATGTCACAGGATGGCATGGTGTCTTAGTGTTTAGCATGTTCTCCTCACTGGGTGGAGTTTCCATGTTCTCCCCGTGTCCATGTGGGTTTCCTCCGGGTTCTCCGGTTTCCTCCCACAGTCCAAAAACATGGATCAAGTCAATTGAATTCTCCAAATTGCCCCATATAGAGTGTGTGTGTGTGTGTGTGTGTGTGTGTGTGAGTGTGTGTGAGTGAATGTGTGTCCAGCGATATATTGGCAGTCTGTCCTGGGTGTATCTGCCCAGCGCCCGCTAGGGATGGATAGATAGATGGTGGCTTTGTGTTTAGCATGTTCTCCTCTCAGCTCTAGGGATTCCCGGTTCAAATCCCCATCTGGGTGGAGTTTCCATGTTCTCCCTGTGTCCGTGTGGGTTTCCTCCGGGTTCTTCAGTTTCCTCCCACAGTCCAAACACATGGATCAAGGTCAATTGAATTCTCAAAAATTGCCCCATATGAAGTGTGTGTGTGTGTGTGTGAGTGAGTGAGTGTGTGTCCAGCGATATATTGGCAGTCTGTCCTGGGTGTATCCGCCCAGCGCCCGCTAGGGATGGATAGATAGATGGAGGCTTAGTGGTTAGCATGTTCTCCTCTCAACGCTAGGGATTCCCGGTTCGTATCCCAATGTAATTGGTGTTTCCATGCTCTCCCCGTGTACACATGGTTTCCTTTGGGTTCCCCCGTTTTCTCCCACATGGTTTCAAGGCAAATTGAATGCTCTATATTGCCCCATATAATGTGTGTCTGTGTGTGTGTGTATGTGCGTGAGAACTCAATTGCCCTTGATCCATGTTTTTGGACTGTGGGAGGAAACCGGAGAACCCGGAGGTTCCAAATTGCCTCATATAGAGTGTGTATGTCTGTGTGAGTGAGTGCCCAGTGATAGATTGGCGCCCTGTCCTGGGTCTATCTGCCCAGCGCCCGAAACTTTCTCCACTGGATGGGCATGGGAAACCCCCCCCCCCTCCCCGTGACCCTAATAGAGGATAAAGCGGAAGATAGTGGATGGATGGATGTGTTGATGTCACAGAAGTTTTAAGGTGTGATGAGTGGAGACCTTAGCTCAACCTGCAGAGATGAAAAGAGAGAGGCAGGTAGGTCTGAAAAGAGAAACACACAAAGGCTGAGAAACGAACTCCCAGCCGTCAGAGGAGAGCCGGCGGAGTGACAGCTCATACTTCTGCTCTGCATCTTTGGACCTTTTTCATCTCTGTACGTGCTGAGCCGGTATGAACCGGTTCCTCTGTCTTCATAAACTTCTCTATATACTGTGTTTATATACACAATGTGACAGATATCAGATACCCCCCCCCTGGTTTGCATACTGCATGTGTGGTTTATTGAGTTGCTCTGCTGTGACAACTCCTCGTTCATGATGTTTTATCCAGCGTTACGATGCACGGCATGCTGGGAAACTGTGGGAGTGCTGCACCCACCTACCCCAGCACACAAGAGGGAACCACAAGAGACCAATCACATCGCATTACCTTCAGCTTGAGCCTCTGCTGGGGACGCAGTGGGGTTCCCCATGCCCATCTGGGGAGAACATCTCACCCAGGACAGGCCGCCAAGCTGTTACTAGGCACAGACACACACACACACGCAATACGGGGCAATTTAGAGTAGTCTATTTAGTGGGTAGTATGTTCTCCTCTCAGCGCTAGGGATTTCTGGTTCCAATCACGATCTGGGTGGAGTTTCCATGTTCTCCCCGTGTCCGCCTGGGTTTCCTCCGGGTTCTCCGGTTTCCTCCCACAGTCCAGAAACATGGATCTACGGCAATTGAATGCTCTAAATTGCCCCATAGAGCGTGTCAGTGTGTGATTGAGTGTGGCCAGTGATAGATACATCCAGGACAAAACACCAATCTATCGCTGGGCACAAACTCACACACTCACACACACTCACTCACTCTCTCTCTCACACACACACACACACACACACACATATACAATATATAGGGCAATTTGGAGAACTCAATTGACCTTGATCCATGTTTTTGGACTGTGGGAGGAAACCGACATGGACACGGGGAGAACATGGAAACTCCACCCATATTGGGATTCAAACGGGGAATCCCTAGTGCTGAGAGGAGAACATGCTAATCACTAAACCACTGTGCTGCCCTTTATTTATATATATATATATATATATATATATATATATATATATATATTTTTTTTTTTTTTTATTTTTTTTTTACATAAACTTACAAAGTTTATGAATGTTTTTATGGAAACATGTTCTCCCCATGTCCACGTGGGTTTCCTCCAGGTTCTCCGGTTTCCTCCCACAGTCCAAAAACATGTATCAAGTCAATTGAATTCTCCAAATTGCCCCATATAGATTGTGTTTGTGAGTGAGTGTGTGCCCAGTGATAGATTGGCGTCCTGTCCTGGGTGTATCTGCCCAGCACCCGAAACGTTCTCCTCTGGATGGGCATGGGGAACCCCCCCCCCCACGACCCTGATAGAGGATAAAGCGGGTGATAATGGATGATGTTCTCTGTCGTTTGTTGTCGGTCAGAGGGAGGTACCACTCAGACCTTCGTTGTATCATTAACAATGACAATAAAGCTCTCTACCTACTTGGTGAAATGCCAGCACCAACTGATCCCGGATCAGCATCCCAACACGGGTTAGGTTAACTAGACTGTGGGCGGGGTTTAAGATAGGAATATATATAGGGTGGAGAGTAGAACCCAAAGACATTGAATAATAGGACTCCCACTATATTCCCCTTCAGCTATAACCTCACGGTGACCTCACGCCGTCTGAAACGCAGAGACAATGCTCGGTCCTTTTTCAGCAGTCGGCTCCTGAGACTCTTTCTTCAGCTTTTAGGGAAAAGAAATAGTCCAGAAGCAGCTCCAGCGTCTCGTTTCCTGCAGTCTAATGGCGCTGAGGTGAATAATTGCACTGATTGATGGCGATATTCACTATCAGCTGCCAACAGAGCTTCAGAGAGCAGCAGATCTGGGCTTTCTGCTCGGCATCGGGAAATTCATCGACTGCTTTGGTCCCTCGTCAGGTTTCTCTCGGCGAGACGGATAGCGCTGGGGTTTTTACAGAGCCGTGATTATGCCAGTGTATCCATTTAATCAAAGCAATAACAAGCAATGTAATTACTGAAAGAGATCTGTCCACGCTGGATTAACAGCCACGCCGACGGAATGAAATGTGCCGTGTGTCGAATGGGACGCTGGATTATTGCCGCTGTATGTACAGTATAATGTGTTTCTACGTTCTGCTGCCAGCTAAGCGTTGACCATAATTGAGTCTAATATGTTTTACTATATTATGACAACATTACGTTAAGCTAAGTGACTCCAATTGATTTGGGATTCAGTTAAGCGTTAAATACATCAGGACTTTAATCACCTCAACTGCCCAGAGCATCGGTTTACACCAAATCACCTCAGCATAGAAATAAAACAACCTCTCTCTATAAATATGCATATATATATATATATATATATATATATACATGGCACGGTGGTTTAGTGATTAGCATGTTCTCCTCTCAGCGCTAGGGATTCCCAGTTTGAATCCCCATCTGGGTGGAGTTTCCATGTTCTCCCCGTGTCTGCGTGGGTTTCCTCCGGGTTCTCCGGTTTCCTCCCACAGTCCAAAAACATTGATCAAGTCAATTGAGTTCTACAAATTGCCCCATGTAGAGTGTGTGTGTGAGTGAGTGAGTGTGTGTCCTGTGATAGATTGGCGTCCTGTCCTGGGTGTATCTGCCCAGTGTTCAAAACGTTCTCCCCTGGATGGGCATGGGGAACCCCCCCCCCCCCCAGCGACCCTAATAGAGGATAAAGCGGAAGATAAAGGATGGATGGTAGGGTGGTTTAGTGTTTAGCATGTTCTCCTCTCAGCACTAGGGTTTCCTGGTTTGAATCCCAATCTGGGTGGAGTTTCCATGTTCTCCCCGTGTCCGCGTGGGTTTCCTCCCACAGTCCAAAAACATGGATCAAGGTCAATTGAACTCTCCAAATTGCCTCATATAGAGTGTGTTTTTCCCCATGCACAGGGCGCTGGGCAGATAGACCCAGGACAGGACGCCAATCTATCGCTGGGCACACACTCACTCACACAGACACACTCTATATGGGGCAATTTGGAGAACTCAATTGAGTTTGATCCATGTTTTTGGACTGTGGGAGGAAACCGGAGAACCCGGAGGAAACCCACACGGAGACGGGGAGAACATGGAAACTCCACCCAGATGGGGATTCGAACCGGGACTCCCTAGTGTTGAGAGGAGAACATGCTAAACACTATGCCACCGTGCCACCGGTTATTAAGTTCAATTCAATTAAATAAAGTTAACAAGTTCACTGCAAATACGTCTCAATAGGTCCTGTGTCCTGATCTTACCTCACGCACACGCACACGCACACACACACACACACACACACACACACACACACACACATCAATGCCCTGTCTCCAGCACTTTCTGTCTTTTCCTCTTTGTCAGATTTCTCTGGCTAATTAAACACTACAGCTCACAGAGAGATCTTATCAGGGCTGAGAGCTCTGGTGGAACACATTGATCACTTGCCCTTCTCGCTTTGTCTCGCTCCGTCTCCGTCTGTCTCCCTCTGTCTCTCCCTCGCAGTCCGTTCTCTCTCCTGCACGTCCCGCCGGTTGATAGATCTCGAGCTTTTCCTATAAGAATAAGAGTGATGGTGGCAGTTAGCAGCTGTAAGTATGGAGAGAAAGAGAAATAGTTCTGTAAATAAGACTGTCAAAACGTCAATACGCCCGAGCCTGCAGAGAGCGGCAGCGCTAAGGAGAATATTTATCTTAATAGTGCTTTCCTTCTCCAATTGAAAAGTGCTTTATGACCCAAACGTCGGCTGTTAGTGATCAAGCGGCGCGTTATAATTCAGCCCATGCTGTAGTTCCATTAGCTCACAATGGTCATCAGGAGTGGGCCTTTTAAAATATCTCTTATCTCCAGATTTTATTAAATATTAAACACCCGGCTATGAGGCAGGCTTCTGGTTACCATGGAAACGGTGGAGGTTAGGATGGGGGAGGAGAGCCGGCGACTGAGAGAAAAGTTTGAATATTCGCTTTTGGGTAGAATCCATGACGACTAGTTTTGTTTTTGGCTATTTGGATTTCTATTGATTATTGATCATCTCGTCTCATCCATCCATTATCTCACGATTTATCCTCTATTAGGGTTGGAGGGGGAGTTGGAGTCCCCATTCCCATCTAGGGGAGAACATTTCGGGCGTTGGGCAGATACACCCAGGACAGGACGCTGATCTATCACTGGGCACACACTCATACACACACTCTATATGGGGCAATTTGGAGAACTCAATTGACTTCATCCATGTTTTTTTGGACTGTGGGAGGAAACCGGAGAACCTGGAGGAAACCCACGCGGACACGGGGAGAACATGGGAACTCCACCCAGATTGGGATTCGAACTGGTATTCCCCAGCGTTGAGAGGAGAACATTCTAATCAATAAGCCACCATTCTGCTTATTATACATCCATACATCCATTATCTTCCGCTTTTATCCTCTATTAGGGTCGCGGTGGGGTTCTCCATGCCCATCCAGGGGAGAACGTCTCGGGTGCTGGGCAGATAGACCCAGGACAGGGCGCCAATCCATCGCTGGGCACTCACTTACTCACACAGACACACTCTATATGGGGCAATTTGGAGAATTCAATTGACTTGATCCATGTTTTTGGACTGTGGGAGGAAACCGGAGAACCTGAAGGAAACCCACGCAGACACGGGGAGAACATGGAAACTCCAGCCAGATGGGGATTCGAACCGGGAATCCCTAGTGCTGAGAGGCGAACATGCTAAACACCAAGCCACTGTGCCGCCCCGTAAATGTAAATGTAAATGTAAATGTAAGTCTCCGATTCAATTCTCAGTCCCACCAAGTGCTGAAGTGCCCTTAAATAAGTCACCTAACCCCAGTTGCTCCCGGGGTGTTGTGTACAGGGCTGCTGGTGCTTCAGCCGGGTGCTTCAGGTCATGAGGTCGCTTCCTTAACCATGAGCCTGCTTCCTCTGTGGATGTTGGTTTCTTACAGGACCATCACCTTTTGGGGTGGGTGGGTTTTGCGTTACTGTGCATCTCATCCTGAGACGACGGCGACGCTCGGTTCATCTGAACTTTCAGACATGAGTCACTTGTAACGACTCTGTGTCTCACCAGCCTCACTTTCCTCTCGAAATCTCCAGCCCCTTGACGCGGCTGATTGGCAGGCGCGTTGAATAGACGCCGGCAGATGTGGACCGATAACCGGATTGTTTTATGACTTTTATCCTCAAAAGGCATCGCAGGACAGATTGACAGATAAGACGGTCGTTTGTGCGACTGTGAACGTGACTCATTTCAATTTCCTTTATCTTTTAGAAAAGTTCACACACAGAACCAAACAAAAGTTTGGACACGCCCCCTTTATTGTCCGTGTTTCTTACTTCCAATTCCTGTAAAGATGGACTTTGTAGTTCTCCAATTCCAGACTGTAGTTCATCTGTTTGTGTTCTACAGTACATACTGTGTACATCCCCTTTAATCTGTTCTGATGGTACCCAATGGGCACCATGGTGTAGTGGGGTTAGCATGTCTTCCTCTTTGTAATGGGAATCCAGGTTCGAATCCTGTTCTGGTCGGTTTATTCCGGTTTCCTCACAGTTTTTTTCACAAAAACAGGGATCTCAGGTGAATTGGCTGATATAAATTGCCCCATTTAGTGTATATGTGCTAGGGATTCCCAGTTCGAATCCCAATCTGGATGGAGTTTCCATGTTCTCCCCGTGTCCGTGTGGGTTTCCTCCGGGTTCTCTGGTTTCCTCCCACAGTCCAAAAACATGGATCATGGTCAACTGAATTCTCCAAATTGCCCCATAAAGAGTGTGTCTGTGTGAGTAAGTGTGTGTCCAGTGATAGATTGGTGTCCTGTCCTAGGTGTATCTGCCCAGCGCCCGAAACGTTCTCCCCTGGATGGGCATGGGGAACCCCCCCCCCGCGACCCTAATATAGGATAAAGCGGACGATAATAGATGGATGGGGCAAATGCCTAGTAATATATTGGCGCCCTGTCCTGGGTGTATCTGCCCAGCTACTGAACCAGATACACAAGAGATACGCCAGAATTGTACCTGTATGGCCACGCCCATCAGGGGATATATTCACACGCAGCGTTGCTATTTAAATGAATCAGGCGCAGGGTGGGGTGTAATTCACCTTAAAGATGGCATTATGGCTTAATGGTGAGCATGGTTTTCGGGCACTGGGCAAAACAGGGCACCAATCTATCGTTGGGCACACACACACTCACAAACACTATATAGGGGCAATCTACATGTGGCGATTTAAAGTTACATCATGTAAGATGAATGTCTGAAGACGAGCTGGAGTCGGCGCCAGCGTCCTCATCTGTGGAGTAATGCTGAGCATCAGTCAGAGTAATGTCTGTATGGATTACTACTCTGCTCCCCTCGGCACCTCTGAATACAACGCAGCGGGGGCATTTGTTGTTCTGTACATTTACTGCCTAATTATCCCTCACCGCATGTTCCTCACATTCATTCTGAGCAGCTAGTAAACCTTTACGGGAAGTTATTGAGCTGGGACAGAGCACATTATGCTTTATTACGCCGTTTACGATTCGTTGCTCAAGCGAAAGTGAGGAGAATGGGCGCGGTAGCTCAGTGGTCAGGGTGTTGGGCTGTCAATCTGAAGGTTGGGGGTTCAAATCCCAGGTCCACTGAAGTTACCAGTGTGGGTCCTTAAGCAAGACCCTTAACTCTCATTGCTGCAGGAATGAACCCTGTGTTCACCTTATAAGATGCTTTGGATAAAATCACCTGCTGAATGACCAAATGTAATGTAAAT
>JAFMOD010000437.1:700843-711155 GCA_019802435.1 Corydoras maculifer
TAAGGGGAATTATATAAGGGGAACTATATAAGGGGAATTATATAAGGGGAACTATATGATGTGACTACGTTGAAGAACAGAAAAATTTCATTACAACAGAAGCGATTAATCACATGACACAAAAGCCACACGGTCATTTGTACATGAATCTTTTATGGTTCTTTAGTTAATAATGCAGCATCATGTCCAATAAGCATGAGGAACATCAGAGCTGATGAATTATTAAGACATGTTCAGAGTTCCCTAATTATAATAATTAGATTTTATATTTGGCGTCATCCGATTGAAATGTATGCAAAGTTTTCCCAGTGTGCACTCCTCACTGTTCAGCCCGTGCATAGTGATGGATTGGCGCCCTGTCCTGGGTGTATCTGCCCAGAAGACCCCCCCCTGGTTTCTTTCCACAGGCTAAAAACATGGATTTAAGGTAAATTCCCTGCTTTTAATTGCCCCTATATAGTTGTGTATAAGTGAGTGTGTGCATAGTAATGGATTGGCGACCTGTCCTGGGTGTATCTGGCCAACACCCCAAAACGTTCTCCCCTGGATGGAAATTGGGATCCCACCCTGTCCTGGGTGTATCTGCATCTGCACATCCCGAAACGTTCTCCCCTTGATGGGCATTGGAAACCCACCCCTGGCTTCTTCCCACAGGCTAAAAACATGGATTTCAGGTAAATTGCCTGCTCTCTAAATTGCCCCTATATAGTTGTGTGTAAGTGATAGATTGGCACCCTGTCTTGTGTGTTTCTGCCCCGCACCCCTAAACTCTTCCATGATTGGGCATTGGGGAACCCCCCCGAAATGTTTTCCCCTGGATGGGCATTGGGACCCCCCCCCCTGGTTTCTTCCCACAGGCTAAGGACTTGAATTTATGGTAAATCGCCTGCTCTAAATTGCCCCTATATAGTTATGTGTAAGTGAGTGTGTGTCCAGTGATGGATTGGTGTCCTGTCCTGAGTGTATCTGCCAAGCGCCTGAAATGTTCACCCCTAGATGGGCATGGGGAAGCATGGGAAAACCCACACAGACATGAGGAGAACATACAAACTCCACCCAGATTTGAACCTGGATCACCAGCCCTGAGAGGAGGACGTGCTAACCACTATATCACACGCCGCCCATCTTTGATTTTGAGATATTTATTGTTTCTTCTTCTTCTCCTCGGACCAGGTCTCTCTGCCTCAGCGTCGCTCGTCTCGTTGGCTTGGATGATTGCCTCCTACCAGAAGGTTCTGAGGGACTCCAGAGATGACAAGCTCCCCATGTCTTACAAGGCGGTGATTGTGCAGATGTTGTGGCACCTGTTCACCATCGGCGCCCGTACCATCGCCTTTGCGCTCTTCGCCTCGGTCTTCCAGCTCTACTTTGGCATCTTCGTCGTGGCGCACTGGTGCGCCATGACCTTCTGGATCATTCAAGGCGAAACGGACTTCTGCATGTCCAAGTGGGAGGAGATCATCTACAACATGGTCGTGGGCATCATTTACATCTTCTGCTGGTTCAACGTCAAGGAGGGGCCGGCTCGGTGCCGCCTCGCCGTGTACTACTGCGTCATTCTGGTGGAAAACGCGGCGCTCACCGCCGCCTGGTACGCCTACAGGGGCCCGCACACCTCGGACTTCTACGCCCTCATCATAGTGTGTGTGGTGGTGTGCAGTTATGCCCTGGGGACCTTTTTCATGTTCATCTACTACTGCCTCCTCCATCCCGATGGCCCAATCATGGGTTCCCAGTGGAGCTGCATCGACGAGGGGATGGGCGTCATGGGACTAGGGGGAGTGGGAGACCTGGGGACACCGTTACCCCAAACGGAGGTGATCACAAGTCCGCCGAGAACCTTGCAAAGGACTAAGGAAGGGGAAGCCGGCGACAGGGACAGCTGCTTGCCCGTGTTCCAGATCAGGTCTACCGTTGTAGCTCCATCTCCCCACACGCCAAAGACCGAGGGCCCCGTGATCCGCATCGATCTGCCCAGGAAGAGCTACCCAGCCTGGGATGCACATTTCATCGACCGCCGGTTGCGGAAAACCATTTTGGTTCTAGAGAACACATCACCGGTTACGCCAAGGATCCAATATCGCAGTCTAGGCAGCCCCAAGGAGGTGATGGAATATGAGACTACTGTGTAGTTGTACTCCACATCGATGCTGTCAGGGGCTCCTCCTGGGGTTTTTGCATCCCTATAAAGAGATGCGGTGCTGATGCTGAGCCAGACGACGCCGAGAGTCGCAGATTATTTGGTGCTGAGACGTTCCGCCTGTGCAGCGGCGGCACACGGCCTTCCGGTCGGGCGGCGGTGACGCTACGCAGGGAGTCTTGAGGATTCAGGACCCAATCTAGAAACTAGGAACCCTGAATGTCTGCCTGGAACCTGGAAACTGGTGCTGGAGATGCCCCAAAGGGGTGAATGCAAAAAATTCCCGGACCGGTAAACATGTACGTAGATGTGCACGCTGATTGTGATGGTGACGCCGATGGCCGATCAGTCGGGTTCGGTCCTGACGACTGTAATCAACCAAATCCATATTGTTCTAGTGACTTGAACACAGTACCGGTCATGTATTCCATTGCTTATGTAATTGGTGAGATTAGCCGGTTGCTAAAAAATCGATATTCAAGACGTCGTTTTGGTTTATTTATCGATTCGATTGATTTTTCGTTACACTGTGGCCATGATATAAGTCTGATATCTCAGCGTATACATATACTAATTTTGTTATATGTATACAGTATATAGGAATGACGTCAGTGTGTTAGTATGAATGTCTCTTCGGATTGTCCGTATGTTCAGCTGGATATTGATCATACTGCGCTGTATCTGCAAAGATCAAAGGCAACAATAGTATTAACGAAGACCAACGGGTTCGAACCCCGGCCTGAAGCTATGTAGTTGGAAAATAAGCTGTAGTGAAACGGCTGCGTTGACGGCCTTATTAAAAAAGACATTTAAAGTCCTGCCGTACACTCGCCTTCTTTCCCTGGAGGAGCCACTTTGCCGACACCTCTTGAGGTAAACTTTGTGTCATGTGACGCGAGGGTGTGATGGGCGGGGTCTGCAGATCAGACCCAGATCAGACCCAGATCAGGTAAATGGTTCCACCTGTCTGAGATTGAGGTTGCCAGGTGTCTCTAGCGATTGGCGCCCTGTCCTCTGTGTATCTGCCCAACGCTCGAAACCTTCTGTTGGTCCAGCGGAGAACATTTCGGGCGCAGGGCGGATACACAGAGGACAGGGCGCCAATCGCTGGGCACACACTCACTCACACACACACACTCACTCACACAAACACACTCCATATAGGGCAATTTGGAGAATTCAATTGACTTGATCCATGTTTTTGGACTGTGAGAGGAAACCGGAGAACCCGGAGGAAACCCACGCGGACACGGGGAGAACATTGAAACTCCACACTGATCGGGATTCAAACTGAGAATCCCTAACGCTGAGAGGAGAACATGCCAACCACTGAGCCCCACATGGAAGGTCACGTGTGGAAATGTGGCGTCGCTGCAATTATGGAGTCCCCTGCGTGGAATTGAAAGACTGTGAGGTTTGAGAGGTTTTCCAGCTGTAAAGAAGACAGAAGGTCCAAAGGTAAACTATGTGGTGAATTTGTATGTTCTCCCTGACTTGTATGCGGTTATTTCTGTTATGTCCATCCATCCATTATCTTCTGCTTTATCCTCTATTAGGGTTGCGGGGGGGTTCCCCATGCCCATCCAGGGAGGACGTTTCGGGTGCTGGGCAGATACACCCAGGACAGGGCGCCAATCCATCGCTGGGCACACACTCACTCTCACAGACACACTCTATATGGGGCAATTTGGAGAACTCAATTGACTTGATCCATGTTTTTGGACTGTGGGAGGAAAGCGGAGAACCCGGAGGAAACCCACATGGACACGGGGAGAACATGGAAACTCCACCCAGATGGAGATTGGAACCGGGAATCCCAACGCTGAGAGGAGAACATGCTAAACACTTAGCCATCGTGCCGCCCTTTCTGTTATGTGTTTATCTAATCTTATCTTACTATTGTCCACTTAATACTCTACTGGTTTTGTGTATGGAGGGTGGGGGGGCATCGATTTCCCCGGTTCGATTCCCAGTCCCACCAAGTACTTTGTCTGAAGTGCCCTTGAGCAAGGGCCCTAACCCCAATTGAAATTGTAGTTGTAATTATCGGTAATAATTAAGCAGAGATGTGAGAAAAGCGTTTATTTCACAGTTTTTCTGTATTAGATTTAATGTTTCATCATTATCTTTAGTTTAAACATCAGGAGATAACTCTGCTGCTCTTTTTGTCGTTACCTGAACGATGCTGGGGTGACGCATCAAGACTGTATGGTTCTCTGATCGTATACTGCCCCCTGTGGGTACAAAGTGGATCGCACCGATTAAACGTCATACTTTAAAACGTTCACTCTAAAAGCAGTACTGTTAAAACAATTTTAGTTTTTGTGTTTGCCGCTTGCTAAATAACACGATCAAAATAACTAGCAACTAACTATATATATATATATATATATATATATATATATATATATATATATATATATATATATATATATAGTTTATAATGCTTATTGAATGAATGGATATTGTGGCCTGGAAGATTGCATTAGACATTAAATATTCATTCATTCATTCATTATCTTACGCTTTGTCCTCTATTAGGGTCGTGGGGGGGGGTTCCCCATGCCCATCCAGGGGAGAACGTTTCGGGCGCTGGGCAGATACACCCAGGACAGGACGCCAATCTATCACTGGGCACACACTCACTCACACAAACACACTCTATATGGGGCAATTTGGCACAATTGACTTGAACCATGTTTTTGGACTGTGGGAGGAAACCGGAGAACCCGGAGGAAACCCACACGGACACGGGGAGAACATGGAAACGCCACCCAGATGGGGATTCGAACCGGGAATCCCTAGTGCTGAGAGGAGAACATGCTAATCACTAAGCCACCGTGCCACCCTTAAATATTAATAATACTAGAAATAAATTAATTATACAATATACAGTATATATGTTCTACATTTTATAAGTTGAACAACTTTATATAACTTATATAACTGTTTATAACATTTTATAACTTGAGCATCATCTGCAATTTCCTTCTGGGATCAATAAAGTATTCTGATTCTAACACTTTATTTTGATAATATATTTGACCCCGACTTTGACAAGAACAAATTTATCTTTGTTTTCTTCTCATCTTCTATTTAATCCTCTAATAAGGTCGCGGGGTGTTCCCCATGCCCATCCAGGGTAGGATGTTTTGGGCACCAATCTATCACTGGGCACACACTATAAATTTAGAGCAGCCAATTCACCTTGTCTCCATATTTTTAGACTGTGGAAGGAAACTGGGGAGAACATGGATTGGAGGTGTTGTGCTAACCCCTATGCCACTGTGCCGCCCTAAGGATATTTGGAGATTTTTGAATGCCTCTAGGATGGCATGGTGGCTTAGTGGTTAGCACATCTGTCTCTCAGCTCTGGGGATCCAGGTTCGAATCCAGATCTGGGTGGAGATTCCATCTTCTCCCTGTGTCCCTGTTTTCTCTGGGACCTTTCCTTTAAAAATATTGTCTTAAGGTGAATCGGCTGCTCTAAATTGCTTGTTTCTTAATTGTCCCTATTTAGTGTGTGTGTGGGGCAGCACGGTGGTTTAGTGGTTAGCACATTCGCCTCTCAGCGCTAGAGATTCCCGGTTCGAATCCCCATCTGGGTGGAGTTTCCATGTTCTCCCCGTCTCCGTGTGGGTTTCCTCCGGGTTCTCCGGTTTCCCCCCACAGTCCAAAAACATGGATCAAGTCAATTGAATTCTCCAAATTGCCCCATATAGAGTCTGTGTGTGTGAGTGAGTGTGTGCCCAGCGATGGATTGGCGCCCTGTCCTGGGTCTGTCTGCCCAGCGCCCGAAATGTTCTCCCCTGGATGGGCATGGGGAACCCCACCGCGACCCTACTAGAGGATAAAGCGGGAGATAATGAATGAATGTGTGTGTGTGTGTGTGTGTGTGTGAGAGTAAATGCAGACTGGTGTTCTGTCCTGGGTGTATCAGCCCAGTGCTCAAAACGTCCTCCCTTTACCGTAGTAGAGGTTCAAGCAGATAATGATGGATAGATGAAGCCTCTGAATGTGAATATGAGGTTTCTTAAAGGTTTCCAGGGCGTTTCGTAAAGTTTTTAAAACTTTTCCCGGGATAGGCTCCGGTATTTTTACAAACCAAATGTCAGTAAAGCGGTCTGAATCAGCAGTGTGATCCTGAACAGTCGTTATAATGTGTTGCAGGTCGTGTGTATGTTGTATGCTGGTGGTGTTTACACTGAGCTCCTTGGTGGAGTTTCCTCTTTGACAGGAAGCTGATTTCCTGGCCTTGTTGTGATGTCCTGCCTGGCTTTAAAAAAGCAGATTAACAAAAGACCAGGACCTGGCAACCCATGACCACTCTGATACGAATGCCTAACGCACAGACTGCCCGCTGACATGGACTATGAGCCCAAGAAAATCAAAAAGGTAAGTTGGAGAACATCTGTAGAACATCTGTAGAACATCTGTAGAACCTGTATTTACTGTAGACAACAAAACGAGTTCAGCTGAAGGTTTTTATCTATACATACGTTTGTGTCTTTACGTCCGTGGAAGATCTCAGCAGCATGTTTTCAGTAGTGAACCTTCATGTTGATGTTGCTCAGCCAGCTGGAGAAGCTTGATCAGCACATCTGCTCCTGCCATAAGCTTTTGATTTGAGGTTCTCCGCACCTCCTCTATGTTTTAACTGTGACTCTGCTTTTACGGGTCCTCCACCCTGCTGAGGTTCCCATCCTCACTGTTTCACCTGGAGGTGGATTTCTGTAGGACGCATCTGGAGAGCTTTCTTTCACCTGACGTCTGATGACAGTTGTCGGAGTTCCTTATAAATCTGATGATGATTTGATGAGGAGAAAACTCGACAACACTTTCTATACATCTGGTATTCATAATGCATTATAAGTGCACTCCGGTGGCTTAGTGGTTAGCATGTTCTCCTTTCAGGGCTAGGGATTTCCGGTTCAAATCCCCATCTGGGTGGAGTTTCCATGTTCTCCCCGTGTCCGTGTGGGTTTCCTCCAGGTTCTCTGGTTTCCTCCCACAGTCCAAAAACATGGATCAAGTCAATTGAATTCTCCAAATTGCCCCATATAGGGTGTGTTTGTGTGAGTGAGTGTGTGTCCAGTGATAGATTGACGTCCTGTCCTGGGTGTATCTGCCCAGCGCCTCAGACGTTCTCCCCTGGATGGGCATGGGGAACCCCCCGCGACCCTAATAGAGGATAAAACGGAAGATAATGAATGGATTATAAGTGCACTCATAATGCTTTATAACTTGTCCTAAGTCTCTGTTATTGTGTATACATGTTCATAATGTGTCATAATTTGGAGAACTCAATTGACTTGATCCATGTTTTTTTGGACTGTGGGAGGAAACCGGAGAACCCGGAGGAAACCCACACAGACACGGGGAGAACATGAAAACTCCACCCAGATTGGGATTTGAACCGGGAATCCCTAGTGTTGAGAGGAGAACATGCTAACCACTAAGCCACTGTGCCACCATACAAATAGTTATAATTCATTATAATATAAACTTTGCATTCTTTGGATCTTTAGCCATTCTCAGTTAAAACAGCATGATGTCACTTTATTCAAATTATGTAAAAAAAAACATTTATTATCTTTTATGTCATTATGGCCGCACGGTGGCTTAGTGTTTAGCATGTTCTCCTCTCAGCGCTAGGGATTCCCGGTTCGAATCCCCATCTGGGTGGAGTTTCCATGTCCTCCCCGTGTCCACGTGGGTTTCCTCCGGGTTCTCCGGTTTCCTTCCACAGTCCAAGAACATGAATCAAGTTAATTCAGTTCTCCAATTGCCCCATATAGAGTGTGTCTGTGTGAGTGAGTGTGTGCCCAGTGATGGATTGGCGCCCTGTCCTGGGTCTATCTGCCCAGCGCCCGAAACGTTCTCCTCTGGATGGGCATGGGGAACCCCACCGCGACCCTAATAGAGGATAAAGAGGAAGATAATGGATGAATGAATGAATGAATGAATGAATGAATGAATGTCATTATATACTAATATTCATGTAGACTTCATTACAGAGGTAATAAACAACAAAATTTACTTAATGCCTCTAATGAGAGCTTATATGTATTCAGAAATCAGCACTTATGAAGTCATTTTCAGGGAAGGCATTTATTAAACAGAAATATTATTAAGATTTCTTTAACAAAACGTTAATAAACAGTTAAAATACACTGTTCATAATGCATTATGTCCAGTGATAGATTGGCGTCCTGTCCTGGGTTTATCTGCCCAGCGCCCGAAACAATCTGTCCTGGATGGGCATGGGACCCCCCCCATAACCCCCCCCCCCATAATTTATAGTAGAGGATAAAGTGGAAGAGAATGGATGGATGGATGATGTATTATGTCAGATTGTGTTATTAAGCCTTATGGCATGTTCTTATAACACTTTATAAGTGTGTACATTACCAAAGGCTTATGCCATGTGTGAAAAAGCTTCATGAATACTTTATAGAGCAGTATAAATGTGTTTATGATGCATTATGAATACCAGACTCACAGAAAGCTCCTCACCTGATGCTGCTTACATGTCAGATGTGTATTAAGACTGATTTGGACAGCGCCCCCTTTCTGCTGTGTTTTCTTGTAATTGCTTCTGTGGGTGAGTGAACCGTTTTTTAATTAGAGTGAATTATTTATCTGGTATTAATGAACGGCTGGTATTTCAGTTATGCTGGAGACAGTTTTCTGCTGATTTACACTTCATGCTCAGTGAAGCACAAACCAAAACACACTCTCTCTCTTCAGCGCTGAGAAAATATCATTACAGAAGGTTCATTACTGGTAACTAAACTAAAATTAAGTTCTGATTAAAGTCTTTATTGGAAATAACATAAGACATGAAAATGATGCATGCTTTAATTGTTTGCTGTGTGAGTTCAGCTGTGCAGCTACAGGTTCGATTCCTGTATTCCTGTGGACATCTGTGTGTCCACACACACACACATACACACACACACACACACACACACACACACATACATATATATATATATATATAGGGGCGGCACGATGGCTTAGTGGTTAGCACGCTCGCCTCTCAGCGCTAGGGATTCCCGGTTCGAATCCCCATCTGGGAGGAGTTTCCATGTTCTCCCCGTGTCTGCGTGGGTTTCCTCCGGGTTCTCCGGTTTCCTCCCACAGTCCAAAAACATGGATGAAGTTAATTGAATTCTCAAAAATTGCCCCCTTTAGAGTGTGTCTGTGTGTGGGAGTGTGTGCCCAGCGATGGATTGGTGCCCTGTCCTGGGTCTATTTGCCCAGCGCCCGAGACATTCTCCACTGGATGGGCATGGGGAACCCCACCGCGACCCTAATAGAGGATAAAGCGGGAGATAATGAATGAATGAATGAATATATATATATATATATACTATAGTAAGTGCTACAATCTTTACAATATTTCATCCTTCAAAAATAACCTTTTACACACATAAACAAACACACACACACACACACACACACACACACACACACACACACAAGTCAGTAGGTGGTTAATTTGACATGTGTTATCTCATCTGGTTTGCTCCACAGGTGATGGCAGCTCTATAAGACAGCTGTCTCCCTGATGATGTTGCGGCACTGTGTAAATGAATAGCTTGAGGCACTGTGTGTGTGTGTGTGTGTGTGTGTGTTTTCAGCACTTGGTTTTAAATGTAATACAGACTGTAATGTGTATGGTGCCTCTTTTCTGCTCTTTATTTAGGGGTTTGTTTTACCCATCAAACATCTGGTGTTCTCAAAATCATCGAGAAGGCAGGTGGACAGAGGCAGTGCTTATCGTAGGCCTCTCCACACGGTGCCTCTCTACCCCCCGGACTTTCTGATTCACCCTGAGCGCCTCATCTACGACTATGTGGAAAAGGAAGTGAAGGTCAGCAGATCACTCAACTCTCTATAACCTAATAAGATATAATAAGCATAACAATTCCTCAGCGTCTGAATACGTTAATAGTGTAGACTACATTACAGTGGGCACGTTAGTGTTAGTGTTAACGTGCTAACCACACTCTCTTTCTCTCTCTCTCTCTCTGTATATGTATATATATATATTTTTTTTTATATATATAGGCGGCACGGTGGCTTAGTGGTTGGCATGTTCTCCTCTCAGCACTAGGGATTCCCGGTTTGAATCCCCATCTGGGTGGAGTTTCCATGTTCTCCCCG
>JAFMOD010000437.1:711703-759203 GCA_019802435.1 Corydoras maculifer
GTGTGTGTGTGTGTGTGTGTGTTTTCAGCACAGATGGGTTAAATGTGGAGGACTCTGTGTGTAAGTACAGTAAACTCTGTTCACTCTGTTTTAGTTCCTCGGTCATTTGACGTGGGTGTCCTGCTCTCTGAATCCGTCCAGCAGAGACGAGCTGCTGCAGCTTCTGGACACGGCGAGGGTGCTGACAGCTTCTTCTTTTTTTAATTTAGGATGCATAATTTAATCAAATTTAAATATGAACCCTTTTCAATTCTGTCCCTGTAGAAGCTGAAGCTGCTTCCTCTGCACACCAGCATCGAGCAGGACTGCATCCTCAGTCTGTCTGCTCGCTGTCTGCTGCTCACATGGCGTGACAACGAAAAACTGCTACTGCGAATCCCCACGCATGAGATAGCTGCTGCATCGTACCTGCGGGATGACGCCCTGCACCTGTTAGTCCTCAAAACAGGTGATAGGAAATTCGGCTGCAGGACAAATATATAATAACATAGAACTGCTATTAAATCCGTGCAGGCCACACCTAGAACTTCAGTAATGCTCCGTCTGAATTAATCCATCCATCCATTATCTTCCGCTTCATCCTCTATTAGGGTCGCGGGGGGTTCCCCATGCCAATCCAGGGGAGAACGTTTCGGGTGCTGGGCAGATACACCCAGGACAGGGCGCCAATCTATCACTGGACACACACTTACTTACACAGACACACTCTATATGGGGCAATTTGGAGAACTCAATTGACATTGATCCATGTTTTTGGGCTGTGGGAGGAAACCGGAAAACCCGGAGGAAACCCATGCGGACGCGGGGAGAACATGGAAACTCCACCCAGATGGGGATTCGAACCGGGAATCCCTAGTGCTGGAAGGAGAACATGCCAACCACTAAGCCACCGTGCCGCCTCTGAATTAATCCACCCGTCAATAACTGTTTCCATCCATCCATTACCTTCTGCTTTATCCTCTACTAGGGTCGCAGGGAGTGGGGGTGGGGGGGTTCCCCTTGCCCATCCAGGGGAGAACGTTTCGGGCGCTGGGCAGATACACCCAGGACAGGACGCCAATCCATCGCTGGGCACACACCCACTCACACAGACACACTCTATATGGGGCAATTTGGAGAACTCAAATCCATGTTTTTGGACTGTGGGGGAAAACCAGAGAACCCAGAGGAACCCACGCAGACACAGGGAGAACATCCACACAGATGGGGATTGGAACTGGGAGTCCCGTGCCGCCCCCAATAACTGGTCTCACTAAAGTATTCCAACAACATTGTCCGCATGTCATTTCGTACCAAATAAAACACCTGCATTTAATAATTAAGAGGTGTGTCCTATTACTTTTGCCCATATTGTGCAATGTTAAGAGTAAAGCAGTACACTGTATGTTTGCCACTCGTGTAAATAACAGCATCCTGATTATAATTAGATCTGTATGTCTTTTCAGGTCTAAACGTTGACACTGCTTTAGCTGGAGACAGTGTAGATAAACGGCCCACGGGTCTCGAGAGTCGCCGGCAAACCGTGAGCAATGCGGACCCTCGACCAGCAGGAGGCACCATGGAGCGCCGCCACACCATTTGTGGGTTGGACTGGAAGCCATCATCTCGTCACGAGTCCAAGCAGAGCAATGCTGGGACGAGCGGAGTGGGGACGGCGGGAGAAGGGGGCAACAGTGGAGGAGGCAGTCTGGAGAGAAGGCAGGTTGGCGGCAGCTGGGAACGGCGTCAAACCCGCAGACCATGTGGAGGAAGCTGGGAGAAGAGGACCATGAGTGGGAGCTGGGAACGGCGGCTTGTAGGGGGGAGTTGGGAGCGCCGAGGAGGAGGAGTTGGGGGCAGCTGGGAGAAGAGGCATGGGCCTGGAGGGAAAGCCGGGGGTAGCTGGGAGAGGAAGCATGGACAGGGTGGCAGCTGGGAGCGCAGGCAGGCCTACATGGGAAGCTGGGAGAGGGGCAAAACTTACGGCAGCTGGGAAAGAAGAAGCCACAATCCACTGGAGTCCACACCGTGTCCTGATGCCTACTGTAACCTGATTGTACTGGCTGTGGAGAACAGGGTGAGAGAATACGGGGGCAGGTGTGTGTGGGGGGGTTGGGGGTGGATAGATGAATGAATGCTATGGATCTGTTATTGGGTGATTCACTGAATGGGTGGATATTTGGGTGGAGTATTAGTGCAGGGGGTTAAGATGGATGAAAACGTTGGATTCAATAAATAATTCATGGGTAAAAACAAAGTCAAGAATTAATGATGGAATCCCAATCTGGGTGGAGTTTCCATGTTCTCCTCATGTCTGCGTGGGTTTCCTCCGGGTTCTCCGGTTTCCTCCCACAGTCCAAAAACATGGATCAAGTCAATTGAGTTCTCCAAATTGCCCCATATAGAGTGTGTATGTGTGAGTTAATGTGTGCCCAGCGATAGATTGGCATCCTGTCCTGGGTCTATCTGCCCAGCGCCCGAGACGTTCTCCCCTGAATGGGCATGGAGAACCCCCCCACGACCCAAATAGAGGATAAAGCGCAAGATAATGGATGGATGGATATAATAGTTGCAGGCAGCAGGGCGACCTAGTGGTTAGCATGTTCTCCTCTAGGGCACTAGGGATTCTTGGTTCGAATCCCAATCTGGGTGGAGTTTCCTTGTTCTCCCCGTGTCCACGTGGGTTTCCTCTGGGTTCTCCGGTTTCCTCCCACAGTCCAAAAACATGGATCGTCAATTGAATTCTCCAAATTGCCCCATATAGAGTGTGTCTGTGTGAGTGAGTGTGTACCCATTGGCGTCCTGTCCTAGGTGTATATGCCCAGCGCCCGAGACGTTCTCCCCTGAATGGGCATGGGAACCCCCCCCCCCCCGGGCACCAAATAGAGGATAAAGCGCAAGATAATGGATGGATATATATAATAGTTGCAGGCGGCAGGGCGACCTAGTGGTTAGCATGTTCTAACCACTAGGGCACTAGGGCACTAGGGATTCTTGGTTCGAATCCCAATCTGGGTGGAGTTTCCTTGTTCTTCCCGTGTCCACGTGGGTTTCCTCCGGGTTCTCTGGTTTTCTCCCACAGTCCAAAAACATGGATCAAGTCAATTAAAGTCTCCAAATTCCCCCATATAGAGTGTGTCTGTGTGAGTGAGTGTCCAGCGATGGATTGGCGCCCTGTCCTGGGTCTATCTGCCCAGCGCCCAAAACGTTCACCCCTGGATGGGCATGGAGAACCCACCCCACAACCCGGAAAATCGGAAGATAATGGATGGATGGATATAATAGTTGCAGAAATACTCAGATAGACAGGTGGATGTACATACTGTGTATATAAATAAATAATTAATGATGCTTAGGGTGATTGTATCTCCATCACATTCCAGCCCTGCCAGATTATACAGTCTAATTCAGGTTCTATGTACCTACAGCGGGTTCTGTATGTTATATTGTGGTCCTGTAGCTGATGGAGTGGAGCAGGGCTTTCTGTCTTCTGATGAGTGGAATGGTGACAGCTGTGATGTCAGCAGTACGCTCAGACTCCAGCCCGGCTGTAACGTTATGCTCAGGCTTATGTAACCTCGTGCTGCGTCAGGGCTTCGTGCATGAGGGATGGACAGAGAGGGTCAACGTTAGAGCAGTGCTATGGATGCGTCTGATTCTGCAGGTGCAGGACAGCGTCTTTAGCGTCTTGAGTGCTCTGCATGTGAATATCCTGTTCATTCAGCCGAATGTCCAACTGGCTTCCTGCCACATGTTTTTCCAAACCCCCAGGATGCTGCGGAGGAATACTGCGCCCTCATCTGTCAGATGTTCCAGATCATCTACGGACACCAGACGATTGAGTGTGTGGACAGGGCGGGGTATCACTACGCCATGCCAAGCCGTTACTGGTTACAAAGAAGTGAGTGACAGCAGCTGAGCTGGTGCGGGTTTGTCATACCCCATAATAATACCCCATAATAATACCCCATAATAATACCCCATAATAATACCCCATAATAATACCCCATAATAATACCCATAATAATACCCCATAATAATACCCATAATAATACCCCATAATAATACCCCATAATACCCATAATAATACCCCATAATAATACCCCATAATAATACCCATAATAATATCCCATAATAATACCCATAATTATACCCCATAATTATACCCATAATAATACCCTATAATAATACCCATAATAATACCCTATAATACCCATAATAATAATCCATAATAATACCCTATAATAATACCCATAATAATACCCTATAATACCCATAATAATAATCCATAATAATACCCTATAATAATACCCATAATAATACCCTATAATAATACCCCATAATTATACCCATAATAATACCCCATAATTATACCCATAATAATACCCATAATAATACCCATAATAATACCCTATAATACCCATAATAATAATCCATAATAATACCCCATAATACCCATAATAATACCCATAATAATACCCTATAATAATACTCCATAATAATACCCATAATAATACCCCATAATGATATCCCATAATACCCATAATAATAATACCCCATAATAATACCCATAATTATACCCATAATAATACCCTGTAATAATACCTCATAATAATACCCTATAATAATACCCCATAATTATACCCATAATAATACCCCATAATTATACCCATAATAATACCCTATAATAATACCCCATAATAATACCCTATAATAATACCCCATAACAATACCTTATAATAATACCATATAATAATACCCCATAATAATACCCTATAATAATACCCCATAATCTATTAGTGCGGGAGACGTTATATGAGACCTTGCGTGTGTTTATTTTATGTACTCACCTTAAATATAATTTTCAAGTTACAGCATCAGGTGGCACGGTGGCTTAGTGGTTAGCATGTTCTCCTCTCAGCACTAAAGATTCCCAGATCGAATCCCAATCTGGGTGGAGTTTCCATGTTCTCCCCATGTGGGTTTCCTCCGGGTTCTCCGGTTTCCTCCCACAGTCCAAAAACATTGATCAAGATCAATTGAATTCTCCAAATTGCCCCATATAGAGTGTGTTTGTGTGAGTGAGTGTGTGCCCAGTGATAGATTGGCGCCCTGTCCTGGGTGTATCTGCCCAGCGCCCGGAACGTTCTCCCCTGGGTGGGCATGGGAAACACCCCCCACCCCCCCACCCCCCCGCGCTACCCTAGTAGAGTCAAAAGTGGAAGCTAATGGATGGATGGATACAGTATCAGTCAAAAGTTTGGCCACACCCAGGAGAGGGCGCCAATATATTACTAGGCATATGCACTATATAGGGGCAATTTATATCAGCCAATTCACCTGAGATCTATAGGTGGAGCTGTGTTGTGTATAATGAAAGAATAGTAAAACTTCTTTACCATTTTGTTTTTAAGCGTGCAGACGGATCTAATCGATGTTTTCTGGTTTCTCTCCAAGGTGACAGCTGTCTGACAAACATGACGTTCAGTTATGATACAGACTGCAGCTGCTGCACCTCATAGTACGTAATTATGATTTATTCATATATTAATATATTAATTTATTATTAATAATTAATAATACAGCTTTTTTGTTCTTCTCATCTCATTATCTTCCTCTTGTTCGTCTACTAGAGCTGCGGGGGTGGGGGTGGGGTGGGGGGGTTGCAGCCAGGGGAGAACATTTTGGGCAGATACACCCAGTACAGGGTGCCAATCCCACAATAACACAAAGTGACCATCAGAACAGAGTAAAGGGGACGTGCACAGTATGTACTGTAGAACACAAACAGATGGACTACAGTCTGGAATTGGAGAACTACAAAGTCCATCTTTACAGGAAGTGCAACTGAGAACATGGACAATAAGATGAGCAGTGATGTGAAACTGTGGATGTGTAACCGATTTTGTACTTTACGTCTATAATGTCAGGGGAGAACATTTCGGGCGCTGGGCAGATACACCCAAGACAGGGTGCCAATCCATTGCTGGGTACACACTCACAAACATAAACACACAAACTATATAGAGACAATATAGATTGAGGCAATTTAGAGCAGCCAATTCACCTTGAATCCATATTTTTGGACTGTGAGAGGAAACCGGAGAATGCAGAGAACTATTCATCCATTCATTATCTTCCACTTTATCCTCTATTAGGGTCGCGGGGGGGTTCCCCATGCCCATCCAGGGGAGAATGTTTCGGGCGCTGGGCAGATAGACCCAGGACAGGGCGCCAATCTATCACTAAACACACACTCACACAGACACGCAGACATACACACTCTATATGGGGCAATTTGGAGAACTCACTTGACTTGATCCATGTTTTTTGACTGTGGGAGGAAACCGGAGAACCCGGAGGAAACCCACGAGGACACGGGGAGAACGTGGAAACTCCACCCAGATTGGGATTCGAAGCGGGAATCCCTAGTGCTGAGAGGAGAACATGCTAACCACTAAACCACCGTGCCACCACAGAGAACTATTTTGATCTATTTTGCCTACTGTATTTACATACAGAGGAGTGTGTCCTCCACATTTAACACATCCGTGCAGTGAAACACACACACACACACACACACACACACACACACTGAGTGAAGTGAGCACAGGCTCGGAGTGGTGTGCAGCCCTGTACTAGACGCCGGGGGGGAATTGGGGAGGTGCCTTACCCAAGGGCACTTCAGCCATAGTACTTGGTGGAACCAAAGCTGGTTCCTTAACCACAGGCCGACTGACCCCTTTGCTGTCCACTGCACCATCGTGCCGCCCAGTACACGTGGTAATAGTTGAAATGGTGGATGGCGGGAAATGTGATGACTTTAAAAGACATACATTAAGGTCCATTATTCAGCCCGGGACGATCCAATAGTGTAGATTGTACCTCAGTTGACAGATTATTAATCTAGATTTATTTCTGATCAGAGTACCTTGTGCATGTTCTCCACAGTGATGGTTCCCATGATCCCTTCGAGCCGTACTACAGTGAGAACTACAGTGAGAGCTCATCGCTCTCCTATCACGACTCCCATCGCAGCCTGGCATCTATACACAGCGAGTCGGAACCCAGTAACCCGGGCCTGAAACTAATGCAGGAGTACATGACCACAGTGAGGGTTCATTTCAACATCACTGCACAACACAAGAGAACAGTTCTACTGATTTGTATTATGGGTAATTAAAAACGTGTGTGTGTGTTTGCGTGTGTGTGTATGTGGTGTGTGTGTGTGTGTGTTTGTGTGTGTGTGTGTATGTGTGTTTGTGTCTGTATGTGTTTCTGCATTTGTGTATGTGTGTTGTGTTTTTGTGTTTGTGTGTGTGTGTGTGTGTGTGTTTGTTTGTGTATGTGTATGTGTGTGTGTGTGTGTTTGTGTCTGTGTATGTGCATGTATGTATGTGTATATGTGTATGTGTATATGTGTATGTGTATGTATGTATGTATGTATGTATGTATGTATGTATGTATGTATGTGTGTGTATATGTGTGTGTGTATGTGTGTGTTTGTGTGTGTTTATGTGTGTGTGTGTATGTGTGTGTGTGTGTGCTGTGTGTGTTTTTATGTGTTTGTTTGTGTGTGTGTGTATGTGTATAAGTGTGTGTGTAAATGTGTGTGTATATGTGTATGTGGTGTGTATGTGTGTGGTGTGTATGTGTGTTAATATATATATGTGTGTGTGTGTGTGTGTGTGTGTATGTGGTGTGTATGTGTGTGTGTGTGTGAGTGTATGTGTTTCTGTGTATGTGTGTTTGTGTATGTATGTGTGTGTATATGTGTATGTGGTGTGTATGTGTGTGGTGTGTTTGTGTGTATATATATATGTGTGTGTGTGTGTGTGTATGTGGTGTGTATGTGTGTGGTGTGTTTGTGTGTATATATATGTGTGTGTGTGTGTATGTGGTGTGTATGTGTGTGGTGTGTTTGTGTGTATATATATATGTGTGTGTGTGTGTGTGTGTGTATGTGGTGTGTATGTGTGTGGTGTGTTTGTGTGTATATATATGTGTGTGTGTGTGTATGTGGTGTGTATGTGTGTGGTGTGTTTGTGTGTATATATATATGTGTGTGTGTGTGTGTGTGTGTATGTGGTGTGTATGTGTGTGGTGTGTTTGTGTGTATATATATGTGTGTGTGTGTGTTGTGCACAGTTACGCAGTAAACTGACGCCTCAGGAGCTTCAGCAGTTTGCAGTGTTGCTGAGAGAGTACCGTTTGGGCGCTCCCATCGATCAGTTCTGCTTGGACCTGCTGCAGCTCTATGGAGACTTACGCAAGTTCCTGCTGCTCGGTGAGTCCGTCTTTAACCCCGAAAGGTTTCCATGATCTTAATTACAGATGATTAGTTTGTTATAATGCATTGGGATGGTTTCAAGGATTTAAGAATTCAAGGTGACACATGTGGTACATGAAATAATATGAAAGTATGGCTGAAGGACCCTGAACAATTTTTTATCAAAGTAAAAATATATATATATTAAATTGAAATATCAGATATAGAATAAAATATCAAATGTGAAATTATAAATTCAAAAAATTATAAATTATAATAGGGGCGGCACGGTGACTTAGTGGTCAGCATGTTCTTCTCTCAGCACTAGGGATTCCCGGTTCGAATCCCCATCTGGGTGGAGTTTCCATGTTCTCCCCGTGTCTGCGTGGGTTTCCTCCGGGTTCTCCGGTTTCCTCCCACAGTCCAAAAACATGGATCAAATCAATTGAGTTCTCCAAATTGCCCCATATAGAGTGTGTCTGTGTAAGTGAGTGTGTGCCCAGTGATAGATTGGCACCCTGTCCTGGGTGTATCTGCCCAGCACCCGAAATGTTCTCCCCTGGATGGGCGGATGGGCGGATGGGCAGATTAAGCGGAAAATACTAAGATGAGATAAACTGTGTTCTAGTGAGGTCTATATTTGGAGGGCTGATGTGGAAGTGCCCTTAATCCCAAAGTTAATCACTGAAGATTTCAGGAATGAATTGGAATGCTGACTGGCAGCCTGATTTCAGCAGTTAATTTTAGGGGGTCTCAGCGATGGATTGGCGCCCTGTCCTGGGTCTATCTGCCCAGCGCCCGAGACGTTCTCCCCTGGATGGGCATGGGGAACCCCACTGTGACCCTAATAGAGGATAATGGATAATAAAGGATAATGAATGAATTTTAGGGGGGTATGTACCTTTCTCTGTACATTAATGTGCTTCTATTTCATTAAAGATTTAAAAAAAACTGAAGATCAATATAGATCATAGAACGTTAGATCAACATTAGTTCAACATAGATCAATAGAGATCAGATGTGGGATCTGATTATACACACAGTGCATCACAGGTAAACACAGACCGGCGACGCCCCTCACTCTTGTTTACGTCATTTCCACATCGGATAAACACATGTGGGTGACACCTGGATCATGTTTCTGTAAAGTGAACACAGTGCTGTGATGGAATGGTCACAGAGCCGTATGGTTTTCGCCTCTCTGTCGTGTTTTTATTTTAAGTACCAGACATTAGAAGCAGCATGCGGTGTATTCACACAGAGTGCAGGCTTGTTCTGAATGGGGTTTGATGGAGATGTGAGCAGACAGATGTAGAGACCTACTGGTTATATAATAGAGTCTGTTCCACACAGAGTTCAATCTGGAGAACCGCATTGTGACAAATCACTCAGCTGTGAACGATTCCATTTGAAATCCAAACGATACACTACATATTCTATTTAATATTTCACACACAAGTGAATTTATTGAGTATTCTATATCCATTATATCCATCATCTTCTGATTTATCCTCTACTAGGGTTGCGCGGGGGGGGGGTTCCCCATGCCCATCCAGGGGAGAAAGTTTCGGGCGCTGGGCAGATACACCCAGGACAGGACGCCAATCTATCACTGAGCACACTCACAGACACAAACACATATATGGGGCAAAATGGCAATTTTCGATTGACCTTGATCCATGGAAGGATTAGGGTTGACTTCAGCAATGGCGGCATGGTGGCGTAGTGGTTAGCATGTTCTCCTCTCAGTGCTAGGGATTCCCGGTTCGAATCCCAATCTGGGTGGAGTTTCCATGTTCTCCCCGTGTCCGCGTGGGTTTCCGCCGGGTTCTCCAGTTTCCTCCCACAGTCCAAAAACATGGATCAAGTCAATTCCATCCATTCACTATCCTCTACTTGGGTCACGAGGGGGGGGGTCCCCATGCCCATCCAGGGGAGAATGTTTCAAGCGCTGGGCAGATACACCCAGGACAGGACACCAATCTATCACTGGACACACACTCACTCACACACACACACTCTGTATGAGGCAATTTGGCAATTTTCGATTTACCTTGATCCATGGAAGGAAACCAGAGAACCCGGAGGAAACCCATGCGGACACGAGGAGAACATGGAAACTCCACCCAGATTGGGTTTCAAACTGGTAATGAGAAGCGCTGAGAGGAGAACATGCTAACCACTTGTGCGTGGGGGAGGAACTTGTGTCTTGTATGTGGGTGTGGGGGGGGTTTCCCCATGCCCTTCCAGGGGGGAGCATTTAAGGCTCTGGAGGTGCACACAGGGCACCAATCTATCGCTTGGCACACACACAGACACAGAGACTCACACTATACACACTTCAATAAAGGCAACAAATTCCAATTAACCTTGAATCCATGTCCACAGACACAGGGAGGACATGGACACTCCGCTCAGATCGGGTTTCAAACCTGGATCCCCAGTTCTGACCACTACACCACCGTCCGGGTTGGGGGGGGGGGGGTTCCCGTTCCCATACAGGGCAGAACGTTTCGGGCGCTGGGCAGATACATCCAGAACATGTTCGCCAGTATATTGCTGGACTCACTTACACACACATATATATATATATATATATATACACACACACACACACACACACACACACTATATATATATATATATATATATATATATATATACACACACACACACACACACACACTATATATATATATATATATAGGGGCATTGGAGCAGTCTATTCACCTTAAATCCATGTTTTTGGACTGTGGGACTGTCCCGTTGATTGTTGCATTGTCACTTTGTGATGTCTGCTGCAGGCATGCGGCCCTTCATCCCTGACCAGGATGTGGGGACCTTCGAATCGTTCCTGGAGAGCATAGGCATCCGTGAAGGTGGCATTCTGACGGACAGCTTTGGGCGGATAAAGCGGAGCATGAGCAGCACCTCTGCCACGGCCGTGCGGGGCTACGAAGGGTCACATGACTTCAACCGCAGGATAAGTGATATCGCACATGACATCGAGGCACTCGGGTTTGAGGAGAGAGATGGCGACATTGAGGAGGAGGACTATTACCTTTGAGAAGGACGTCTAAATGCTTCTCTACGTTCAAGCACGGTGGAGGTTGTTCGAAATGGATCAGAACTGAAGGTGGAGTAAACGATCACTCCATCATCCCGCATCCTGACAGATCAGTCTAAATATTTAATCTCAGGCGCCTGTGGCTGCTGCCGTCCCCCTGAATCAAAGAGACAAATGACGGAACCACCAACTGACAGCGAAGTCTGCGTCTGAATGTCTTTAATAATAATGATGTTTAGAATGGACAACTTGCTCCATCCACCTGCGTTATCCTCTACTAGTGTCGCGGGGGGTTCCCCATGCCCATCCAGGGGAGAAGATTTCGGGCGCTGGGCAGATACACCCAACGCCAATCTATCACTAGACACACACTCACTCACACACACACTCTATATGGGGCAATTTGGAGAATTTAATTCATCTTGATCCATGTTTTTGGACTGTGGGATGAAACCGGAGAACCCGGAGGAAACCCACACGGACACGGGGAGAACATGGAAACTCCACCCAGATTGGGATTCAAACCGGGAATCCCTAGCGCTGAGAGGAGAACATACTAAACACTAAGCCACCGTGCCGCCCTACTCATAAATCACTTTGGATAAAATAAATGACCCGATTAGGGTCGTGGGGGGGTTCCCCATGCCCATCCAGGGGAGAACGTTTCAGGCGCTGGGCATATACAGCCAGGACAGGGCGCCAATCTATCACTGGGCACACACTTACTCACACAAACACTCTATATGGGGCAATTTGGAGAATTCAATTGACCTTGATCCATGTTTTTGGACGATGGGAGGAAACCGAAGAACCCGGAGGAAACCCACGCAGACACGGGGAGAACGTGGAAACTCCACCCAGATTGGGATTCGAACCAGGAATCCCTAGTGCTGAGAGGAGAACATGCCAACCACACAATATGAAGGGTCATTTTAAATAGGGGCAATTTGGAGCAGCCAATTCACTCTGAATCCATGTTTTTGGACTGTGAAAGAAACCGGGAACCCCGGAGAAACCCACGCGGACACGGGGAGAAGATGGAAACAGCATGTTCTTCCTGTGTCTGTGTGGTTCTCCAGTCTCCCACAGTCCAAAAAACATGGATCCAATGGGAATGAGCTGCCCTGGACTTATGTCTGTGGGAGGAAACCGGAGAACATGGAGACTCTATCAAGATGGAGATCTGAACCTTTACCGGAGAGGCGGTCGCGCTGATCACTACACCAGCGGGCAGCCCTTAGCACACTTGCATGAGTGGCTATTAATTTGGAGAAACTGTGTACAGATTTGGAGAGTCTTCAGCATAAATGTTGCACTAAAAGCCCAGAACTGCAATAAATGAATTTTTATATTGAATTATTTGTGTGTTTAACCGCTGTGAATACCTGAGATGATGCTTTACATGCTGCGGATGAAAAACGCTTCCGAATAGAGTTACACTCACATTTAATTGAATTCCATTGAATTATAAATGAGAGGTGCAGTGTAGCTGAAAAAGGATCTTCTTGCAGAATAGAAAGACCAAAGTGAAGGGTTTTTTGATAAAGGGGGGTTCTGAAGAACAATAGAACGTGAGGCAGAAGGAACAGGATGAAAGGCAGGCTTCTGCTTTATAAACATGAGGAGAACGATACCTCAGACAAACAGAGCAGACCAAATCCCAGCATGCCTGGCTTTCTAATTGTTTTTTTTCTTTTATACAGTACGAATGGGTCAACCATTTTAATCATGAACAGTATTGGGGTTGACTTCAGCAATGGCGGCACAGTGGCTTAGTGGTTGGCATGTTCTTCTCTCAGCGCTAGGGATTCCCGGTTTCAATCCTAATCTGGGTGCAGTTTCCATGTTCTCCCCGTGTCCACATGGGTTTCCTCCGGGTTCTCCGGTTTCCTCCCACAGTCCAAAAACATGGATCAAGGTCAAGTGAGTTCTCCAAATTGCCCCATATAGTGTGTGTCTCTGTGAGTGAGTGTGTACCCAGTGATAGATTGGCGTCCTGTCCTGGGTGTATCTGCCCAGGGCCCGAAACATTCTCCTCTGGATGGGCATGGGGAACCCCCCGCGACCCTAATAGAGGATAAAGCGGAAGATAATGGATGGATGGGTACAATGACAGCAGCAGTGGATCTCTTTAGGGGGTCATGAAGGGGCTCCCACAGTCCAAAAACATGGATCAAGTCAATACAATCCATCTATTATCCTCCGCTTTATCCTCTATTAGGGTTGCGGGAAGGTGGGGGTTCCCATGCCCATCCAGGGGAGAACGTCTCGGGCGCTGGGCAGATACAACCTGGCCAACCTATCGCTGGGCACACACTCACTCACTCACACTGACACAGATACACTTTATGGGGCAATTTGGAGAACTCAATTGACTTGATCCATGTTTTTGGACTGTGGGAGGAAACCCACGCAGACACGGGGAGAACATGGAAACTCCACCCAGATGGGGATTCGAACCGGGAATCCCTAGTGCTGAGAGGAGAAAATGCTAAACACTAAGCCACCGTGCCGCCCTCAAGTTAATTGAATTCTCCAAATTGCCCCATATAGAGTTTGTGTGTCCAGTGAAAGATTGGCGTCCTGTCCTGGGTCTATCTGCCCAGCGCCCGAAACTTTCTCCCCTGGATGGGCATGGGGAACCCCCCCGCGACCCTAATAGAGGATAAAGTGGAAGATCATGATGGATGGATGGACTTCAGCAATAATAACCTAATAATAACCTGTTGGCCCATCCAGCCTCCTCTGATCTGATGGGGGCTTATGGGTGGCACAGCGCTCATGCTGTATTATCTGTTTATCTGTTCCTTCTGAAAACAAATCCTTGGCATCCTGTTTAGAGCATGCCACTGGCTGTTTGGGTTTCCTGAAAAGTATTATAACATATTTAAGAACTGGTTACAGACTGAATGTTGGTGCTGTGATGACTATCATCATTTCCTTTGATGCTTTTCTGTTTCCTCATGTGGCTGTTTGTTGTTCCGTTTACTCTGATACACAGGGGAGGGGGGGTTTCCCAATGCCCATCCAGAGGAGAACGTTTCAGGCGCCATATCCATCCATCCATTATCTTCCGCTTTATCCTATATAAGGGTGTGTGTGTGTGTGGGGGGGGGGGTCCTCATGCCCATCCAGGGGAGAACGTTTTTCGGGTGCTGGGCAGATACACCCAGGACAGGACACCAATCTATCACTGGACACACACTTACTCACACACACTCTATATGGGGCAATTTGGAAAATTCAATTGACATTGATGCATGTTTTTGGACTGTGGGAGGAAACCGGAGAACCCGGAGGAAACCCATGCTGACACGGGGAGAACATGAAAACTCCACCCAGATTGGGATTCAAACTGGAAATCCCCAGCGCTGAGAGGAGAACATGCTAACCACTAAGTCGAGCGGCATATGTATTTACAAATAATATATTATATAGTATCAGGGAGGCACGGTGGCTTAGTGGTTAGCATGTTCTCCTCTCAGCGCTAGAGATTCAAATCTCAATCTGGGTGGAGTTTCCATGTTCTCCCCGTGTCTGTGTGGGTTTCCTCCGGGTTCTCCGGTTTCCTCCCACAGTCCAAAAACATGGATCAAGGTCAAGTGAATTAACCAAATTGCCCCATATAGAGTGTGCCTGTGTGAGTGAGTGTGTGTCCAGTGATGGATTGACGCCTGAAACGTTCTCCCATGGATGGGCATGGGGAACCCCTCGCGACCCTAGTACAGGATAAAGTGGAAGATAATGGATGGATATTATCAACCTAGCTTTCATGGATACAGTTTTTTTTGCTGACCAAGCTTCAGACCCTCCATACCCCCGCTCTTAAGTCATTATTAAGTGAGTATTGTCTCTGATAGCACCTGAAAACCACTTTAACCACATGCAAATATACTGTAAATATTATTCATTCATTCATTCATTATCTTCCGCTTTATCCTCTATTAGGGTCGCTGTGGGGTTTCCCATACCCATCCAGAGAAGAACGTTTCGGGCGCTGGGCAGATACACCCAGGACAGGGCACCAATCCATCGCTGAGAACACAATCACTCACACACACACACTCTATATGGGGCAAATTTGAGAATTCCATTGACTTGATCCATGTTTTGTGGGAGGAAACCGGAGAACCCGGAGGAAACCCACACAAACACAGGGAGAACATGGAAACTCCACCCAGATGGGGATACGAACCGGGAATCCCTAGTGCTGAGAGGAGAACATGCCAACCACTAAGCCACTGTGCCGCCCCTGAATTAATCCACCCGTCAATAACTGTTTCCATCCATCCATTACCTTCTGCTTTATCTACTAGGGTCGCAGGGAGTGGATGTGGGGGGGTTCCCCATACCCATCCAGGGGAGAACGTTTCGGGCACTGGGCAGATACACCCAGGACAGGACGCCAATCTAACACTGAGAACACAATCACTCACACACACACACTCTATATGGGGCAATTTTGAGAATTCCATTGACTTGATCCATGTTTTGTGGGAGAAAACCGGAGAACCCGGAGGAAACCCACACGGACACGGGGAGAACATGGAAACTCCACCCAGATGGGGATACGAACCGGGAATCCCTAGTGCTGAGAGGAGAACGTGCTAACCACTAAGCCACCGTGCCGCCCCTGTAAATAATATTATAATATGAAATCAATATTATACCTATTAAGTGACGTGGTTGGTGCTGCGCATTCGACAGACGCAGTTTGGATCTTAAAACACTTCTGCATGAAGGAGCAGACATTCATGAGTTTTATGTATTGTAATAATACGTGACATCATAGTTATTTTTAATCTGAGCCATTTGATCTTGACTTTTATTGTTCTTTAGAGCTCAGCTCATAGCAGATGCATATGGTTGCCAGGCATGCGCTGCCTATCAGCTTTATAGATAATCAGAGGTTTGAAAGGTCAGCGGCTTTAAATGTCAGTTACAGTTTCGAGAGCAATAAACCTGCACGCACTCAGATTCCTCAGGAGTGAACCCCGCGCCAACTATCACTTTGTAAGAGGAAGTGCTTACTGATGGAATTTGCAAATGTTTTACGGAATTCCAGCTCTTACATTTAATAAGAACTAAAATAGTATAAAATTGCATTTCTATTTTTATTTTCCTGAAACGTTTGAGGCTGGTGGGTTACATTTACAGTGTTCAATCAGTTGCCCCCCCCCCACACATATATATAAAGTATATATAAAGTATATATATATATATATATATATATATATATATATATATATATATGGCGGCACGGTGGCTTAGTGGTTAGCACGTTCGCCTCTCAGCACTAGGGATTCCCGGTTCGAATCCCCATCTGGGTGGAGTTTCCATGTTCTCCCCGTGTCTGGGGGGGGGGGGGGGGGGGGGGGGGGGGGGGGGGGGGGGGGGGGGGGGGGGGGGGGGGGGGGGGGGGGGGGGGGGGGGGGGGGGGGGGGGGGGGGGGGGGGTGTGAGTGAGTGTGTGCCCAGCGATGGAGTGGCGCCCTGGCCTGGGTGTATCTGCCCAGCGCCCGAGACGTTCTCCCCTGGATGGGCATGGGGAACCCCACCGCGACCCTAATAGAGGATAAGCGGAAGATAATGAATGAATGAATATATATATATATACACATACATCTGTGTCAGTGTGTGTGTTCAGTGATAGATTGGCGTCCTGTCCTGGGTGTATCTGCCAGCGCCCGAAGCGTTCTCCCCTGGATGGGCATGGGGAACCCCAATCTAAGTGGAATTTCCATGTTCTCCCCGTGTCCACGTGGGTTTCCTCTGGGTTCTCCGATTTCCTCCCACAGTATAAAAACATGGATCAAGGTCAATTGAATTCTCCAAATTGCCCCATATACAGTGTGTCTGTGTGAGTAAGTGTGTGCCCAGTTATAGATTGGTGCCCTGTCCTGGGTGTATCTGCCCAGCGCGCGAAGCATTCTTCCCTGGATGGGCATTGGGAACCCCCCCGCGACCCTAATATTTACATTTACATTTACATTTAGTCATTTAGCAGACGCTTTTATCCAAAGCGACTTACAAATGAGAACACCACAAGTCAGAAGCTATGAAGAAAACCAACTATACTGTAAATTCATCAAAGCTGAATGTTATTCGATGCCGCGGCACACGCCCCCCCCCCCCTGATATACGATAAAGCGAAAGATAATGATGGATGGATGGATATATACAGTATATATATATATATATATACATTGATATATACATTGAGTGAAGTGAACACACATGCCCGAAACAGTAAACAGCCCTGTACATCACACCTAGGGAGCAACTGGGGTAGGTGCCTTGCCCAAGGGCACTACAGCCATAGTACTTAGTGGAACTTAGAACACGTACACTTGAAATGAACTAAAATGATATGAAAGAGTAATATCTACAATTTGGATCATTCTTCTCATTCATTTCCACTTAATCGTCCACTAGGATCGGGGTGGGGGATTCCCCATGCTTCCCCAACATTTTGGGCACTGGACAGATAAACCCCTTCTCAGCCTGGGCTTGTGATAATGGTGTAAACATCATGACATGTTTGTTGTCTGAGATGAAAAATCTATATAGTGTATATACTCACTGTATAAACTTATAACTTGATTTAAAAACTTTACTGTGTGTAAGTACTCATACACACTTCAGTGTATGATTTCAGGTTCGTTCTGAATTGCAGCATGAGAATATCAGGGCAGCTTTCAACACACATTGTTGTTAAATCTCCTCAACATGGGTCACATCTGCAACAAGTTTAAACCTTACAAAACAATGATGCGAAGAACATCCTGTTTTCAGTCTGATAAACACTCATGTAATGCTTTATGACTGAATTTTCTGCCATGTTTATGAAGAAGAATACTGTTCTAATCTTCTGTTGTTCACTTCATTCCACCAAGTGCTATGCCATTTTGTCCTTACACATGCCACTTATGTCTATAATACAGAATTATTTTAATTAAAAAAAATAGTTCATGCGAGTGGACCACCTCGTGGGAGGTGGCTTAGTGGTCAGCACTTTCGAATCCCAATCTAAATGCAGTTTCCATGTTCTCCCCGTGTCCGTGTGGGTTTCCTCCGGGTTCTCCGGTTTCCTCCCACAGTCCAAATACATGGATCAAGTCAATTGAGTTCTCCAAATTGCCCCATATAGAGTGTGTTTGTGTGCGTGAGTGAGTTTGTGTCCAGTGATAGATTGGGGTCCTGTCCTGGGTGTATCTGCCCAGCGCCCAAAACGTTCTTCCCTGCATGGGCATGAGGAACCCACCCCCAACCCTAGTAGAGGATAAAGCAGAAGATAATAGATGAATGAATGACATTCAGATTGCGGTGGTACGATGGCTTAGTGGTTAGCATGTTCTCCTCTCAGTGTTAGGGATTCCCGGTTCGAATCGAATGGGTGGATGTTCCATCACCTCCCCGTGTCTGCATGGGTTTCCTCCGGGTTCTCCGGTTTCCTCCCACAGTCCAAAAACATGGATGTCAATTGAATTCTCCAAATCGCCCCATATAGAGTGTGTCTGTGTGAGTGAATGTGTGTGTCCAGTTATAGATTGGTGTCCTGTCCTGGGTGTATCTGCCCAGCGCCTGAAACGTTCTCCCCTGGATGGGCATGGGGAAACCCCCCCCCCCCCCGACCCTAATATAGGATAAAGCGGAAGATAATTGATGGTCGAATGACATTCAGATTGGGGCGGTACGCCTCTCAGTGCTAGGGATTCCCGGTTCGAATCCCCATCTGGGTGGAGTTTCCATGTTCTCCCCTTATCCACGTGGGTTTCCTCCGGGTTCTCCGGTTTCCTCCCACAGTCCAAAAACATGGATCAAGGTCAATTGAGTTCTCCAAATTGCCCCATATAGAGTGTGTTTGCGTGAGTGAGTGAGTGAGTTGGTGTGTGCCCAGTGATAGATTGGCGTCCTGTCCTGGGTGTATCTGCCCAGCGCCCGAGACGTTCTCACCTGGATGGGCACACCCCCCCTAACCCTAGTAGGGGATAAAGCAGAAGATAATGGATGGATGGATGGATAAGCTTAACCCAAGCTGATATGTAATATATATATATATGTACATATATCTGAGCGGTGTAATATATAAGATCTAAAGAGACTCTGCGTTGTACTTTTCACACTTAAAAACCCGCAGCGTTGTTTGTTTTTGCAGAGCACGGTGGGGCTGCTGCGATCATGAATGGTCCAATCACATTCCCGGATGCCTTTGCCTAATTAGCATGATACTCCGGTTTGACCAATAGGGGAGCAGGGGGCGGGGCTCCGGCTGCTCGCGGCGGGTTTAGCGGTCGGAGCGGCTCGGCGCTGTCAGTGGAGAATGGCGGCCGCCGTGTGCGGCGCGCTGCACGGCTGTCCGGCCAAAGCGCACTGCGAACATCCGCGGAAAGCCAAGGACTCCCGCAAGAGACGCGCCGCGCTGCTCTTCCTCAATAACATCTCTCTGGACGGCCGACCGGTGCTGCACGACTTTGAGGCTGCCGAGGTCACTTCGGCTGGGAATGCAGCGCGTCCGGCGGGCGGCTTCCCCGCGCTGTCCCCCTCAGCCAGCGCGCTCCTCGGCGTCCCCCCCATCCTCGTCCTGCCGTCCGACCCGGAGTTCTGTCCCGCCGGCAGCGAGGACGCGTTCCCCTCGCAGGGCAACCTGCTGTCCCCCTGCAGCCTGCAGCCGAGTCCGCTGACGGCGCGGAAGTCTCCCACACTGCTGTCCGTCCACAGCTGCGGCTCCTCTCTGGACTCCCGACAAAGGTGGGCGACATTCACTAATCAGCTTTTATTGTCCTCCACCTGCCTTTAAAGTGAGCAAGGAGCAAACAACAGACAGACAGACTGACTGTGGTGCACAATCAGCTTCTATATCTATGAATATACTGCAGATGTATACATTTAGTTCACATCACACACACACACAGAGCAGGGCTGTCAAGCAAGCTTGGGGGGGGATTGGGTTCCCATGCCCTCCCGGGGGTGGGGGGGGGTTGGGTTCCCCATACCCACCCAGGGGAGAACATTTCAGGTGTAGAGCTGCGCCTCCTCTTTGGACTCCTGACAATGGTGGGTGACATTCACTAAGTCATCTTTTATTATCCTCCACCTGCCTTCAAAGTGTGCGAGAAGTAAACAACAGACAGACAGACAGACAGACTGACTGACTGACTGACTGACACACAGACTGACTGACAGACTGACTGTGGTGCACTATCAGCTTCTATATCTATTAATATACTGCTTAGTTTACGTCACACACACACACAGAGCAGGGTGTCAAACAAGCCTGGGGGGGGTTCCCCATGCCCATCTGGGGGGGGGGGGTTCCCTATACCCACCCATCCATGGATCCAGGGGAGAACATTTCAGGTGTAGAGCTGCCTGGACTCCCGACAAAGGTGGGCGACATTCACTAAGTCATCTTTTATTGTCCTCCACCTGCCTTCAGAGTGTGCATGAAGTAAACAACAGACAGACAGACCGACTGACAGACTGACTGTGGTGCACAATTAGCTTCTACTGAATAAACTACTCAGTGTTCCATCTAATTAATATATACTGCATATGTATACATTTAGTGTAAAACACACACTAAGTCCATTCATTATCTTCCACTTTATAGGTTCGGGGGTTTGGGTGGGGTTTGGGTGGGATTCACCATGCCCATCCAGGGGAGAGCGTTTCAGGCGCTGGGCAGATACACCCAGGACAGGACGCCAATCTATCACTATCTATAACTATGACTCTTATCATCCTCACACACACACTCACATTATCTTATTATCTTCCTCTTAATCCCTTTACTGGGGTCGCCCATACAGTGGGGGACATTTCGGTTTCAAGTGTCGTGCAGGTACACCCACTTCAGGGTGACGGGAGCACTTGGGGTTGGGGGCACTTCAGTCATAGTAAGTCTACGACCACCTGATTACAGAATGTTATTCTTTGTCTTCTTTAATCTGCTATTTGGGTGGTGGATCATTTGTGCTGTGTCAGCATGAGTTGTGTTAGTACAGGGATCACACAGCAGTGACACATCTACACTTTGCTTCACCCTGTAGATTAAATCAGAGACCACAGCTTATTTATTGCTGTATTATAATTTTTTTTTTACTGGATGCTGATCAGTTGATCAGTTTTTTTTTGGTAGTGCCCTATTCTATGTTCAGCTGTGACACTCATATCTGTGCAACACTCTCTAACACACCACCACATCAATGTCACTGCAGCGGAGAATGATGCGCCACCCATATAATGCCGGCATTTATCCGTCCTGACCATAAGACAGAAAGAAGGGGACTGACAAAGGACACGAGAAAACAAATGGACTACAGTCTGTCAGTATTTAACTTTAGAAACAAGGTGTATATAGAAATGGCAGTAATGTGTTGGTGTGTGTACAGAGTGACTATACTGTCACTTGCATACACACACACACACACACACACACACACACACACACACACACACACATACACTCTCACATTCCTTCTGATCTGTCTCACTCTGACACATCATTATACTCACAGCCCCAAACTCACATTGTCATACTTTCCTAAACACCACCAAGTTTACCCATGACATGTTTGTTAGGAAGAAACCGGGGATTCCAGAGAAAACCCATGTGTACACTGGGAGAATATGCAAAACTCAATACCTTGTCTATGTGGAAGCACAAACTCGTGTTTATTTATGGACAAATTAAATGCTTTAGTTTGTTCATTACTTCATAAAATCTCAGATTTAGTTTGCACCTATCTGGCAACCCTGCTGTACTACACTACCGCTACCAAACAACCAGAAAAAGGGGATGCCAGTGGGCAAATTGGTATATTCCAATGTGCAGGGATAGGCATCACACAGACAGATCTCTGAATCTGCATGTATTTAACTTACACCTACCGGCCACTTAATTCTTGGTAAATGCTCTTTACTTTTTGTTAATGATATAGGGCATGTATAACTTAGGTGATCGACTCAGAGAGCCTCAACTCATTCATTCATCCATTATCTTCAGCTTTATCCTCTATTAGGGTCACGGTGGGGTTCCCCATGCCCATCCAGGGGAGAACATTTCGGGCGCTGGGCAGATACACCCAGGACAGGACACCAGTCTATCACTGGGCACACATTCACTCACACAGACACACTCTATATGGGGCAATTTGGAGAATTCAATTGACTTGATCCATGTTTTTGGACTGTGGGAGGAAACCCACGCAGACACGGGGAGAACATGGAAACTCCACCCAGATTGGGATTCAAACCCGGAATCACTAGCACTGAGAGGAGAACATGCTAACCACTAAGCCACCGTGCCGCCCCAGAGCCTCAACTGTTCCAATGAAATAAACCTTAAATGGTTTGAAAGGAAAGGGATTTTTAAGCTGTAATTAATGTGGTAACTTCAGCACAGCTAATAATTAAACATCTCGTGAGTTATCTTCGTCTTCAGATTTAAAATAATTAAAAAAGTTTCTTTCTCGTTGATTATCATTTTAATTAGGAATCATTTGTAATCAACACAATACTATCTGCATTGTGCAGCATGTTTATTGTTATTCATTTACTAAGCCGCTTATCTAAATTAGGTCGCCAGTCCATTCCAACACACACACACACACACACACACACACACACACACACACTGACACTGACACTTAGAAGTGATTTTGTATCTCAGTTTTACCTGGTTGAATGGTTCATTCAAATCAAACCCAGGACCTTCCTCCTATAAGATGCCAGCTCTACTGACATGTGATCGTTCCTCTCTAGTGTGTGACCTCACATTACAGTTAGTTCCAACCTCACACACACACAACCTTGAACAATGTTAATATTTGGGATAATTACACAGCAGGACGGCACCGTGGTTTAGTGGTTGGCATGTTCGCCTCTCAGCTCTAGGGATTCCCGGTTCGAATCCCAATCTGGGTGGAGTTTCCATGTCCTCCCCGTGTCCGTGTGGGTTTCCTCCGGGTTCTCCGGTTTCCTCCCACAGTCCAAAAACATGGATCAAGTCAATTGAGTTCTCCAAATTGCCCCATATAGAGTGTGTCTGTGTGAGTGAGTGTGTGTCCAGCGATGGATTGGCACCCTGTCCTGGGTGTAACTCAAATGACTTGATCCATGTTTTTGGACTGTGGGAGGAAACCGGAGAACCCGGAGGAAACCCACGTGGACACGGGGAGAACATGAAAACTCCACCCAGATTGAGATTCGAACCGGGAATCCCTAGCGCTGAGAGGAGAACGTGCCGTTGTAACCTCATTCTGTGGTATCATTTCAGAAGGGGCCGTTACAGGTTCTAAATTTGTGATTTTCATAATTTTGACTGAACCTGGTGAAAAAAAAAAAAAAATTACAATGTGCAAGTTAAAACTTTAAAAAGAGAAACTGTACAAATATGGCACTATATGGATATAAACCAAAAAAAATTTATAGCTTATAACTATAAATTCGCCTCTCAGCACTAGGGATTCCCGGTTCGAATCCCCATCTGGGTGGAGTTTCCATGTTCTCCCCGTGTCTGCGTGGGTTTCCTCCGGGTTCTCCGGTTTCCTCCCACAGTCCAAAAACATGGATGAAGTTAATTGAATTCTCAAAATTGCCCGCTATAGAGTGTGTCTGTGTGAGTGAGTGTGTGCCCAGCGATGGATTGGCACCCTGTCCTGGGTCTATCTGCCCAGCGCCCGAGATGTTCTCCCCTGGATGGGCATGGGGAACCCCACCGCGACCCTAATAGAGGATAAGCGGGAGATAATGAATGAATGAATGAAGTTAATTGAATTCTCAAAAATTGCCCCATATAGAGTGTGTCTGTGTGAGTGAGTGTGTGCCCAGCGATGGATTGGCGCCCTGTCCTGGGTGTATCTGCCCAGCGCCCGAGACGTTCTCCCCTGGATGGGCATGGGGAACCCCACCGCGACCCTAATAGAGGATAAGCGGGAGATAACGAATGAATGAATGATAATTAAAGTGAGTAGTGCAACTCATGCACATAGATGCACTACTTCAAATGCACATTACCTCAAGTCGCACCAATGGGAATCAAAGAAATAAACTACCCATAGTTTAAAGGTGGGCTCTGTTTTAAACTAATGTATTTTATATTATGCATTGATACGAATGTGAAGTGCTCAGAGGTGTGTGTTATTGTCAATGTCCCGGCTGGACAACCGGCTCGGCCAATCAGATTTGAGGACGGGAAGTACCTGCGTTATTAGTTCAACTTCCTCACATTCCATTTGTTTACTTATTTCACGAGGAGCTAAAATATTTTCAGCAAATAAGTTCCTTTTTGGAACTTTCTGACATCATAAGAAGAGTCCAAACTTGGTAGGTTATTGGGAATTTGTCCATTTAATTATTCAGTAAGTGCAGATTATTTAATCACAGGATCAATCCAGGGTATAACGGGTCACTTGGACATTAAGTGTCACACAAGCGACGTCCGACCACTGGAGGCACTGCGGGAACTTCGCAGGGTGAGGCGTTCAGATGCGAATGAGCGAGCCAGACGACCAGGTAAGCATAAGGAAGTTTAATAAAGAAACGGATAAACCAAAACCAAAGCACGGGCGGCGCGTGACGGTACTACACAAGTACAATACACCAACAATGTTGGCCTGCAGGACCGAGGAACACACATGACCTGCCTACCTTGAGCCTACCTACAGGAACACCCAATAGACATTCATTTATTCATTATCTCCCGCTTTATCCTCTATTAGGGTCGCGGGGGGTTCCCCATGCCCATCCAGGGGAGAACGTTTCGGGCGCTGGGCAGATAGACCCAGGACAGGACGCCAATCTATCACTGCACCCAATAGACAAAAAAACTCAAAAAACCCGAACAGAAACAAAGGGGGGAGTGGCCTAGCCCTCCCAAACATGACATTAAGACAGTGAGGGACAGTTTACTTTGTTGCACTAGTGGCATGTGTAACTAATAAATCTGGGTTTAGTGTTTAAATCTGGGTTTAGTGTTTACACTGAGAGAATATCAGCTCCGCTCTTATCAGCACTAATAAGAGTTGGATTCTACGTTTAATCATTCTGGGGTGTTTGTCGTTGGTTTCCCAATTTTTTTTCTTCCTCTTTCTTAATCTTGCTGCGGTTATTATTAGCTGGGACAGAAACTGACACAGTCTTGCATGTCTGCTTCTCCTTATAGCAACAGGAGGAAGGGGAAGTCAGTATTGATACAAATTTGACATTTCACTCAAGTTGGTTTAAGAAAATTACAGCTCACTGGACACATGCGCTTATCTCATACATGCATACGGTCTGTCGGCTTGTACCTATTACCCCCCCACCCCAACACTACTGTCACCAAATAAGCAGATGCTGATAAATATATACACCTGCCACTGCCACTGTGAAAAGTCAAAATTATTATTTATTATTATTTAAAATTATTGTTTATGACGTCATTGTCACATTGTAAAATGAATTTCACACGTACAGATTGTGTTTTGCCATCCAGGGGAGAACGTTTTGGGTGCTGGGCAGATTAGACACTCCGGACAGGGCACAAATCTATTGCTGGGCACTCCCACACACACACACACACACACACACACACACACACACACACACACACAATATAGGGGCAATTTAGAGTAGCCAATTTTGTTTAAACCCATGTTTTGGACTGTGGGCATTTTAACACTACACCCCCCTGATGTTTTTTTGTTTTCTATTGAGAAATGAATTTTGGTTTTCTCCCACAGTCCAAAAACATGGATCAAGGTGAATTGAATTCTCCAAATTGCCCCATATAGAGTATGTCTGTGTGAGTGAGTGTGTGTCCAGTGATAGATTGGCGTCCTGTCCTGAGTGTATCTGCCCAGCGCCTGAAACGTTCTCCCCTGGATGGGCATGAGGAACACCCCCCATGACCCTAGTGGAGGATAAAGCAGAAGATAATGATGAATAATAATAATGTATTAATTTGATGAATAATTTAATGCTTTTCATTTGATCTGTTAAAATATTTACATGGCAATATTCCGTTTGCTGTATCATAACGATTTTCTTAACTTTATTTTAAAGCCATGTTCTGTTTGGTAATGCAGTGATTCCTCCTGAACTGTCGGGCTGTGACCTTGTGGCATGGCAACAATAATCTAACCTAAATGCGTAATGTCCTCTGGGACACTGCAGCCAGGGAATCAGGCCATATGTCCGTTGTCCCAGCATGCACAGCGTGCTAATGCCAAGCCGTTGAAGGATTAGCATCGGTTATTCGGTCCAAAGCTGAGTGTTGTGATCAAGCCGTACGGTCACTCAGTGTCTCGAACGTAAGAGATCTTTTGAACCAGAGATCAGACAGTTAACATGTCAGTTAATCTCCTTCTGAAAGAGGTCTGCATTTTAAGAATGAATAATACGTCACATTGAACGTCAGGCTAAATGTGGAGTTGTACAGTAGCAGTCAAAAGTTTGGACACATCTCTTTTTTGTTCCACTTATTCCACATGCTATTAGAAAATAGGAATATTTAGGATGTGTCTTCTCCTCCTGAATGGATCTTTTGTAAACTGTGGTTGATAGAAGACTTGGGGACCTCCTCACCTATAAAACTTCATTATAAAACTATAGATCGGAATATAATGCAATATAAGGGTCAGACTGAATGAAGCGCACACACATGACGTTTGTAAGACAGTCTGCTGTTAATGTCTCTGTTTAAACAGACATGTTAAAATAAATATATAATTCCAATATAAAAAAAAATAATGACTAGGGTCGTGGGTCAAGGGGAGGTTCCCAATGCCCATCCAAGGGAAAACATTTTAAGCACTGGGCAGATCACTGGGCACACACTCGCTTAGACACAAACTATATATATGTATATACACAAACACACACACATATATATATATATATGTATATACACAAACACACACATATATATATATGTATATACACCACAACACACACACACACACACACACACACACATATATATATATATATATATATATATATATATATATATATATATATATATTATGTATATGGGGCCATTTGGAGCAGCCACTTCACCTTATTGTTCGCACGTCTGCCTCATATCGTTGGGGATCCAGGTTCAAATCCCCATGTGGGTGGAGTTTTCAAGTTCTCTGTTCCTCTCCGGGTTCTCTGGTTTCCTCCCACAGTCCATAACCACGGCTAAAGGTGAATTGGCTGCTCTAAATGAACCCTGTATAGTAAGTGTGTGAGTGAGCTGGTGATGGATTGGCGCCCTGTCCTGGGTGTATCTGCTCAGTGCCCAAAACGTTCTCCCCCGGATGTTCCTCATATATTCTCTGCTGTCTGACTTGAATCGAGCTCTTTCATCTGAACATAGTGGCGCTGCTTCGTGTTTGCTAATGAACATTTATAACACCTTAAACAAGCAGTATGCCATGTCTTCTGATCAGAGAGCCTCCACTGGGACCTAAATTAAACATCTTGTTGGAGTCAGTGAGCAGTCTTCGCTTAGTGACATCACTTGAGTTAAACTCTTTTACTTGAGCGAACGCACCTTTTATTTATTTGACGTGGCTTGCAGCGTTGTACCTCATATTGCCCCACCCCGTTCACATCCTGCTGATTATGCACCGTGTGTTTGCCCCATGTGAATAATGTGGTAGAACCCAGCTTTACAGTCTTTTCACTGTAACACTCAACAAACCCTCCTTCCATCTGGTGTGAGCAGCGATGTGAGTTGCTTTACATGACACAAAGCCACTGACGCCAGGAGAGGACGGGACAGGCTGGATGTGGCATCAGGTGGTGCCCTTCATCAGGACAGTTGTGTAATATTTTCTCACATGGAACAGAAGGTGTTGCTGTCCTGGATCTCTGGATAAAGCCTGAGGGGGGAAAACATGTAAATCTCCCAGACTCACATACTCATACACACACACACACATTCAATCCTGTGAGGCTCTTAACAGAATTTCATCTGGGTGGAGTTTCCATGTTCTTCCCGTGTCCGCATGGGTTTTTTTCCATGTACTCTGTTTTCCTCCTGCAGTCCTGAATCATAAATTCAAGGTGAATTTACTGCTTTAATAATTGCCCCTTAATAGTGCATGTGTGTGAGTGCGCCTAGCATCCTGTCCTGGGTGTATCTGCCCAGTGCCCGAAACGTTCTCCCCTGAATGGGCATGAGGAACCCCCCCCATCCCCCTCCAGGATTCCTAGTACAGGATTAAGTGGATGATAATGGATGATGGATGAATAGTTTGTTCTTGCGTGCTCAACTTAAGAGAGACATTTATACACAAAGACACATTAAACACATAAATTAATCACATTAAACCCCAATATAAAACCAGCTTAAGTTAACCAGACTACAGGCCTTGTCTCATCAAAAGAAATCCGGGTATTATGGATCTGCAGGATCGCAAATCTTCTGATTTCATGATGTAATGACCTTTTAAAAATCAGTTCAGATACCATACTTTAAAAGAAATGTATTTATTAATGTTTGTCATATATTAAAAAGAACCTTTCATTAATTCAACTGTGTGGATTCATTAAAAATGAGTAAATTGTAATGGAAATCATTTTTTTTAATTCTTTTTGTTTAGGACACGGAACCTGTCGGGATCTCCCTGGCCACGTCCCTTGAAAAAGGTTCATTTTATCAAGAACATGAGACAGTATGACACCAGAAGCAGCAGGTGTGTGTGTGTGTGTGTGTGTCATTTTCCTCCACCTCCTAGTTAAAGCTTAAGATCTTTTAAAACCTCTTAACCTCTGATTACATACTGTATGTATTTAAGGGGAGTGTCATTTACTCACACTGTTTACTTTGAATCAAAGTGTACAAGGGCTGGTATTGTTATTGTATTGATTTAAAGTTTTATATGTATATATATATGTGTGTGTGTGTGTGTGTGTGTGCACATAATCAGGAGAAGACAGAGTTCAATGGTATGATAATTGCCTAAGAAATAATCATGATTCTTGTTTCTTAACTATACAATCAAACAAAAAGTGCCCCCCAAAAAAGACATCACCAGGTTTTATGCTGAGTATTAACACAAAACATAATTTTTTATGTAAAAATCAATCTAAAAAAAATTGTCTGAAAGTACATATTCATTTGAAAGTAAACCATGTTTTTTCTGTGAAGTCAAAGCAAACAGACAAGTGTTCTGCAAGAGAAACTTTAGTTTTGTTTCGTCCGAATTGTGCCACTTTTTCTAAAGTCCTGGCTACCAACATAACATATTTTTGTTATGACTGTCATCATAATGATTTTGATGCGCTCTTATTATTTAATTAATTGTAATGTTTTTAATTTCAATTTATTGCAAAAATGATTCATTCTAATTAATCCCTAATATACATACATATACACGTTTGTGTGTGTGTGTATGTGTATAGGTTGAGTTTACTGAATTCTTGCCTTTGTTACTATAATTGAATGGGTTTTTTAGGTGAGGGGTTGTTGTTCTGCATGTTGAGGTTGTACATACCATATCCTGCTCAGATAAACAGCAGGTGTTGATAATGCCCATTACTTTCCCTTCACTTCTATATTTATGCATGGTGTGTTAGCACTCAAAGGATTCAGTCCTGTAAACATTCCTCATGTAGATATACATTTATAAATAATAACAATAATAATAATAATAATAATAATAATTTACCAGCAGTGCAGTATATGTGTTTCATTCCTGTGACAAATAAACCAGTATATGGAAACTTTTAATGAAGATAATCTCAAACTACAAAGTGCATTTCCCCGAACGCTTTTAATTTAAAAATTAAAAATAAAATTAAAATTGTTAATTGATCTTAATTAATTCTCAAATTTAATTTCAATAAACATATGATTTACTTTATACATTAAACATATTTTAAAAATATTTTAAACATAAAAATTATATACATGGAAAAAAAACAGGAAATCTGGTCAGTATGAAACTTTTCTTTTTTTTTTTTTTTTTTTACTTAAATAAAAAATATATATAATAATAATAATAATAATAAATAATAGTTTAAAAATATGACAGAGGTTTTGATTACTAAAACTAGTATTTTTAGAAAACTGTTAACCTCTTTGACTGTATGGCCGACATACAGACAACAGCAGATTGAGGAATGTGTGAATTCAGCAGTCATGTGCCTTCAAGGTCAGTACTCATAATAAGTGAAAAAAATAATCCCGTTTAACGTTGCTTTTACATCCGTTTTGTTATCAGCACTATACTTTATTATTTGATCTTGTTGCTGTGGTTCTTCTCTTCTAATATTCTTATTTTGTTTGCTTTCTTCTTTATTTCAGGTTGTAGCTCTAGCGTTGTCCTCTCTGTTTATTCATAATAAGACTTTAATACACATGTGTTTTAATCAGCTACAGACACATTGAACCTTGTTTAAATTTTCCCAGAGTTTAGAGCCAAAAGTTCATTCTGTCTGTTTAGAGTAACAGTACTGGGTTCTAATGGGTTCTATGAGGTTTGTACGATTGTTTATAGGTTCTACACACAGTGTTCAGTTCCACTTATCATATCGATGGACTTTGTAGTTCTACAATTCCATTCTGTAGTCCGTCTGTTTCTTTACATACTTTGTTTGTCCGCTTTAGTATGTTCTCTGATGATCAGAACCACCACAGAGGAGGTATAAAGGTGACGATTCTCAGTACTGTAGTGATAATGACATTAGTTAATTGTGCTTTAGTATGTTCTCTCATGTTAAAGACGCACACAGCGGACGTATTAAGGTGGTGGATGATTGTCATTACTGCTGTGATACTGACATGGTGGTGGTGTGCTTTATTATGTTCTCTGATGATCAAAACACAAAGAGGAGGTATTAAGGTGGGGGATGATTCTCAGTACTGTAGTGATACTGACATTGTGGTGCAGGTGTGTTGTGCTTTAGTATGTTCTCTCATGATCAGGACACACACACACACAGCGGACGTATTAAGGTGGTGGATAATTGTCATTACTGCTGTGATACTGCTGAGAACATGGAAACTCCACCCAGATAGGGATTCGAACCAGGAATCCCTAGCGCTGAGAGGCAGACATGCTAACGACTAAGCCACCGTGCCGCCCGTGTGATATTATATTAAAGATATTAATATGATTCTAATAGCTTTTATTTCGACTTGGCAATTTATGAAATGTGTAAAAGTGCAGAAGGTAAAACTCATCACGGTGAATCTGCGGTTTTTTAAGAAACAATAACAACAAATAATAATTTTTATCCTGCAAATTGAATCACTGGACTGGGTTTCCAAGAAACGGGCTGATAAAGCTCAGCCACAGCACGTGTTCTCCGTTACTAACCCATGATTACACGAAATAACAGGAAACTTCTGTGCGATATTTAGTTTTAGTAATGAATAAGCAACACAGCTGTGTTCAGGTTAAAAATCAGACCTGCGGAGGAATTAAGCTTCAATTTCACATCATGTTCTGTTTAAATGCAGCGTTAGAAAAGGTGTTTTTTCGGAGACGGAGACGGATTGCGTACATGTGGACTTACTTAAGACATGTGATCCGTAAGATCGAACTTTAGAAGAAACTGTGAAATGACACATGGTTCATGGTGGAACGTGTTGGATCTGTATCCGTGGACCTGTGCACACAAAGGAGAGAATAATGAATTGTTGGTATGCATTCTTGTGTTTTGCAGGATTGTGCTTATCTGTGCTCGGGGATCACTGTGTGCTGCATTTTCCGTGCTGCCATATGGAGAGAGTTTCCATATAAGGTACTAAACCAGTAGCATAGTTTAAAAACACGTTTTATCACTCTGCTCTTTGTCATTAGTATCATGTATCAAATTGGGTTTTATGCAAAAATCTGTTTTTTATTTTTTTTTTTTTGTTCTTTTTTTTTTTTTTTTTAATAATTTATTTTTGTTTTGTTAATATTTCTCCCTGAGATGCACATGGTTTTATTTATAATATAGCATCATCCGAGAGAAAATCCCTATTTGGACAAACCATCGAGGATATTGGGATTGCTCTCTTGAGAGTTAGTGATGTTTCCCACAGATTCTAGTCCAGATAGGCATGGCCCAGCCAGTGACCTTACTTCGGTTCCCATCATACACTGGAAATCTCTGAGACGTTCGGTTGGTCTTGTCTTTTTTTTCGTGGTCTCCACGTTAGGACTCATTTCTTTAATAACTTTGCTTCAAACGTAAAGCTCTGCACTTATTTCACAGATATTGTTAAACAATGCTATTAATGTGTGGAACTATACATATTATTTAGATAGATTAATCCTAATCCACATTTAAATAAATAGTTTTACTTCTAATAGGAATCACACTACAGATTAAACTTTTGTTCTAATGTTCTAGTAAAATCACTTATATGGTGGAACCTCTGTTTTTGTTGCTAATAAGTTCACAAACAATCAGTGAAATCTGAAATCGATGCAAACTGAGACCTTTTTCCATTTCAACCCTTTTTCCATGTAAATCCAATCAATTCGTTCTAGAGACTCAAACCAAAAACACATTTTATAAAGAATTATTGTAGTGTTTGATACTGAAAACATCCATCCATTATCTTCCACTTTATCCTCTATTAGGGTCGTGGGGGGGTTCCCCATGCCCATCCAGGGGAGAACAGCCAGGACAGGACGCTAATCCATCACTGGACACACACTCACTCACACAGACACGCACATATACACAAACACACCCTATATGGGGCAATTTGGAGAACTCAATTGACTTGATCCATGTTTTTGGACTGTGGGCGGAAACCGGAGAACCCGGAGGAAACCCAGGCGGACACGGGGAGATCATGGAATCTCCACCCAGATTGGGATTTGAACCGGGAATCCCTAGCGCTGAGAAGAGAACATGCTAAGCCACGTGCCATCCAGATTTAAATATTTTAGAAATTAAAATCTGTTTATTTGATCAGTATTTAGGGTTTTCCTGGCCATCCAAAAAATTGCAAAGTTCTGTAAATTCAGTATCTTAAATTCTTTTTTGCCAAATACGAACATGTTAATGTTTTTTGTTTGCTTTTAAATAATAATGTTATTAAAATGATTAGTAAATCAAATTTTCTGTGGTGTAAAGCAGATTAAACATGCAGCAGTGAACACTGAGCGAGGTTTATCTTACCATGTGTCAGTTGTGTTGTGCAGCCCATGCTGCTGTATGTTGTGGAAAATGAACAGTGCTGAGTCAGCAGAAACAGAACATTATCAAACTGCAGGGATAAGTCACATTGTGTTGAGAAGCAAAAACTGTGCTTACTCATATTTATCACTTTTTAGTTGTTTGGTAATAAATACAGTTAATTCACATTCTGTTTGTTGGATGTAAAATTAACACAATGTGAAAAATATAACATAAATTACGTTAGGAGTTTAGACTCCTATGGTGTCGTTATGACCGAGCCGCTCACCATGACATGACATGTGGCTTAAAAAAAATTTAAGCATATCTGAACAAATCCCTGGTATTATTTTGTTTAATGGATTTATTTATAGAGATCTTTTACTGTAGTACGTTTTCCCAAAGCAGCTTTATAGACTTCTATGCCTGAACCTCCAAAAAACAATCCAATACCGTATGGAATTGTTTTGTTTTAAATAATTCATTCATTCATTATCTCCCGCTTATCCTCTATCAGGGTCGCGGTGGGGTTCCCCATGCCCATCCAGGGGAGAACGTCTCGGGCGCTGGGCAGATAGACCCAGGACAGGGCGCCAATCCATCGCTGGGCAGTTTTAAATAATTATAATAATAAACTGTTCTTCTGCCACATAATCTAGTCCAGTTATTAAAGTAAACCCTGATGGCTGAGTAACAGGTTACCAGTTTCTCAAAAAATCTAAAATTACCAGATCGTGGCCACATTACCGAAAACAATTTATAAACAACAGCCTCAACAGGTTTACTGCACATCGGGGATCAGCTCGTTGTTATAATAATCTGTTCTTTATTGATTTAAAAGAATGAAGATCACGCGTTGATACGAATGTGAAGTACTCAAAGGTGTGCATTATTGTCAATGATGTCACAGCTGGAAAAACAGCTTAGCCATTTAGAGTTAAGGACTGGAACCACCCATTGTATAATCCCTCGGGGGGGGGGGGGGGGGGGGGGGGGGGGGGGGGGGGGGGGGGGGGGGGGGGGGGGGGGGGGGGGGGGGGGGGGGGGGGGGGGGGGGGGGGGGGGGGGGGGATATATATATATATATATATATATATATATATATATATATATATATAAATCAATTATTTTAATTAAAACTTAAAAGTCAACAGTATAACGGTTTCAACTAGTTTTTAGTTGATTATCTGATTTATTATGCACTTTACACCAATGTGTATGACTAGTAAATAAAAATTGCATGCGTGTGTGTGTGTGTGTGTGTGCATGTGTGTGAAAGTGAGAGCATGGTTTGGTATCATCAGAGGAATCACATCGTGTCTGTAATGCAGAAGTTACTAAATATTTGCAAGTAAATACCGAGTTTTTAGTGAGGGAGCCACAAAGCTGGTGTTATTCAGACGGAGAAGAAAATGAAGTTCCATAAATGGCAAGGATATGAGACCAGGAGATTTTTTTTTAGGTTAAATGACAGAGTAGAGACTGAATGGGAGGCAAAACGGGAATGACGACAATGGTGATGTGATGACTGTGTGTTTGTGTAGATCAAGACCCAGTGTAGAGCCGACTGAGTCGGGTCGGTTGTATGAGCCCAGCTGTCACTGTGTGAATAGCTGCTGTTTGTAGAGAGCTCCGTTTCAGCAGAGAGATAGAAAGGAGGCTCTAAAACTGGAGGCTATTGCATTTTTCGGTGAGCTGAGGTGTGTATGTGTGTGCTGTGTGGATTTTGCAGAGAATGTACCTGATGTGTCTAAACAAGCCAATTTAATCCTGTCAATGAAGACTGAGCTGTTACTGTTCTGTAATTCTCATCGTGGATCTTGTGCAGCACTTTTTTGCTTTCTCATATTGCTGTATTATTTATTATGGCATTTATGAAACTTTGATTTCAAGCTCCTCTCTCTCTTCTCCTACGCCATTCTTTTAAACATCCACTTCAGCGACCCAGCTTTGAACAGACGGAGACACTCTTCTGGAGGCATTTCTTCGATGCTGGAGATGATTCCTGGCTTGGAAGGGGTGGAGCTTGGTGTGTATGGCAGGGTAAGCACTTTGTCTCCCTCTGGATGATTTGGGCCGTCAATCTCAATCACATTATCAAAACTGTGTCTGGGTGCGTGATGACTGACACTGTGTGGACTACTGATGAACCAATTGTGATCACTGTGAGATTTATTTATTAATTATTTTTATTAATGATTTCTTTCTTAAACTTGATCGTGTTTCTGTTTTTTTCTTTGATGGGCTGCCGGCTCTGGGAAAGAATTTTTGCTCCCATGATGGATCTTAACAGGGACGAGGAGATTTGTGCACATGTTGCCGATGAAATTTTTTTATTGCTAGAAAAATTTGTTGGTCGAATCTATTAATTAATATCTCTTAATGATATCTCTACCTGTAATCATCATCATCAATATTAAACATTTGAAATGCATTGTTTTGTGTTGGGGCGGCATGATGGCTTAGTGGTTAGCATGTTCTCCTCCCAGCACTAGGGATTCCCGGTTCAAATCTTAATCTGGGTGGAATTTCCATGTTCTCCCCGTGTCTGCGTGGGTTTCCTCCGGGTTCTCCGGTTTCCTCCTACAGTCCAAAAACATGGATCAAGTCAATTGAGTTCTCCAAATTGCCCCATATAGAGTGTGTGTGTGTGCGTGTCTCTGTCTGTTTGTGTGAGTGTGAGTGTGTGCCCTGCGATAGATTGGCGTCCTGTCCTGGGTGTATCTGCCCAGCGCCCGAAACGTTCTCTCCTGGATGGGCATGGGGAACCCACGACCCTAATAGAGGATAAAGCGGAAGATAGTGGATGAATTAATGTTTTGTGTTGGGGCGGCACGGTGGCTTAGTGGTTAGCATGTTCTCCTCTCAGCACTAGGGATTCCCGGTTCGAATCCCCATCTGGGTGGAGTTTCCATGTTCTACCCGTGTCTGCGTGGGTTTCCTCCGTGTTCTCCCACAGTCCAAAAACATGGATCAAGTCAATTGAGTTCTCCAAATTGCCCCATATAGAGTGTGTTTGTGTGAGTGAGTTTGTGCCAAGCGATAGATTGGTGCTCTGTCCAGGGTGTATCTGCCCAGCGCCCGAAACGTTCTCCCCTGGATGGGCATGGGGAACCCACGACCCTAATAGAGGATAAAGCGGAAGATAATGAATAAATTAATGTTTTGTATTGTGTACACTGTGCATATGCGTTTGTATTCATGTGCACTTTTGTGTTTTTGTGTTGTAGACTGTCTCATATGCTCAGTTCCTTTACCCCACTAACGCTTTGGTCCGTGAAAAGCCATCGGAGATTGCTCTACAGATGCCCTACTCCAGAAACAGCATTCCACGCAGCTGTCCCCCATCACGTCTCAACAGCACTGTTGGCATCGATCTGGGTAGGACTGCAGTGTTGGTGTTTATTTCCCAAATTTGGCAAATTAGGACGTGCAGAATGAAATGGTAACAAGCAAAATATAAAAAATATATATTATTTAATAAAAACCACCCCTATATGGTGTTAAATTTCTTTATCCTGAATTAATTCCGCTTTAGACATATAAAATTTAGTAGAAAATAGGCAATTTATCCATAGAAAACAAAATAAATTTTTTATGTAATTGATTCATCACGGGGGGGGTCCCCATACCCATACAGGGGAGAACGTTTCGGGCACTGGGCAGATACACCCAGGACAGGGCACCAATCTACTGATATAATAATAATAATAATATTGGTGGCACAGTGGCTTAGTGGTTAGCACATTCGCCTCTCAGCACTAGGGATTCCCGGTTCGAATCCCCATCTGGGTGGAGTTTCCATGTTCTCCCCGCGTCCGCATGGGTTTCCTCCGGGTTCTCCGGTTTCCTCCCACAGTCTAAAAACATGGATCAAGTCAATTGAGTTCTCCAAATTGCCCCATATAGAGTGTGTATGCGTGCGTGTCGGTGTGAGTGAGTGTGTGCACAGCGATAGATTGGCGCCCTGTCCGGGGTGTATCTGCCCAGCGTCCGAAACTTTCTCCCCTGGATGGGCATGGGGAACCCCCCCCCCCCCAAATAGCATTTGGAAACTTTTTACCAGACACACAGATGAAGCTGATATATAGGGGTGCTAATCATAAAAATAATAATAATAATAAAGGTTCTCAGGTGTGTTCACTGCATGGGTTTATTCAGATGTATTCTGCTGTAGACTGTACATGTAGCAGAGCGTCATCGAGTTCTTTGCCAAGTCATCCAAAAAGAACAACAACATAGTAGTATCCATTATGTTGTCTGACTCATGCAAATGCAGGCTGCATCTGGGTTCCTAATTATGTGTATGCTCACACCGAGGAAGCTTAAAATAGCTTTCAGTGTGACTCTTTTCCTAACTGCAGAGGGATGAGCTAATGAATGTAATGCAGCTGGCCATTAGACCTTTAATGTGGATCTTAAAGCCAAACAGTATGTTTAATTCTATTTCCATCCTTTTATCCATTATCTTCTGCTTTATCCTCTACTAGGGTCAGGGGTCCAGGGGAGAACGTTTCGGGCGCTGGGCAGATACACCCAGAACAGGACGCCAATCTATCGCTGGACACACACTCACTCACTCACTCACTCACACAGACACACTCTATATGGGGCAATTTGGAGAATTTGGTTGAACATGGGAACCCCACCCAGATTGGGATTGCTAAGAGGTGAACGTGCTGACCACCAAGCCACGATGCCGTCTGATTCTATTTCCATCAGGATTAACATAAACATGAGAACTCTGATCCCAATCTGGATGGACTTTCCATGTTCTCCCCGTGTCACTGTGTTATTTCAGTCCAAAAACATGGATTTAAAGTGAAAAGGCTGCTCTAAATTGCCCCTATGTAGTGTGTGTCTGTGTGAGTAAGTCTATGCCCAGCGATGTATGGGCGCCCTGTCCTGGGTGTATCTGCCTTGCGGCTTGAATGTTCTCTTCTGACAATAACACACACCTCTGAACGCTTCATATTCATATCAATGTGATATACAATACATAATTTAAATCCTGTACAATAATTGGAAATACAGATTAATATAAACAGTGACCTGATTCCAGGTGAGCAGTAAACCTGTTGTGGCTCTTATTTATAAATTGTGTTCTGTAATATGGCCACTAGATGGCATTTTATGATTTTTGAGAAACCGTTCACTTTAAAAATTGGACTAGATTACATTATGAAAGACCAGTTTATTATTAATATTGTTTTTAATAAATGCAAACCTTTGTTTTTTTTTATTATATTGTGTTTGCAATCATTTCATAAAAGCAATAAGCCACTTAAGGTTGTTTATTATTGGGAATAAATCACTGGAAAGAGGCGTATCTCAATCCGTTATGCGTCGAGTCTAATAACGACTATTTTGATAGATTTTATTCATAACGATTATTATAACGAACTATGTGTTGGGCTTTTTTAAGGGCTGGATGACACGGATTATGACCCCAACCTGCTAAGTGATCCACAGTGGCCTTGTGGAAAGCACAAACGGGTTCTGATCTTTGCGTCTTATATGGTAAGACAGAAATGTGATTAACTACGTTGCTTACGTTCAGATTCCAGTGTGTGCATTGATTGTTAGTATTGGAATTATCATTAGTGTTATTGATTACATCTGTGCTTTTAAATACCATAGCACATAGAGTAAAGCATTCCGTATTGAGACCTTATGATGAGCAATGTTGCTGTTGTGTCAGATCATTAATTCTGCTTCAACACTCCCTGCTTTTCTTAATACACTGCAGTAAGTGAGGAATTAGTGCACAGGGACCATCTGGGAATGATTTGGGTTTGGTGTGAGGTTCATTTAATCCACACTTTTATACTAATCCCACCTCACTATTTCTCTGTCGCACACTGAGGTTAGAAAATAGTATGTAATATAGAAAAGTAACGAGTCATGATTTATTATCAATGTGCTTCTTGACTTTGACTTTTTATTTTGTGGTAAAAAAATTAACTTAAATGCCATAATGTACTGTACTTGCATAGTTCCATCCATTTTATGTTATTGTACAGTGTTCCAGTGATATGATCTCATCATTAATACATAATTCTTTATTTTTTTTCAGACTACAGTCATTGAATATGTAAAACCATCAGATCTAAAGAAAGACATGAACGAGACCTTCAAAGAAAAATTTCCTCACATCAAACTCACGCTCAGTAAGATCCGAAGGTGAACGAACACACGGACACTCACACGAAATCAGCTTTATCTGGAATTACAATTCTCATAACTCTTAGACTGAACACATACATACACATTTAGTTTGATTTACATCCATTCATTATCCCCCGCTTTATCCTCTAGTAGGGTCGCGGTGGGGTTCCCCATGCCCATCCAGGGTAGAATGTTTGGGGCGCTGGGTAGATAGACCCAGGACAGGACACTAATCCATCGCTGGTCACATACTCACTCACACAGACACGCACGCATACACACTCTATATGGGGCAATTTTGGAGAATTCAATTGACTTGATCCATGTTTTTGGACTGTGGGAGGAAACCGGAGAACCCGGAGGAAACCCATGCGGACACGGGGAGAACATGGAAACTCCACCCAGATTGGGATTCGAACCGGGAATCCCTAGCACTGAGAGGCGAATGTGGTAACCACTAATATATATATATACTGTATTACATCTTTATTAAACAGGTAGTTTCTGTCCCCAAATCCGATTGGCTGAGCCGTATGTCCAGCCGTGACATCAGTGACAATAATGCACACCTCATTTTTGCGCATTTTAAATCATGTATCATTAATATAAACAGTAATCCGATTCCATATGAGCACTAAACCTGTTAAAGCTGTTGTTTTATAATTTGGCCACTAGATGGCATTTCTTTTTAATTAAAAACTGGTATCCTGTTGCAATTAACGTTCATTTTAAAACCTGCCTACATTTACTCAGAACAATTTATTAACAATTCTGTTTTTAGTTATTAATTTATGAATCAAACTCTGTTTTTATTCATTTATTTATTATAATAAAAATATATTTATTTATTTATTTATTTATTTATTATAATGTGTTTGTAACCATTATATTAAAAGCAGTAAGGCACTCAAGGTTGTATATTATTGTAAATAAGCTGTTAGGTCCGACGTACAGCGGATTGCAGTCACACCTCTTTCCTGTGCTTTATTAACAATAATACACACCCCCTTATGCCGTTGTGCTTTAATAAACTACCGTTCTGCCTCTTTAAGCTGTGTACTTAATAAAATCTGTCTCTTTCATCTTCTTTGGTGTTTGGAGCAGTCTAAAGCGTGAGATGCGCTCTGTTGGGGAGGACTGCAGTCTGCAGCCGGTCACCATCGCCATGGCGTTTGCATACTTTGAAAAACTTGTCCTACAGGGACGCCTTAACAAGCAAAACAGGAAGCTGGTTGCTGCTGCCTGTCTCCTTCTGGCTGCCAAGATCAGCAGTGACCTGAAAAAGCAAGAGGTCAAGCAACTGATCGATGTGAGAGCTGAGCAACTTTCAACACAGTCACATGTTTATCAGGGTTTTTAAAATGATGTGCAACCAGCATGAAGATTACTTAGCCATACAGTTTCATACATGTTAGTTCAGAACTCTGATTGGTTTAGAATCCTTACACTGATTGTCCACCCATCATCTTCTTTTTGGGTGCTGGGAAGATACACCCAAGACAGGGTGGCCATCCATCGCTTGGCACACACACACACACACACACATATATATATGTATATATAGGAGCAATTTAGAGCAGTCACTTTACCTTTAATCAATGTTTTTGGACTGTAGGAAGAAACCAAAGAACCTGGATGAAACCCACACAGACATTACTGCTAGAACATTGAAACTCCACCCAGGTCAGGATTCAAATCTGGGTCCCTGGTGCTAAAAGGAGAACATGCTACACACACATATATGTGTGTGTGTGTGTTCTACAGAGGTTATATTTTATTTTTCACTTTTAATAAATGAGGAGGGAGGCACGGGGGCTTAGTGGTTGACATGTTCTCCTCTCTGCACTAGGGATTCGAATCCCAATCTGGGTGGAGTTTCCATGTTCTCCCCGTGTCCGCGTGGGTTTCCTCCGGGTTCTCCGTTTTCCTCCCACAGTCCAAAAACATTGAATAAAGTGAATTAAATTCTCCAAATTGCCCCATATAGAGTGTCTGTGTGAGTGAGTGTGTCCAGCTATAGATTGGTGCCCTGTCCTGGGTGTATCTGCCCAGTGCCCGAAACACTCCCCTGGATGGGCATGGGGAACCCCCCCCCCACCCTAATAGAGGACAAAAGTGGAAGATAATGGATGGATGAAGAAAAAAAAGGGGACTTTGCCTCCAGTGGGCTGCTTTGTTAGTTCTGCTCTCTGACATCATCAACGTTCTCCCTTCTTTCTTTTGCAGAAACTCGAGGAGAGGTTCCGCCTCAGCAGACGTGAGCTCATCGCGTTCGAGTTCACCATCCTCGTGGCTTTAGAGATGGCTCTTTATCTGCCTGATAGTAAAGTCATGCCTCACTACCGCAGACTGTCCCAGACGGCCTCCTGAGAAAGCCATTTGTGCTACAACAAAGGTTTCAATAAGTTCTTCTGACACATGCTGATGTTCCCCAGTTGTCTGTGCTGGAGAACATGCACACTAAGCTCTGAGGGGGAGTCGATTTATTTACAGCCCTCCTGTATCGGAGGGCTTTGTATTTTGGCGTTGCTGTATTTTGAACTCGCGTGAGAGCAATGTGTGAGGGAGGTAAGAAAGCCAGAGACGTTTTAAATCAACTGTGAGCATTAATATGACGAAGGAGGACTTCTCCCTGATGCAGTACGATATTAAACATTCCATAGCACTTAACCAAAAAACCCCTCTACAATCATTATAAATGATCATTTAAGCTATATTAATTGTATTCCAAGTACAAGATAAATATATGTATACATTATCTGTATTGTGTAAAGCTGACTAAGCGTTTGTGGCAGTATTACGCTGCTGCAGTGTTGCAGAACCTTCGATTCTCACTATAGCACTCAGTGTTCAGATGAGATTGTACGATTCAGATTGAAATCATCACTCTATATTAGAGTTTCAAACTCAAGCACGTTTACAGTGCTTCTATCTTCTGGCTTCCCTCCTGCGTGTTACCAGATTTACTCATTAAGTCCCCATTGTTTTTAAAAATTCATAATTCTCTAATTTTAGGACGTGCACGTTGCATTCATTCATTCATTCATTATCTTCCGCTTTATCTTCTATTAGGGTCGTGGTGGGGTTCCCCATGCCCATCCAGGGGAGAACATCTCAGGCGCTGGGCAGATACACCCAGGACAGGGCGCCAATCCATCGCTGGGCACACACTCACTCACACACACAGACTCTATGTGGGGAAATTTTGAGAATTCAATTAACTTGATCCATGTTTTTGGACTGAGGGAGAAAACCGGAGAACCCGGAGGAAACCCACGCAGACACGGGGAGAACATGGAAACTCCACCAGATGGGGATTCGAACCGGGAATCCCAACGCTGAGAGGCGAACGTGCTAACCACTAAGCCACCGTGCCGCCTGCACGTTGCATAAAAACCACAAACAGGTCTCAGTGATGTCTTTTTTTATTTTTTGTGTCATTTCCAGGAGGCAGTTTAGTAAAAAAAAAAGAATAAATGAAGCCATTTTTAATTACGCTAATATTTATGTGTAGCATTTTAAAAACATTTGAGTTTACATTGAGTTTACATACTTACTATTACTATTACTATTGAGTTTACATACTTATTTAATACTTATGCATTATTACATTTTACAATCAGCTTTAGTTTATAAAACACTTGGAATTCAGCATTAATTTGTGACTTTATTGTGATTAATTAATGTTGGATTGAGATGTTTTATTGATTATATGTGGTAGCTCAGTGGTGAGGGTGTTGGGCTGTCAATCTGAAGGTTGGGTTCAAATCCCAGGTCCACTGAAGTTACCAGTGTGGGTCCTTGAGCAAGACCCTTAACCCTCATTGCTGCAGGGATGTTGTGTTTAACCCTGTGCTCAACTTGTAAGTCGCTTTGGATAAAAGCGTCTGATAAATGACCAAATGTAATGTAAATGTAAACATATATATTCATTCATTCATTCATTATCTCCCGCTTATCCTCTATTAGGGTCGCGGTGGGGTTCCCCAAGCCCATCCAGGGGAGAACGTTTCGGGCGCTGGGCAGATAGACCCAGGACAGGGCACCAATCCATCGCTGGGCACACACTCACTCACACAGACACACTCTATAGGGGGCAATTTTTGAGAATTCAATTAACTTGATCCATGTTTTTGGACTGTGGGGAGAACCCGGAGGAAACCTACGCAGACACGGGGAGAACATGGAAACTCCACCCAGATGGGGATTCGAACCGGGAATCCCTAGTGCTTAGAGGCGAACGTGCTAACCACTAAGCCACCGTGCCGCCTAAACATATATATTTCATTTATTTATTTATTTTTAATCACAGCTTAACTACATAATTCACTCTGAATGTTGCATCGTCATTTTGCTGGAGCTTTATTTCTAAGCCCATCTTAATATTTGTGGCTTTTTTAAAATTGCAAGCCCAACACCCAAAACCACTGAGAATTCCGACCCAGTAAAACTGACTGCATTGTTTTTTTCAGTTCTTATAAACCTGCACTGCACTTAATAATCTACAATAACGATTTTTTAACATATTGCACAAACATGTATACAGTACATTAGATTAAATGGAGTATTAAAGCACAGTAACGTTAATAACATATAGATGAGATGGAATGAGTTGAGAGTGTAAATCAGCACTTGTTGTTGTAGCAGTATTTTTAGTGACTTCATGCACAGTTTCAGCGGCGTGCGTCGATGCTGTAGAGTTCAGATTTAAAGAGTGCAGAGCAAACGGAGATGTGCAGAGTCACTCTCAACACATTGGTGACTCTTCCGTTACACATGGATGTGATGTCATAGCAGTTTAGCTCTTTGTGTAATTGTCTTTAGAATCAGAACACTGTATTGCGTCTTCCAGTTCAGTTTGTGAATATAGGTTTTGTGGCTATTTATAGATCTGTAATTCTGTAACTCGTTGTCCTGATACATTTCATTCGCTTGTTTTTTGAAAAAAAACCTTTGGAATCACCAGACACTAGAGCGACTCTCCCAACTCTACAGGGTGCAAAACATTTTAAATCAAAACCCACAGTATACATTTCTGCTTCCTTCCATCCATCCATTATTTCCCTCTTTATAATCTTTTAGGATTGGGGGGTTCCCCATGCCCATCCAGGGGAGAACGTTTCGGGTGCTGGGCAGATACACCCAGGACGGGGCACCAATCTATCACTGGACACATACTCACTCACACACACTCTATATGGGGCAATTTGGAGACCTCAATTGACTTGACCCATGTTTTTGGACTGTGGGCTTCCTGAAACCACCACAAACTTATTTTTCAAGAACTTTTTCATAATAAACATTCATCCATTATCTTCTGCTTTATCCTCTATTAGGGTGGCGGTGGGGTTCCCATGCCCATCCAAGGGAGAACGTTTCGGGCGCTGGGCAGATAAACCCAGGACAGGACGCCAATCTATTGTCGGGCACACACTCACTCACACACACACACTTTATATGGGGCAATTTAGAGAACTCAATTGACTTGATCCATGTTTTTGGACTGTGGGAGGAAACCAGAGAACCCGGAGGAAACCCACGCGGACACGGGGAGAACATGGAAACTCCACCCAGATGGGGATTCGAACCGGGAATCTCTAGTGCTGAGAGGAGAACATGCCAACTTCTAAACCACCGTGCCGCCCAGACCTAACCCTAATAGAGGATAAAGCGGAAGATAATGAATGAATGAATGAGTTTGTAAATCGCAGTCCCGATCGTAAAGAAAACAACTTTCTCTTTTTGTCATCTCAGTTTATTTTCTTTAGTATTTCTCATTTCATCTTTTTCTGATTGCTATATATTTTGTTTTTCGTTGGACCCTGTGTTCCTGAAATGATCCAGCTCTGATCTTTATCTGACTTCAGGTTTCACATTTTCAGATGGATTCTGATGCGATGCCACGTTTGTTTACTTTACCCGAGTCGAGTCCACACCGTCACGTTTAGGTTCCAGAGCTTGTTTCTGAGCTTGTTTCCAGAGGTTGGTTGAACATCTTCAGTGTAGTGAGTAGATTTTAATTTTGCAGATCTCATTGAAGCCCTTCAGACTGAAACTGTGATTTTCATCCAGAACAAACTGCAGATTTTTGCACTTGAGTTGCACTAGAGCGACGCGTCTTTGTGAAGAGCAGCTGAACAAGCACACTCAGCCGCCCGTAGAGATTAGAGGGACCACTCGCCGTTCGGTGGAAGGCTCCTCCTTATGCAGTGTTTATAAGATGTGTATTGATCTTAATATTTGGCAATAATCCTGCAGGAGAAACGATGGCAAACAAGGGAACGATGCTTTAAAGAGAATTATATTTATGGGTTTATTTTAGCAGGGATGTGAATCATGAACTTGTTGAATACAGATGTATCGTCTCGTTTTTATGTTGTGAGAGGTTGTTGTGCGAGACGCTTGGGACGCTGCAAGTGCCTGAACGCCAAACTGTATGGAGATGATCATTAAAGTGTATTACTGTGACTTCTGTAGACTTTAACCCCCCCCATCACCACCACTACCACCACCACCACCATCATCACCAATACCACCACCACCACTACCACTACCACCACCACTACCACCACCACCACCACCATCATCACCAATACCACCACCACCACCACCACCACCACTACCACCACAGTAGCACTCAAAGAGGACGCTCCAAATACTCTCTGATTAGAACATGTTCCAGTGGAGCTTTAATCTGCTTTTCTGGATTCAGACGAACGTTCAAGTGTTTATAAAACCCTCCGCTGATCTCAGCGCCGCTCCTTCAGCACCACTTCATTACCGCTGAACTCGATTATAGTTACGTTAGAAAAGAGTTCTACAAATGTTTCAAATGAATTTCTCTGTGGCGGCACGGTGGCTTAGTGGTTAGCACGTTCGCCTCTCAGTGTTAGGGATTCCCGGTTCGAATCCCCATCTGGGTGGAGTTTCCATGTTCTCCCTGTGTCTGCGTGGGTTTCCTCCGGGTTCTCCGGTTTCCTCCCACAGTCCAAAAACATGGATCAAGGTCAACTGAATTCTCCAAATTGCCCCATATAGAGTGTGTGTGAGTGAGTGTGTACCCAGCGATAGATTGGCGTCCTGTCCTGGGTGAAATTGCCCAGCGCCCGAAACTTTCTCCCCTGATGGGCATGTTTTCCCTGTGTCCACATGTCCAGTTTCCTTCCATGGATTTAGTAGAAATGGGCTGCTCTTAATTGCCTCTACAGTGTGTGTGTGTGTGTGTGTGTGTGTGTGTGTTTGTGTGGTAGGTTACGTTTCGGGCGCTGGGCAGATACACCCAGGACAGGGCTCCAATCTATCACTGAACACACACACTTACTCACTCACACAGACACACACTATATGGGGCAATTTGGAGAACTCAATTGACTTGATCCATGTTTTTGGACTGTGGGAGGAAACCAGAGAACCCGGAGGAAACCCACACGGACACAGGGAGAACATGGAAACTCCACCCAGATGGGGATAAATCACAGCATTTTGTAACGTTTCCTGAAAGGCTCTCCTCAGTATTTTGCAGTGTGCTCATGCCGTCTGATTCAGATGGAGGGTGAAACGTCTGGCTGATGATTACAGTCAGAATCATGACAATGTTTTTAATGTTGAGGTCACAGCTCCTTAATAAGTCCCTTAAATCCACCCCACATCACATTCAGTCATTTACAGAGGCTTTTATCCAAAACGACTTACAAATAAGACACAAGTCAGTAGTTATGAAGAAAACCAGCTACACTGTAGAATTATTAAACCTGATGATTATCTGATCCTGACCCCCCCCTAATCGGTTTAAGTGTTTGTTTTTAATGCTAACTGTTCTAGTCTGTAGGAAGGAGCTGAGTGATCTGGTGTAATGTCTGTGATGTTGGTTGTTATTAAAGTCATATGTAATACATGTTATCCCTCCGTTTAAAAAAC
>JAFMOD010000437.1:765555-798350 GCA_019802435.1 Corydoras maculifer
TGAAACTGTGTATTAGTGTACATGCGTGCTTCTGTGTAAGTGTTAAGGTGAGTTTGTGTGCAATTACATGTGTGTAAATGTACAAGTGTGTATGTATGAACAAAATACTGGTGCTTGTGTGTGTGTGTGTGTGTGTGTGTGTGTACGTGTACAAGCAAGTGTGCATATGCTAATGTGGTAGGTGTGTGTGTGTGTGGACATGTAACTGTCACACTGTGTTTGTTAATGTAAATGTGTGCTCCTGCGTACATGATTACATGTGTGTATGTGTGTATGAGCAAAATGCTGGTGTGTGTGTGTGTGTGTGTGTGTGTGTGTGTGTGTGTGTGTGTGTGTGTGTGTGTGTTAACCCACCGAAATCAGTCTCACTCTCTCTGATGAGAAAGGAACCAGGTCCATTATGAGGAAGAAGAAGCAAATCCTCAGCTTTCTCTCGGCTGAGGCCTGTAAACTGCCACCTGACATACACACACACACACACACACACACACACACACACACACACACACACACACACACACACACTTTAACACACTGTACTCTTAAGTCCAAAGCTGCAGGTTCAAACAGATTCGGAGGCAGAAGAGAAACGCTGACGTCTGGAAACACGGGGTTTGATATTAATGGAGATTAAGAAGAAGTGGAATAAAAACAAACATGCCTGACGCTGCCGTGCTCATCACATCAGGTTTCATACTGTACACAGACAGGGCGAACCTGAGAGCCCCCGCCCCGGCTGATTCAGAGTCCCCTAATGTCACACTACAACCCCACATAGGAATGTGAGTCAGCCGGCCCCTGGGTGAGACCCTCACACTGATCTGAGGTCAGTCACGAGTTCACAGTAATCAATCAGCCCACATATATGTACAGTATGAACAGTAATATTCCATAACTGTTCACCTAACACACTGTAACTGAGCCACAGAGCCACCTCATTTTACACACTGTACCCCCACACATACATATACACATACATTCATTCATTCATCCATTATCTTCCACTTTATCCTCTATTAGGGTTGCAGTGGGGCTCCCCATGCCCATCCAGGGGAGAACGTCTCGGGCGCTGGGCAGATAGACCCAGGACAGGGCGCCAATCCATCGCTGAGCGCACACTCACACACTCACCCTGACACAGACACACTCTATATGGGGAAATTTGGAGAATTCAATTGACTTGATCCATTTTTTTGGACTGTGGGAGGAAACCGGAGAACCCAGAGGAAACCCACGCAGACACGGGGAGAACATGGAAACTCCACCCAGATGGGGATTCGAACCGGAAATCCCTAGTGCTGAGAGAAGAACATGCTAACCACTAAGCCACCGTGCCGCCATATATATACATGTGCCAGCAAATTATATATATATATATATATATATATATATATATATTTTCCACTGAGTGGATATTTAAACAACATGGTACAATGACAGGGCATCACGGTGGCTTAGTGGTTGGCATGTTCTCCTCTCAGCCCTAGGGATTCCCGGTTCGAATCCCCATCTGGGTGGAGTTTCCATGTTCTCCCCGTGTCCGTGTGGGTTTCCTCCGGGTTCTCTGGTTTCCTCCCACAGTCCAAAAACATGGATCAAGGTCAATTGAGTTCTCCAAATTGCCCCATATAGAGTGTGTCTCTGTGAGTGAGTGTGTACCCAGTGATGGATTGGCGTCCTGTCCTGGGTGTATCTGCCCAGGGCCCGAAACATTCTCCTCTGGATGGGCATGGGGAACCCCCCGCGACCCTAATATAGAATAAAGCGGAAGATAATGGATGGATGGGTACAATGACAGCAGCAGTGGATCTCTTTAGGGGGTCATGAAGGGGTTAATTTATAATAATGAGTTTGAAAAGACAATTAATTCACAGACAAATTATGACCTAAATTATAGAAATCAATCATGTTATTTACTTGTTTTAATTTTGCTTTCATGATAAAATGACTAAAGCATAAAACCCACAGCATCAAAAGTTTGAACCTCCACTATTTATGTTCCAAAATGTTCCCCTTATAGTCCATGTTCTCAGTTCTACGTCCTGTAAAGATGGACTTTGTAGTTCTCCAATTCCAGTCTGTAGTCCATCTGTCTGTGTGCTACAGTACATACTGTGTACGTCCCCTTTACTCTGTTCTAATGATCAGAACCCCAATAGTAGCACCACAGAGCAGGGGTTATTTGGTTCCTATCCCAGCAGTGTGACTGAGGTGTTTAAACTGCTGCACTAAACCCCCCCCCACCACCACCACATCAGTGTCACTGCAGAACTGACAATAAACAATCCACCACCCAAATGATACCTGTTCTGTGATGCTCCTGACCAACAGAGAACAGAGAACCAACAGGGACTAACAACAACACAGAACACAGATGGACTACAGACTGGAATTGTAGAACTACAAAGTCCATCTTTACAGGTGAACTTTTTTAAAAAAGAGAGCAACCAGAAGCTGATTGGATGAGACCTGTAGCAGAACGCACTGCATTTTTAAGGTGTGGATAAGAAACATTCATTCATTCATTATCTTCCGCTTATCCTCTATTAGGGTTGCGGTGGGGTTCCCCATGCCCATCCAGGGGAGAACGTTTTGGGCTCTGGGCAGATAGACCAAGGACAGGACACCAATCTATCACTGGGCACACACTCACGCACACAGACACACTCTATAGGGGGCAATTTTGAGAATTCAATTAACTTGTTCCATGTTTTTGGACTGTGGGAGGAAACCGGAGAACCCGGAGAAAACCCACACAGACACGGGGAGAACATGGAAACTCCACCCAGATGGGGATTTGAACCGGGAATCCCAAGCGCTGAGAGGCGAACGTGCTAACCACTAAGCCACCGTGCCACCGGATAAGAAACATCTCGCTAAAATGTCTTCATGTTCATTAAAATCCTTTGTTGTTCAGTATGACCGTTGTCATGGGAACTGACTGTATTTATCACGGGTTATTAGGGGAGAACCCGACGGTACCTGTTGAATACTTTAGCGGTGTAGCTGCCGGGAATATAGCTCTCACGTCCTGTAGCAGAGGAGGACACTTTCCACCATTCGCCCTCACTGCAACACACACACACACAGTGTCATTAACCATAACCTTACACTAACAATAACCATAATAATATAATCATGCATCATTTTCCTATAAACTTGCTGATGGATCTTGTGAGGACCAGCTTGCAGTCCCCACAATGAAATAAAAACTCATTTTAAAAGCTAGTTGCTAAGTTACTGAAATAAAAAGAGATCTTACTCTGAAAGCACATCGAGTCGTTCTCCAAATCTGATACTGCACTCTGCTGGACCTCCTGAGGGGTAGTTATACAAAGCCACCACCATATACCTGCCATCTGAGAGAAACACAGAGTGTGAGACAAAATAAAAGCACGAGTGCAGATGATGTACTCTGAACACATAAGCGGTTTCCTCACATCGGACGTCTGAACTTCTACAGACGTTCAGTTTGTCTTTGGCGGGTTTTATACAGCACACAGCAACAAATCTAACACTTCTAAATGGAGCTGATTGGTTCTGCTGAACATGATATCTTAATACGAACACCAGTTTTGTTTTCAAATCCATTTTTCTCGCAGCCTGTAGCTGATGGGGTTTAATTCTGACAGACTGATGCTTACCCATGGTGTGGGGTTCGTTCTGATCCAGCAGGGGTGTATGAGGGATGCTCCCACGACGCCCTTTACTCGGCCTGCTGCCCATGATGCTCCTGAGATCAGCACATCTGCAGGCTGTGGAACAAACACCAGCGTTAGTGGACTGTGGTGCACTCATGAGGGCTGCTGATTAAGTGTGTTAAAGGCAATATATTTAAGATTTGAATAGGTGTGGACAAGGACATGGATGTCACTCCTTAATCATTGCATTTAATTGTTTCATCAAGTCACATGACACAGGTGTAAGAAAACAAAAAAACAAAGGGTTGGGGGGGGGGGTTCCCCATGCCCATCCAGGGGAGAACGTTTCAGGCGCCGGGCAGATACACCCAGGACAGGACACCAATCTATCACCGGACACACTCACTCACACAGACACACTCTATATGGGGCAATTTGGTGAATTCAGTTGACCATGATCCATGATTTTGGACTTTGTGGGAGGAAACCAGAGAACCCGGACCCACGCGGACACGGGGAGAACATGGAAACTCCACCCAGATTGGGATTCAAACCAGGAATCTCTAGCGCTGAGAGGAGAACATGCTAAACCACTAAGCCAGCTTGCCGCCCTAACCATAGATTTGCTCAAAATAATGCTTTTATCGTATTAGACACAGCTTGGGGAAGGCCCTTCCATGTTTCAGTATGATCATACCCTTAACCTCAGATCAAATACAGTCATGGCCAAAAGTTTTGAGAATGACACATATTATATTTTCACATGATCTGCTGCCCTCTGGTTTTTATGTATGTTTGTCAGATGTTTTTATCACATATGCAATCATATTATGAGTAACGGCGGCACGGTGGCTTAGTGTTTAGCATGTTCTCCTCTCAGCACTAGGGATTCCCGGTTCAAATCCCCATCTGGGTGGAGTTTCCATGTTCTCCCCGTGTCCGCATTGGTTTCCTCCGGGTTCTCCGGTTTCCTCCCACAGTCCAAACACATGGATTAAGTCAATTGTGTTCTCCAAATTGCCCCATATAGAGTGTGTCATTTTCAAAACTTTTGGCCATGACTGCAGAGTCCCCAACCGAGTCGTGGTCCTCACAATGCTTCTTTCATAAACACTGGGGAGCTTCGGCTCGCTCTTGTGGGGGTAAAGGCTTAGAACTCTGAAAAGCTGCTTTTTTAAAGCACTATATAAATAAACATGAGTTTAAAAGTCTTTCTGATTCAGGTTTTTTTTTTGCAGTACAGAAGCTGTTAAAGCTGCAAAGGTGAGACCAGCTCAGAATCAGGATTACAGAAAAGCACACGTTGGTGTGATGTACATGTGTCTGAATATACATTCTGTACAACGTATTTACATGGCAGCAGAACCTGCCGTTTAAAAAGTCTGTGTACAATTTCATTCTTTGCACTTTTGGTGTCGATTCTGAAGAATTGGAGAAAAGATGCTCAGAAACCACCAGCTCACTTTGACCAACATTTTCCACCCACAGCTTCAACATCACAAGATCAGCTCTCAAAGCCATGGCTCGTACCTAAGAGGTCTGGCCTAAAAATAGAACAGGGTTCAACTCTGACGTTCATCATTATCTGAAATACAGCAGAACATCCAAAACACACAGAGGAACGGCTGGCGTTGCATAAGCCCGTACGTCAGAGCGCTGGTTCTCATGCTTCTCCTGACACGTAATTACTGATGAGCTGGAGATGAATCAAACCACACGTTATCCTGTTTACTGAGTGCGGAATCGCAGACTTCTCAAAACAATCTGGTTATTAGGATCTGCAAGAACTATCACAATAACCGACGTCTGACATACGCTGTGGAACCCGTGTTTGTGTGATTCATTAGTTTAATCTCATCTTAATGCTGAGGACTCTCATGGATTATTCTCCTCACAGTTACCTGATCTAACCCCATCAGGCTTTTGGGTGGTTCTTGGCATGCTGAATCTTCAGTATCATTATAGGAGGATTGACGGTGTGGTAGCTCAGTGGTGAGGGTGTTGGGTTATCAATCTGAAGGTTGTGGGTTCAAATCCCAGGTCCACTGAAGTTACCAATGTGGGGGCTTGAGCAAGACCCTTAACCCTCATTGCTGCAGGGATGTTGTGATTAACCCTGTGCTCACCTTGTAAGTCGCGTTGGATAAAAGCGTCTGATAAATGACCAAATGTAATGTACGCATTATGACATGGAACATGGGCGGCATGGTGGCTTAGTGGTCAGCACGTCCACCTCTGAGCACTAGGGATTCCCGGTTCGAATCTCAGTGTGGGTGGAGTTTCCATGTCCTCCCCGTGTCCGCGTGGGTCTCCTCTGGGTTCTCCGGTTTCCTCCCACAATCCAAAAACATGGATAAAGTCAATTAAGTTCTCCAAATTGCCCCATGTAGAGTGTGTTTGTGAGCGTGTCTGTGTGTGTGAATGGATTGGCGTCCTGTCCTGGGTGTATCTGCCCAGCGCCTGAAACGTTCTCCCCTGGATGGGGAACCCCCCCCCCCATGACCCCAATATAGGATAAAGCGGAAGATAATGAATTTGCCCCTATATAATGCATATGACTAGTAATATTTTGCCGCCCTGTCCAGGGTGTATCTACCCAGCTACTGAAATATTCTCCCCTGGATAGCGTCAACCGACCCTCATAGAGCATTTAAATCACAGATGGATGGATTATTCCTATCCCAGCAGTGTGACCGACCCCCCCCCCCCCTCACCACGTCAGTGTCACTGCAAAATTGCCAATAAACAATCCACCACCCAAATGATACCTGTTCTGTGATGCTCCTGACCAACAGAGAACAGAGAACCAACAGGGACTAACAACAACACAGAACACAGATGGACTACAGTCTGGAATTGTAGAACTACAAAGTCCATCTTCATGATAAGTGGAGGTAACAGGAGGTGTACAAACTTTTGACAGGTTCTAAATCTCAGCAATCATAAAGTTCTATAAAACTTATTCTATTGCACAGTTTGTAAATTGCAGTCCCGATCGTAAAGAAATCTGATCTCTGCAGGTGAAATTCTTCTTACCTCATATTTCTTTAAGAAGCTTGAAGTCCAGACGTTCGTTCCTGAACGACGTTCCAAAAGCCTTAAAGCAATCCAGCGCTCATGCAGGGGGCAAAATCGTGACCTGTAGGTTGATGTTCTGGAGCTCGGGGGTGAATCACACGCCGACTTGAACGAGGGCAGTGTAAGGTGCAGCCTCCTGCTGAGCTCTCTAGGTGTTTGAAGACTGCTGCGGTTCACAGTTCTGACTTGAACACTGAGATGAGCAGAGTGTTTTATCCGTCACACACACAAACCCACAACCTGCACCAGCAGCAGCTTCCTGTACAAACACAGCTCTGAAACGAGACGACTTCTGTTTTACCTTCAAACTCGAGTTCCAAAACAGAGTGAGCCGCTGATTTCAAAGGCCAGGTTACCTCTCACCCCGCTTGAAACGTCAGAAGCATTCAGTTTATACAGAGAACGCTCATATAGAATAGAGCGATAGAATACTTTATTCATCCCAAAAGAAATTTTAGCGGCCAGTAGAAATAACAGAACAATAAAAAATAGAGGAAAATTATATATATATATTTACAATTTACTATTAAAAAGTGTCAAGTGGGCACGGTGGCTTAGTGATTAGCATGTTCTCCCCACAGCACTAGGGATTCCCGGTTCGAATCCCCATCTGGGTGGAGTTTCCATGTTCTCCGTGTCCATGAGGGTTTCCTCCGGGTGCTCTGGTTTCCTCCCACAGTCCAAAAACATGGATCAAGTCAATTAAGTTCTACAAATTGCCCCATATAGAGTGTGTCTGTGTGAGTGAGTGTGTGCCCAGCGATAGATTGGCGTCCTGTCCTGGGTGTATCTGCCCAGCGCCAAAATCGTTCTCCCCCACGACTCCAGTAGAGGATAAAGCGGGAGATAATGGATAAATGAATGAAAGTGTCAAGTGTGTGTGTAGTAGTATTAAAACTCATTCATTCATTCATTATCTCCCGCTTATCCTCTATTAGGGTCGCGGTGGGGTTCCCCATGCCCATCCAGGGGAGAACGTCTCGGGCGCTGGGCAGATAGACCCAGGACAGGGCGCCAATCCATCACTGGGCACACACTCACGCACACAGACACACTCTATAGAGGGCAATTTTGAGAATTTAATTAACTTGATCCATGTTTTTGGACTGTGGGAGGAAACCGGAGAACCCGGAGGAAACCCACGCAGACACGGGGAGAACATGGAAACTCCACCCAGATGGGGATTCGAACCGGGAATCCCTAGTGCTGAGAGGAGAACGTGCTAACCACTAAGCCACCGTGCCGCCCTAGTAACAAAACTAAAAGTAAAAATGAAGTGTCCAGTATGGATGGAGACCAAGTGATAATGTGCAAAAATACAATAGACGTTTTTTAAATGTCCTGTTGTTTTATTTGTCCTTCCGGCCCAAAACAGTTGTATTATAGAGCCTGATGGCCCTCGGAACAAAAGATCTCCTCAGTCTGTCTATAGAGCAGCTGAGTGACAGCAGTCTGCCTCTGAACGTGCTCCTTTGGTCCATAATGATGGTGTGCAATGGGGACCATCATAATCCATGATGGAGAGCAGTTTGACGATGATGGTCACCCATTGGAACAAACCAGAGGAACAAAGACATTGATTTAAAAAACTCCAGACTGAACTTTTTAAGTTTTGAGGGGACATTATTTTACATGATGCTGGATGCTGGACATTTCGTTTGAATCCTGATCTGGAGTGACCTGAAAGCATTCTGTGGTTCTGCAGAGCTGCAGTAACTAACTATTAAAAAACCTTGAACTCAGTTCTGGGGCGGCATGGTGGCTTAGTGGTTAGCATGTTCTCCTCTCAGCACTAGGGATTCCTGGTTCCAATCCCCATCTGGGTGGAGTTTCCATGTTCTCCCCGTGTCCGCGTGGGTTTCCTCCGGGTTCTCCGGTTTCCTCCCACAGTCCAAAAACATGGATCAAGTCAATTGAGTTCTCCAAATTGCCCCATATAGAGTGTGTTTGTGCCCAGTGATAAATTTAATCACTAAATTGGCACCCTGTCCTGGTTGTATCTGCCCAGTGTCTGAAACGTTCTCCCCTGGATGGGCATGGGGAACCCCCCCACGACCCTAATATAGGATGAAGCAGAAGACAATGGATGGATGGAACTCAGTTCAGTGTAACAGTTTAAGGCGACTGGAGACGCTGCGTTAATGTTCTGAATGCAGAAGTTGGGAAATGGTCAGTAAATTGAACTTTAAATTGTTAAACTGCGTCTTCTCACCAAAATGTAATTTTATAAAAAAATTTTATTATATAAAATATTTTTGTAAATTTTCAAGACACTTTTCAAAATCGGCCGGCTCTATGGTGTGGTGTTAAGCACCTCTTCCTCTCAGAGCTGAGGTTCTGGGTGGGGTTTCCATGATCGCCCATGTCCTCATGGGTTTCCTCCTGGTTCCTCACATGTTGCAAAAACATATATTCAATGTGAAATTGGCTGCTCTAAATTGACCCTATATAGTGTGTGTGCCCAGTGATGGATTGGCACCCTGTCCTGGGTGCATCTGCCCAGTACCAGAAACTTTTTCAGCATAGAGAGCATGTGCACAACCCTAGCAGAGGATTAAGCAGAATATATGCTGAGTCTCCATTTTTGAACAGGCCACATTTTGTTCATCTTCCCTCCACAACCCTAGTCCCTTTTATAGAATTAAGCGGAAAATAACGACATGAGAAATTGCCCCTACATAGTGTGTGCGCCTAGTGATGAACTGGCATCCTGACCTGGGTATTTGCCCAAGCACCCCAATTTTCTTCTTTCCTGGATGAGCATAGAGAGCATGTGCACAACCCTAGCAGAGGATTAAGCAGAATATATGCGGAGTCTCCATTTTTGAACAGGCCACATTTTGTTTGACATTTTTCTTAAGGGGCGGCATGGTGACTTAGTGGTTTAGCATGTTCTCCTCTCAGCACTAGGGATTCCTGGTTCGAATGCCCATCTGGATAGACTTTCCATGTTCTCCCCGTGTCTGTGGGTTTCCTCCCACAGTCCAAAAACATGAATCAATTGAGTTCTCCAAATTGCCCCATATAGAGTGTGTCTGTGTAAGAGAGTGTGTGCTCAGTGATTAACTGGCACCCTGTCCTGGGGGTATCTGCCCAGCGCCCGAAATGTTCTCCCCTGGATGGACATGGGGAACCCCCCCACGACCCTATTAGAGGATAAAGTGGAAGATGATGGATGGATGGATGGATCCATCCTTTTCTTAAGGTTACATTCAGGAACTGAAGCCATCATCAGAAGATTCTCCCTTAAATGTTAGAAATAAAAGAACATCAACTTAAACGCAAACATCTGCATGATAAAGTTAACATTTCTATTAAGACCCCCCCATAAAACAACCCTGAACCGAGGGTTCGAGTGCGTGTGCCCACTCCTACGTTCTTGTTTCAGGCTGTAGAACAGTCAGCGGTGCATCCGGCAGGGTGCAGATGTTTAGGAGCAGCGCATGGACGGGCGTGATGCATCATCATGCACATTATGTTCAGATGAGATAAAGATGACAGAAAGTGGACTCAGCATGCAAATAAGCGCATCACTGCGTATCAGTGCACAGCAGCTTAATTTAGGTTAGAGGGGTTAAAAATAGCAGCGCGTGTCAGCTGTGGTCAAACGTACGGCGCAAAGAAACTGGTTTACGTGGTCGGAAAATGTTACATGACACCAAAGGAGTTTGGTAGTTGCGATATTACTTTGATAGAACCAGCATTAAAGGTGACGACTGCAGAAGAACATGCAGGAATTGAGATGAATGGAGTCACCTGCAGAGTTTAACTCGCTCTTCTCCTGTGTGTTTAAACCCTGAACACTGTGTGGCCAAAAATATTGGGACATCCACACATTCTGTCTGCAGAAGCATCGACGACGGCTGCTTTTACTTCACCCTGAAGCTCTTCTGTGAGATTTCGGGGTGCCTCTGGGAAAGCGGCCCATTTCACTAGAAAGGCATTACTCAATTCAGACACTTGAGGTGGCGTTACGCAACCTCTGACCCTGACTCACAATCTCTGTCCTCATTCTTTTTTCCAAACACGTTCGGTGCAGAACAACCTCAGAACACTCACCCAACCGCGCCTTCACACAATTCCACTGGGGTCCTGCTTTGGCGACGTGGTCCGGCCATTTGAGGATGAGGTGTCACCTACAGAGACTCGGTCCTCACAAAGTTTCTTCCTTAAAATGCAACAACATGGAGTTTTCTCATCACTGACATGTTCGTTTCTTTTTTATTTAATTCACATTAGTGCTACGGATTCCAATCCGGGTGTTCTCCCCGTGTCCACGTGGGTTTCCTCCGGGTTCTCCGGTTTCCTCCCACAGTCCAAAAACATGGATCAAGGTCAATTGAGTTCTCCAAATTGCCCCATATAGAGTGTTTGTGCGTGTCTGTGCCCAGTGATAGATTGGCATCGTGTCCTGGGTCTATCTGCCCAGCGCCCAAAACGGTCTCCCCTGGATGGGCATGGGGAACCCCCCCACGACCCTAATCGAGGATAAAGATGATGGAAGGAAGGATTACTATATCAGTTTTTCTTTTCAAAATAACAATTTAAATCAATATAAAATGATTCTACAGTTTTATTTATTGTTAATTATTTAACATTGTCTTTAATAAAAATTTTCACCTTTAATTACTTAATCCAATCAGCAATTCAGGACAAAGACGAAAACTTTGGGTTTATGTACAACCTAAAACTTTATTAGTACAAATGAAAATACTTAACAGAAGTACAGCTCCCCCTGGATGCTCGGAGGACGTGTTGCCACAAGGTCACCAAAAAGCATTACAGTCAAAAAGTCGACCAGAAGTGCACAGTAACGGAAACCAAACCGTAACTATATCAATTATAATAATAACAAAACCAAATCACAGAAGTAGGAACACAGTTGGTGCAGAATGGACCCTCGTGCTACTGTACAAGGAAAGCGGCACGGCAAATCCCAACACCATCCACATTTTGATCGGGTTTATAAATAGGTTGCAAACTAGTTAAAACAGATAAGACTAATTTAAGAGATAACTGGACACACTCCTGTCTGCTCATATTGGCAGGTGTATGTTAAATTCTATATAAAGTATTAAGTTTATCTGGCAGTTTATAATCCTTTAATATAGTACAGAGCAGAAGGTTTTAAATTTCGATTTTTCATGCTAAAGTTAATGGTGTTAGAGTGTAAAACCATCCTGGTGGAGAGTAATAATCAGCTGAAAAGAAGTAAATAACCTTTACTACACACGTCCACTGAGTTACATTGAAAGAGAGGGACATGCGTATCAGTATGTTAATCATGAACAGTGATGCATTCATGAGAACTGATAGGTATTTTCACAAGAAATGCTAGATTATCTGAAAAACAGAAAGCTTCCCTCATAAGTCACCGGTTTGAACCCGTCAGGTGGAATGGATGGAGGGAGAAACGCGGGCGTAGTCGCTTCTACATGTGATGGTAATGGGGAGGAAAAGGAAGACCTTGGAGAGAGAGATGGGTGGTCTCCTCCATGTTCTCACTAAAGAGGGCCTTCTATGCGTCGACAACGCAAGGTGACGTTAACCTTCATCACTAAATATATACAGTACATATCCAGAGGAGCTCGAGACCGAATATATCAGGATAAAAGAGGGAAGCGGGTGCGCACAATGTGATGTCACGAGTTGCATTGCTTCTTACAAACAGGAAGAAATGGAGGAGAGGGAGTACAGAAGAAACGAGAGCGTAGGTTTAGCAGGACACCTCCATGGTTTGTGGTCGGGTCTGGTTGTCGTGGCTCGGCCCGGCGCCCTCCGGCGGGGAGTTGGTGTGAGTGCGGCTGCGCGCGCCTTCCACGGAGTTCATGCTGGAGGCCGAGTGGGTGCGGGAGCGCGCCAACCGCGTCATACTGGCAGTGGGCACTGAGGAAGAGAGCGGAAGATAATGGAGGGTGGAGAACAGGATTAAAATCATGAGACGACAAGAGGAAATCTGTATAGATTTGAAAAAAAAAAAAAAAAACGGCAGCTTGGAGGCGGAGCTGGAAAGTGTCATTCATTTGCAGTCACGCTGGAAGCATCCGTTTGTGATGCATGGTGGTGCAGTGTCAAGGAGAATAATGAGCGTCCTGATTCTTCACAAAACAAGTGAAGGTCCCGGGTCGGGGGCATCAAGGACACTTGCACTCTGTTGTGATTTCGGTTTCAGACTCACTAAGCTACAGCGGTTTGATTCGGCCAAAGTCGGAAGAGCACAGGACTCGGTTGCTCAACTGTCCACCTACACTCAAGTGGAACTACAATACAGGACCTATTTTAGGGATTTATTATCTCGTTTAAGGGCGTGTCAGTACGACTTTGCTATTTAACGTCTGGAAAAACTACGCCTTAATGATGCAAAAACAAAAGTGACCTAAAATTTACAAAAATGACTGACAGAGGCAGAAGTTTGATCGCGAAACGTTCCAAAATAAGCTCGTTTAATTAATACTTGACTAATGTTCAAAATTTACGGAGCCCCTGAAGCGACATGGAAGAAAAGAATATTTCAAAAATTTATTGCGAGTCCCAACAATATCTCCTAAAACTAATGCAGTAACCGGGATGCTGTCTAGAATATTAAATTTGGTTGCTAATGAATTGAGTTCAATCAGGACCGCCAAGTCACTAAACGTTTTCAACGAGAGTGTCCTCTTGCATCAAGTAGTCGCTTCAAGTGTCTCTCACTTCTACGAAAACTGTGTTTTCGGGCAAGCAATCTCAAAATAAAACTCAATAAAAATTATATATATATATATATATAAACACAAAAATGAATGCGAGATCTTGCAACTTTATTTTGCAAGGAGTCGACTTGTTTTGTGTCGGTACGTCTTTGCTATCGGGACGTCAGGAAAAATACGCCTTGATGCAAAAAGAACAAGAGGCATGTATTCATTCTCTTATTCATGGCTGTGTAACGTTTAATTAACCAAAAAAAAAGATCAACAAGTCATATGTCGTTCCCTTTAAGAACCAGGTGGCGCTCTGCCTTGGTGGATTGCCATTTGAGCGGCGCAGCTACCTCGACTCAATGCTCTGCTTCATGAGGTTCTCTATAAACCACAGTATAGTGCAGAGTCGGCGTTCTCGGTCAGGCAGATTTAATAGTGTTCAGTTCTATTCAGTGGTGTAGAACACGCGTCTGTGTTGATTTACCACCGAGATGGAGAGCAACGTCTGACTGTTGACGTCTGGAGGGGTTGTTTTCAGTCAGCGGTGCACCTGAGGTTTCTGTCACCAAGATACACCAGAGATACGCCAATCGAATACACAATTGAGACGGCCACGCCCATTGGGGGATATATTCACACGCAGTGCTGCTATTTAAACGACGCAGATAACTGAGCATAAGATAGCTATGAGCATTGTGACGCACCTTGCGCAGGGTGGTGGATAGGACCCACTATGTGCACAGCCACCAGTTTGGACAAGGCCTTTAGATTAAAGCTTTAAGACACTCAGCTTAAACATGGGGCAACTTTAGGTTTTAATGAACCATACCCCTTTAATCAGATGCATGTTAATGAAAAGCCAATCTGCTAATTAACATGCGCGTGATAATCAGATGACCACAGAGGTTCATTTTTGGCATATAATATCTGTAACTATACGCAAGGCCAACGCACAAGAGACAAGTGTTATTTTTAAAACTTCATGACAACGTTTCCTAACAGAGAGAACACCACACTAATTCCTACCATCATGGTCTTCACCTCTGCAGTAAGAGATTTTCCGATTAGATGATAATCGATCTAAAAAGGACATTTTGGCAGGTCTTATCTTTGACCTAAAATTTACAAAAATAACTGACAGAGGCAGAAGTTTGATTGCGAAACGTTCCAAACTAAAGATCACTTCCTCAACGTTCAGAATTAAAACTATTTGAATAATGGAGTTCAGAATTTTAAGATCTGAAAGATGTCTTGGGGAAATTTACTGAAAACTGAAAAAATTTACTGCAATTTGGGGGTGACCCAGAGTCCCTGAATGAAACCTACACAGGCATGGGGAGGACATGGAGGCTGTGCATGCTAAACAGGACTCAAACCCTGGACCACCTGGCTGTGAAGTGGAGGTGCGAATTGCTGCACACAAGGTGACGCCCCAATGCATGAAAAATTTGGTGAAAATCAACCAATGGCTGTGTTTTAACAAGAATATTTGTGTTATACGTCTGTTATTTACATTTGGTCATTTAGTAGATGCTTTTATCCATCAATTTGGTGCAAACCAACTAATGGCTTTGTTTAATACAAGGATATTAGTGTTATACGGCTGTTATAACGGGGTTATCATGGATGCTGGATGTCTGCAGTTTCGCATACAGCATTGTACTTTTTTCACCTTCTTATTCAAACTTTTAGGAGAAATTATACTGTACCTATAATACAGACTCAATAATACTCTATATTAGAGTATAACCCAATCAGCCAATTGTAAGTTGATGCCTGCCATAAGTCTTCCCATCTGTGGCCATAGGATCAGCACCTCAAGCCACTGCTGCCATACTTTTGTCATTATTCTCAGATGAAAGCAAAATAATCCCGATCTGACTGAGATTCAATTCATTTTTACTGTGGCCGGAAAAAATGAATACTCGGGAGTTGCGTGTAGAAATGCAGGGACTTCATGTAGAAATGCGGCATGCAGAAGAGCTCGGCTTGAACGGCAACATTTTGCATTAAGAAGAGAAAGGAATAAAAGAAAGGTCGCTGCGATATCCTGTCCCTGGTGTGCTCGCACGCAACATTAAGGCAAAATAACAAAACAAAAGACAGACAACAGCATATTGGAGTTATGACCATAGAATCATGCTTTTAAGACACTGTGATACAGAGACAAATCGAAAGAAAGAAAATGAGTGGGACTGGCAGAATGACACAAGCTGACAAAAAAAGAACAGCAAGACAGAGATGCTACATGAACGACAATGAAAGGACTTTCGGTAGTGCAGCCTAGAGTGTGGTCTGAACTCCTGGTACCTGCTTCGCTGTTCAGGTGGCTGAGGAGCACATGAGGGACTGTTCAGGTTTGACGGAGGGGTCAAAGAGAAAGGAGAGAGCAGAGAGATGAGGGAAACAGATGTTACATGTAGGACTCTGAAGACTGAAGAGAAGAGAGATCAGCAGGACTAAGAGTGAAAGTCCCAAAGTGGCAGAGCTGGAGACTTCTTCATGCTAAAAAAAAGCCTTGATCACATGTGATGACCTTTCTTACACAGAATCTACCCCTGACTAAAAGTACTACTAAAAGTAAACAAATAATATCATTCGGCATGTCCAAACCATCTTCTTTTTTAAGATGCTGCCCAATTATTTGAAAAAAGGAAGCTTGTTATGATGCCCTAATACAAATCTGAAATCTGGTCCTGGGGGGGGGTTCGCACACTTTTTGAGAAAAAGCCTAGAGCTGTAGCCTCCATAACCCCCCCCCTCCACACACACACACACACTCTCTCATAACAGCTGTTTACATTTAAATGTACAGATCATATCTATCTATGTACGTAGGTGTCTATCTAATTTTATCTAATCACACTTCACATATAGTTTTCCAGTTGTTAGTTTTTCCATTTGTTTAATATCTCTACATTAGTGTCCTACACTGTTGTTGCTGCCTGGCCGCTCAAGGAGGAGGAGTCCCCCACTGAGTCTTGGTCCTCACAAGGTTTCTTCCTTAAATAACAACATAACAGGGAGTCTTTTCTTGCCACTGTCACTTCGTCTTGCTCTTTGGGGGTTTAAAGGCTTTTCATTCTGTAAAGCTGCTTTCTGACGATGTACTGTTGTAAAAAGCACTATATAAATAAATTACTTGAACTTGAACTTCATGATGTGATGAGCAGCTCTGCCTGATGAACCTGTGCGCACTGTATAAGCTAAATCACTAAGCTAAATATCTGCAAGATGGCGCCGGCGAGGTCGGCTGCCGTCACGACTTTTCCATTGCACATACATGTGTACATACATGGTTAAATTTTATTTTATCTTTATTCTATTTTTCTTATTATTTTAAACTAATTTAACTTTATGTGGAGAAGTCAGGAAAGAATTTCACTGCTGGCTGTCCCATGTATATGTACGTATGTGACAAATAAACCTGATTCTAATTCACATTGACATTGACACCAGCCAACACTTGTCGTGAAAGTAAGGTACTTTTAAAAACAGTGTAAATAGAGCCGATTCCTGAGCTCGTCTGTGCTGGCTGGTGTAAACGCAGTCCATTGTTCTCCCCGTGACGTGTGATGGTCCTGGTTATACGATACGCACACGCCGCCTGCTCCCCCTGCACTCCTGCCTGACGAATTGAAACCAATAATGAGCTGGTGACGAACTTACTAGTTAAAAGCTGTGCTTTAACAGCAGGAAGAGAACTCAGACCTAACCTTTCATTCATTATCTTCCGCTTTATCCTATATTAGGGTCGCAGGGGGGTGGGGGTGGGGGTTCCCCATGCCCATTCAGGGGAGAATGTTTCGGGCGCTGGGCAAATACACCTAGGACAGGACGCCAATCTATCACTCACTCACATAGACACTCACAGATACGCACTCTATATGGGGCAATTTGGAGAACTCAATCGACCTTGATCCATGTTTTTGGACTGTGGGATGAAACCGGAGAACCCGGAGGAAACCCACGCGCACATGGGGAGAACATGGAAACTCCACCCAGATGGGGATTTGAACCGGGAATCCCTAGCGCTGAGAGGAGAACATGCTAACCACTAAGCCACCTTGCCCCCCAGACCTAACCAATGATTTAATATTAATACACTATTTGGACACTCACACTCTACACCAAGAAATACCCCAAAAGAGCTTTTAGTCACTTGTGGTGAAAGTGTGTGTGTGTGTGTAATGAATCACCAAGATCTTGCCTTAAAAGGTCTGGAGAACACAATAACTCAGAATCACAGCTAGGGGAATTCACCACGGGCTCAGGCCGCTGGTGAAAGCGTACTTCTGAAAGATCACATTCAGCTCATTCAAATAAACGGCGCTAACCCAGCATCGTTCACAAGCTACCGATTTAAAGAACGAGAGCCGCCATGATGACCAGACCTCGAGAAAACTGGCATAAGACAGGAAAGTACCAAACGTTTTTAACATGTACCAATCACCTCACAAACCCACATGAACACTACATTAGTTTTCCATACAAACAACAAACTTAAAGTCCCCACGGAGGCTGCAAGGAAATAAAGACGACCAAATCTTCCAGAAGGTGGATGTGTGCTACATGTTAGAGGATTAAATAATTCCTGACCAAATCTGGACATCATTCACTGCTACACATTTACATAAATATCATCTCTAGAAGTCAATCTTCATGTTAATAGTCATTTATATAACATTTATATTTCATAAAATTCATTTATTTAACCCTTTTATAATAAAATAAAAGTAATAATTATATATAAACAATTAAATGTCTTTTGGGCATGGACACACACACTAATGCTAAGGAATTAATATACAATCAGCTTTATCTACTAGCATATTTTCATTAGGTGTGAGGAGAACATGCAAACTCCTGACTAAAATACCATTTTAAGTTCTATCCAGGAATTAAAACCAGAACCTTTTGTCATGTAGGAGAGATAATTACTACAGTACTGTCTCAGCCCAGTTATGTACAGCCATCACAATTTGGTAACTACTCAACTTCTTAAGGGCGTGGTAGCTCAGTGGTCAGGGTGTTGGGCTATCAATCTGAAGGTTGTGGGTTCAAATCTCAGGTCCACTGAAGTTACCAGTGTGGGTCCTTGAACAAGACCCTTAACCCTCATTGCTGCAGGGATGTTGTGATGAACCCTGTGCTCACCTTGTAAGTCGCTTTGGATAAAAGCGTCCACTAAATGACCAAATTATTAATTAATTATTAAATTATCTTAAAATTGACCAGGGTCGCAATCAGGTAGAAGGGCTTATCGGTCATCCTGAGTGATACTACTCTCAAAATCACAGACCCAACATTTTCATTAGCAGGTGCCAACTACGTGCATCAACTCTTAATAAAGGGAGAACATGTAAAAGTAATTTGAAGCCAAATCCCAACATCAGTCTAATTTTAACAATGACTTGATTAATTAATCCAGTTCATAAAGACTCCAGCAGGTGCTCACTGCTACACAAATAAAAAATAAAATACACGTTCTATAAAAAAAAAAAAAAGGTGAACCAAAAAAATAAATCATTATATTCTGTAATGGAAAATAGAAAGAGAGGAAAAATGAGTGAGAACGTGCGAGAGAGAGAGAGAGAGAGAGAGAGAGAGAGAGAGAGAGAGGTGTTTTCCACACAGGCCATGCAGCACAGCATTCTGAACAGACTAAGCTGCTGTACTTACACCCTGAAGCTCGCATCACTGCACAGCCACACAGGAGACAAAATCGCTTGTTAGTATGATAGTGGGACAGCAAGCCTGACTTAGTCACAAAGAAACTGCCATTAAACCTGGGAGGGCGACCATTTCCTCAGACTGTAATTCCTGTTATTCCGGCTGGAGAAAACAGCCATTACTTTGTTTCAGGGCTGGGTTTCTCAAAGAGTGTGTGAAGTGTGTTAGATGAGCATTCAGAGCTCACCGAGAAGATTCGATAAGAATTTGGTATCAAGATAATTAAATGACATGAGTGTGTGAGTGTGTGTGTGTATGTGGGTTGCGTCGGTGGAAAAAAGGTTGCTGAGGTAAAGTTTTCCACATGAAACTTTCTGACAGTGCGGTTTGCAAAAGACAAGATGTTTAAAGACAGAAGCACATCACAGACACTTTGGACAAATAGTTACAATTAAACCCAGGCTTAAAGATGAGAGAGACTACAACACTTANTTAAAAAAATATATATTAATAAAAAAAAAAATAATAATAAAAAAAAAATATATATATATATATATATATATATATATATATATATATATATATATATATATATATACACATATACACACACACAGTATATTAAATATCTCTCTCTCTATATATACATACATATACACACACACAGTATATTAAATATCTCTCTCTCTCCCTCTCTCTCTACATATATATACACACACAGTATATTAAATCTATCTATCTATCTCTCTCTCTCTCTCTCTATTTCTATATCTCTCTCTATCTCTCGCTCTCTCTATCTATTCCTCTCCCTCTCTCTCTCTCTCTCTCTCTCTCTCTCTCGTATATATATATATATATATATATATATATATATATATATATACATACACATACACACACAGTATATTAAATCTCTCTTATTTCATTGTTATGAAACTTTGTTTTGTATCTCTTAGTGAGACCAACAGCAACAAATACTTTTGTCCAAATTAATGTATTTACAATTTAAGGTGTGAAAATGTGAAAGTTGAAAGGGCTGAATAGTTAAATTTCTCTCATCACTTTAGCTTACTTGAATAACTTGGGGCAGTCCACCACAATCTGCCATCTGAAAGAGCAAGAAAACACAACACGATCATAACTAAACAGTTCAAAATAAAACACTAATAGATTTATAGATTTCATAACAGCAGACAAGAAGGGACTTGCCTTAAGAAATGTGGTCTTTGTGGGGTTAAGCCTTGAATTGCACTCAACCTGAGGAAAGAATTGAGTTCAGTGAGAGACAACAACCTGGCCAGCTTTACCTGACAACATTATTATTTAGTCCAAGAAACATTCAAACCATAAATTACTGGCATAGTACAAAGAATAGTACAAATTAAGACTTGAGACCCACCTCACCATCAATCTCATTATTGTTATTGTCATCACTGATATTATTCATTCATCCATTATCTCCCGCTTAATCCTCTATTAGGGTCGCAGGGGAGAACGGTATGGGCGCTGGGCAGATACACCCAGGTCAGGACGCCACCCTATCGCTGGGCACACACTCACTCACACACACACACTCTATATGGGGCAATTTGGAGTTCTCAATTGACTTGATCCATGTTTTTGGACTATGGGAGGAAACCGGAGAACCCGGAGAACATAGAAACTCCACCCAGAAGGGGATTCGAACCGGGAATCCATAGTGCAGAGAGGAGAACATGCCAACCACTAAGCCGCCGTGCCACCCCACTGATATTATTATTATCAATATTATTATTAATGGATGGCACAGAGACGTGGAAGTTAGCATGTTCTTCCTCAGCATTGTCTGTGTGGGTGTTCTCCGGTTACCTCCCAACCTTTCCGGTTGCCCCTATCTAGTGTGTGAATGTTCTTCCATTGACACATTGGCACTCTGGGTGTATCTTCTCAGCCCCCAAAATGTCCCCCATGAGCCATTTGATTATCACTTATAAACCACTATAGATTAAAGGTCATTTGTTAATGTATTCCTTTGGTTCTAAGAGCACAAATAGTTCCTTGGTGGCTTGTGTCTGTTGCTTAGCAACATTTCATCAACACACTATATATTTAAAAGGAGACCGTGTTCTGATGGTAATTTGTGTAATGTGTATATCAGTTTCGCACCACTGCATCAACAGCTGGAGATGTGTCGCCAACTATCAGCAGAGCGGGACACCTGAAACACACACACACACACATCGAAATACAATTACAAATCTAAAATCATTTTAGAGAGTGGTATCCTGCAAATTTACCATTGTGAACGATAGAGCTAAAGAGCACCCACACTCACTTTAGGGTGTTAACTGTATCCTCATTAAGTCCTGGGATAGGCCTCTCGATTTCCAAGTCTCTGCGGCTGTAAGGACAGAAAGGAAATCAGGAACTCGAAAGTTAAATTCGAAGCTGATGGAGCGGGTCAGGGTGCATCTGAGCATTACCTGTTATAGGAGTTGCAGAAGAGGGCCAAGTTATCCTGGTTGATGTCCTGAGCAATATGCATCCGGTACGTCTGAATGACCTCCTGGTTGTCGGTCAGCTCATCCTAAAACATTATTTAATACTTTAAGTTCTCAAGTCAGTTTTAATAAGGTCAGGAGACCATGTATGTACAGTGCAGGAGACTAGTTATACATTTATAGTTATACATTCAGACTACAGTTATACATTCCATCCTTCCATAAGTGTATACTCTAAATTGTATACATCAACTCACTGTGCTGAAATGATGAGCCATCACAATGTCCACCAGATTGCTGGTCCATCCAGACAACTGTGGATATTTAAAGAGATACAAATAATGTTCTACTTTAAATTTTTATATATAAAAATTGTTTTAACAACTTTACCAGTTTAGGTGGAATGTATCATTAAAACAACAAGTAACACTTTCTATGAATTCAGTATTTCTAATACTTAGGTTAATTTAAAAAAAGCATTAATGACCTTTGTCATAAACCTCTGTTAATGTACATAGATGTTAATTACAGATGTATGAAGTGATAACAAATTGACAATATATTATTATATAAACTTTTTATTCATGAATTAAGATGTAAAACACTTTAAGGTAAGAACTGAATAGTCCCTCTTCCCTATTCCTATGTGAATATATACAAGTAAATTAAATAAAATAAGACAACTGCAAGTGTTTTTTTTCAGTTGTAACCTTTGAGGCAGCCCAGTCCATCCAGCCCTTTGCACAGGGGTCCACATTAATGAGAACCAATCCCTCGACCAGAGTCGGCTGATTCAACTACAGACAAAAAAAAAAGATAACACAGGAAACTTAATTTAACTTTAAATAGATAGATGCAATTAACTAGCAGGTACATACTAACAATAAATAAGCCGTGTAATAATAAAATAGTAATAATTTTATATATATATATATATATATATAAATAAAATTACATGGCTTTATTGTTAGTGTACACACACACGAACCAGCGAGAGAGAGTGAGCGAGAGCGAGAGCGAGACCTGTGCACAGTACCCGGGGAGTAATTGGGGTTACATGCCTTGCCTAAACACACTATATTCATAGTACTTGGTGGGACCGGAATCGAACCGGTAACCTTCCAGTATGCAAGTGCTAGATGTGTGTGATTTGTTTGTGCTCACAGCACATTCTAAGTAAGTAAGCAGTGTACTGGTAAGGAAGTGGTGAGGTATTGTGTTAAACCAGGTAACCTGAAAAACTAAGCCTCTTTACATTTAACAACCCACTCATGACTTCAGCGTGTATTCTGATCCTCACACCTTTACCTAGTTCTCAGCAGTGCACTCACAGAGCCATTTACACCTTTGTTTTTAAATAGGACTTTTTGCTCCATGTGCCAGTCAGACACGTGACACGTCAACGCAGGTTCACCCCCTTCATACGTGATAGCAATAAAAAAATATATATTATGTTCATGTTAAACTGCACAGAAACAGACGATGATTAACGGGAATAAGGGTCTGTGATTAACAGCCAGGACTACACTGAACTGCGTTCAACACCTCCGCAGTCTGCAAATTCAGTTTAATGAACCATCATGAAGACAGCTTGTTTATACTTTTGCACCTAGAGGTCTGAATAACATCCTGATGCTGTCTGGCTTTTTCACAATAGACTTTCTAGTGCTATATATTTAGAAAAGGCATGTTCATATTTAATACATGATTGTATTTACTATGGGATTTAAGTGTGTGTGTGTGTGTGTGTAGTCTCCTGTGCTATGTGTTTAAACCAGGATTTGCCTTTATAGGGCTGAGGGTTTAGCTCTTATTACCATCTGTGAACAGCTTCACATAGTTGCACAGGATTGTAATCATCTTTAAGCACTTGCTGGCGTTAACCCCAACTAACCCTCCGTATGCTCCTCCACTCCGATCGTAACATGTTTCTGTTTGTCTTCACTGATCAACACGACGGAGAAAGGCTTACCGCAAGCCTGGAGAGGATGTAGGCTCCTGCACCAACACCAATGCCAATCACAGTATTGATCCTGCAGATGGAGGATTACATGTTAGAGTCCTCTGTTTACGTCTTGCTCACATTGCTAATTCCAACTTGTATTAATAGAAACTGAAATAAAAAATGGCCGTCTAACACAGTGGTACACATTCACTTCTGACATTCTTCGCATAAGTTTTGAGGACCAAAGCGACTTACAAAAGCAGTTCAATGAATGGAGATATTCCCATCCTAGAAAACAGACTTACTTCAGGTGGGTTAGCACTGATGGCAGCATCTCAGCCAGCTGATCCATGGAAGGGTACAGATACCTAAAAACACATAATAAGTCTTGAAAACATGGATGCAAAAATACAACACAAAGTCAAAGGAGATAACGTAGCCTATTTATAATCTATCCGATGTCTACCATATATACATATAATTTGTTTGGTCAATCATGATGACAAACTGCATCTGAGATTGCAAAATGTAGGTTTTTTTTGCATATATATATAATATGTATGGGTATGGGTATGTATATGTATATATATATATATATATATCTATCATTAAATAGCTGCCTTTATGTGTGTGGGTGTGTGTGGGTGTGTGTGGGTGGGGGTGTTTGTTAGTAGGTTTTTAAGATAAAGGAGAATGTGTAAGGAAACGTAAATCATCTGTGATATCTGCATTGTGTTATACCTTTCAAAATAAAATTATAAAAAAAAAAACCACAATAATAAAAATTATTATTATTATAATACAAAGACACAGACACACACATACAATGTTATTCATCATTATAATTTTTAATCCACAGTATCATATATAAATAAATGTTTGTATTTACTAATCAATAGTTATCAATATTATTACTACTAGGGCAGCACGGTGGCTTAGTGGTTAGCATGTTCTCCTCTCAGCACTAGGGATTCCCGGTTCGAATCCCAATCTGGGTGAAGTTTCCATGTTCTCCCCGTGTCCATGTGGGTTTCCTCCGGGTTCTCTGGTTTCCTCCCACAGTCCAAAAACATGGAACAAGTCAATTGAGTTCTCCAAATTGCCCCATATAGAGTGTGTCTGTGTAAGTGAGTGTGTCCAGCAATAGATAGCATCCTGTCCTGGGTGTATCTGCCCAGCGCCCAAAACATTCTTCAAAAAAACATGGCTCAAGGTGAATTGAATTCTCTAAATTGCCCCATATAGAGTTTGTTTGTGTGAGTGAGCGTGTGTCCAGTGATAGATTGGCGTCCTGTCCTGGGTGTATCTGCCCAGTGCCCGAGACATTCTCCCCTGGATGGGCATGGGGAACCCCCCCGCGACCCTAATAGAGGATAAAGCGGAAGATAATGAATGGATGGATGATTACTACTATTTATTTTAAAACCTTTTTTTGTATGAATTTTGCACAAATATGAATTTGTATGTTTGTCACATTAATAAAGGAAATTTAATTGAATAAAGAGAGAGAAAAAGAAAGCATGTGAGAGTGAGAATGAAGAACAAACACGCTGCAGAAACCGAGTACCTCCACAACGGGGGACATGAGTGTGAATCTTCTGTATGGATGATCTATAAAGGCCAGTTATTAAGTTGTTATTAATCACATTGGCAGTGATGTGACACTGAGGCCACAAGTCATTCATTTTCAGTGAAAGCTGATTATTTCCTGTGACAGGAGGCTGAGTGGATGCAACACCAGCTGGTGAAACCTTCACCAAAAATAGAAGAAGCAGTTTTCTTGTCAGACTGAACAGACTATATGATGCAGGACGCAGAAAGAAAATGAAGAAACGAGCCGTTTCCATTTCACTTTTTTTATTTTCAGCCGACACAAAACTGATCTGCAGGAAGAATAGTGAGTTCGTTACAGACTTCAAACTGTAATTAATCAACTACGCACATACACTTACTGGACACTTTAATAGCCACTGCCTGTCCATTTCATCAGTAACACCACACTGTAGACAGTGATTTTACCTCATGTACTTACACACATTTAACCCATCCGTGCAGTGACACACACACATATGAATATGTATGTGTGTGTATATATACATACACACACACTAAGTGTGTGTGAGATATATATATATATATATATATATATATATATATATATATATATATATATATATATATATATATATATATATATACATACATATACACACACACACACTGAGTGAAGTGAGCAGAGTGTCAGACTGCCCTGTACATGTCGCCCGGGAAGTAACGGGGATAGTTTCCTTGCCCCAGGGCATGTCAGCCAGTCAGGTCACAAGGATGCTCCACACACACACACACATGCCTATTTAAATGCCTGGCCGTGGTTTATTTCTGACATTTTTTTATTTTGATTCTGATCTGATTCTTCTAACAAAGGTCACATTGTGATTAATATCAGGAGAATCTTGAACCCCATCCTGTCTGTGACATTTTATAACTAAACTTATGACATGCGGTCTGAACGCTGTTATGCTGCAGGGCAGAAATGAGTATTGGCTGAAGCGGAGTGTTTCAGTGACTGTTTGCCAAGACAACCGGTCCAGATTTTCTGTGAGCTCAGCCAATAGCCAGGCCAAGAGTTACATAAGTAGTTGTGTAAACAAATGTTTTTAGAGGCGGCATCAGTATTTATGACTTGTACATCATACACATGCTGAACACTGACACTGTAGTTTACGTGACATAAATTGTAAAATGAATACAATGCAGTAATGTATATAAAAATGATATTTATCAGTTTTTTTTCATTTGAATTAAGTTAACTGATTTAGAGCCGCATTAGTTCTAAATTGCAGGTCTTTTTTCCATCTGACCCAGTTTGCATGCTTTAATTAGCACACATGGTAAGGACATAATGAGTGCAACAATGACTTGCTTTATGTCTGCACAGTACCAAACTTTACCAAAGCATTAAACAACATACAAAAAAATAATACATTAAATGAGGTCATTCGCAATATTCTGTCAGATAAAATGATTTACAACTTACTCACAATAATTAGGGGCACAGCACAAGGTCAGCATGATCCAGCACATCTGGACAATTGAGGGTTAAGGGCCTTGCTCGGGGGCCCACAATGTCCAACATTTTTATTAATGGCCGAACACCTTAACCAGTGATCAACACCAGTTTAACATCCGGGGGAGAACATTTCGGGCGCTGGGCAGATACACCCAGGACAGGGCACCAATCTATCGCTGGGCACACACTTACTCACACAGACATACACACTCTATATTGGGCAATTTGGAGAACTCGACTGACTTGATCCATGTTTTTGGACTGTGGGAGGAAACCCACGCAGATGGGGATTTGAACTGGGAATCCCTAGCGCTGAGAAGAAAACATGCTAAACCACTAAACCACCGTGCCGTCCCCAGATTAACATAGATATGGAAATTTATAAATTGAATTCCAAATTCAGTGCAACACCTGATTTATACTACATTAGTGATTAATGAACATGGGGTTGAATGAAGTGGGTCAGGGTTCATGTACACCCCTGGGACCACCGTGCATTGTGGGTAATGGGATCCGTGGTTTTCACAGCAGTGCAATGTTTCCACATGAGTCACTCGACTCATGTTGCGATTGATCACTCGTGTTTGGTTCACTCATCTTCCCACTTGATGCAAAAACAAGAAATGTGTGCAAAATCTCCCTGAATGTTTGTGTACACGCCCCAAAGATGTGTTCCATCACACAGGGGTCCATATGTATAGCAAGAATTTAACTGCGGCAGTAAAAATAAAATAATTAATAATATCATCGAAGATGAGTGTGTAACAGAGGTCAGAAACATTAAATAATGATGGTTTGTACAACAGTACATGAGTGTGTGTGTTTATTAAAGGTTTAATGTTTGTTGAGGTAGATAGGACTTGACATGACAAACCACTGTGGTTATAAGTGCATGGTGGTTGGCTCTGTGTGTGTGTGTGTGTGTGGGGGGGGGGGGTATATGGTTGTTAGGTGAGTGTTTGCTTGTCCATCACATAAATGTCAAGTCATTTCTTACCCAGTGGGGAATGGTGGGGCATTTTCTTGCTGCCCTGGCGCGTCCACATGAGCCACGGCAAAGTGCTGTGTGATCTCCTGCATGTCCTCGTAGTTGAACAGTGTGTTGAAACATGACTTATCTACAAGACAACAGAATAATGACTAAAGAATCACAAATAGAAAACTATAAAGAAAAAAAAACTACTAGAAAAGATGATCGGGATTATTAAATCCTGCAGTTCAGCTGGCTCCCCCTTAACTGACTGACTTGTGTTGTTCTCTCATTGTAAGTCTCATTGAATCTGCTAAAGGACTAAATGCCCTCTGACTCCATAAATATTTATTGGAATGAAACAAAAATCATAGATTCCAGAACGATGTGGGAAGCAATAAGAATCAAAATGGCTTTAATCAGAATGAAGAACTCACGGTTCAGGCCGATGTCATGGTACGTGAGGATGACTGGCCGGTTGCCTTTGGGAGTTCCCCTCAAAGTGACGTGGAGGACACCATGGGGAGTCTCGACATCATGCTCCTTAAATAAATTGAAACAACACAGATCAGCAAAAATAAATAACTAAAAAAAACAGGCCATGACCCGAAACAAGATATATGACCCATTATTGCACCAGTTGCACAGTGAGGTCAGGATTAAGTTTGTTAGATGAATGATTAATGTGTTGCTTAAAGAGGTGCTGATTTTAAAGAAACAAGACATTTTTTCACCCAATCAGCTCTAAATATATATATATATATATATATATATATATATATATATATATATATATATATATACACACACACACACACACATACATACAAATAAAGCTAATGTCCTATAGTCTTTGTATTGAATTGCATATAAGCAGCTGTGTGTGGGTGGTTGGATGGTTTCCGTCCATAGTTGACTTTAGCTATAGCTCAACACCACAAAACCCACTAAAGCATACGTCAATAGTTGTTTTGGCCAGTGTTTTGATGCGAAACCTCAACATTTTCTTACATACACACAAAAGCTTAAGAACCACATTGGTTACGCACAGCCGTATTATTTCTGTTTATACAGAAAGAACAAACAGCAGAGTAGACAAAGTTCGCTGTGCCACTTCTTGTTAAAGTGAAGTGAGTGCTATAACATAATAAGTTTGGGAACGTTCTGCACACCAGTGCACCGCACACAGCAAGGTCCATAAAGACATGGATGATGGGCTGGATGTGGAGTCCTGCTCTTGATCTGACTCAGATAAATCAGAGTGGAGATTGTAAGCCGGACATCAGTGTCTGACCTCACAATTGTGCTTTTGGAAGAGTCCATTATTCCCCCAGACCATGTGGACAGCCTTCCCAGAGGAGCCGGAGCTGGTCTATCTAAAGGGTGGGACATCATATTAAACAGATTTTTTTCGCTGAAGGACAGGAATGTCACTGATGACTGATTCAAAGGCCATCTAGCGAATACTTTTAGCAAGATGGTGTACACTGAATGAGGAAGGCTGCTGTCAGGGTTCTATCACTCACAGATCAATGCAAGACGATGCTTTCTGATCACTTTTAATTGGGGTATATTCCCGGTACACTTGCCTAACGCAGCGTGCTGTCATTTAAACACACCTGCACGCTGAAGCTCAGCAAAAGCGCAGCTTTAAAAATAGAAGAGGCAGTTGCAGGGAGTGGATTCATCTTCACAGCTTCAGATCTGATTGCTGCAGCAGCTTTTGAAGGTCTACCACTTCAACGGTCTGTCTGCAACAGGTGTTTAACAGAGACAGTCCAAAGTCTGAGGAGCTTAGAAGCAAATTCCGGAACGTGCTCGAAATGTTTAAAAAAAGCTCAGCCTGCAGTGACGCAGCTCTTTAAAAGCAGCGGGCAATAAAATATGCATGCAAATGGAACTGCATAATGTTACTCAGTACAGTTTCTGTGAGTGCCTGGAACACAGGAGTCTTAGAAGACCTTGGCTTTACAGAAACAAAGTGTTTAAATAAATTTACTAAGGATTGTTTGGTATCTATGGTCTTTAACAGGCTTTAATCGAGGCAGAGATGAGCAGGCCAAATCCTGAGTGAGGGACGTGTCTGAACGTCAACTCGTCCACTCGAGCGAATCACTGAGGTTATAATGAACATGCTTTTTACTCTAACAGAGGAAACCATTAAAGCAATGCTAGAGATGAGATATATATATAATATAGGGCGGAAACGGTGGCTTAGTGGTTAGCATGTTCTCCTCTCAGCACTAGGGATTCCCGGTTCGAACCCCCATCTGGGTGGAGTTTCCATGTTCTCACCGTGTCCGTGTGGGCTTCCTTCGGGTTCTCCGGTTTCCTCACAGTCCAAAAACATGGATCAAGTCAAATGAGCTCCCCAAATTGCCCCATATAGAGTGTGTATTTGTCTGTGTGAGTAAGTGTTTGTTCAGCGATAGATTGGTGCCCTGTCCTGGGTGTATCTGCCCAGCGTCCAAAACGTTCTCCCCTGGATGGGCATGGGGACCCCCCCCACGACCTTGATATAGGATGAAGCGGAAGATAATGAATGTGTGTGTGTATATATATATAAAATATAAAGCAACTAGGAATATAAAACTGAAAGCCTATTTAAAAATCGTCTTTAGTGCTTATAATAGAGAAGTTAAATATTTAATTCTATTCATCAAGTTAGTAAATTATAAAGCATTCTGTGCAATCCTAATTTGTATTCAGTACAATACACACAAAGTTTCTTGGGCAGCCACCCTGGAGCTGTCTTTCTTCTCTTTACACACACACACATCAAATGCCTTCCCTACTGGGACGCTGCGAGCGCACACACATGCACGCCTTTGTTTTATGCATCTTAAAAGGCACATCACATAAACTTCCATTCATTTTATAGAGACTTCCCCAAACCTTAACCATAAGCTTACAATAACCATAATCTAACCATGTGTAAGGTTGGCCCCTTACGCTTTTGTGTAAGGTTGGTCCCCACACGTGTGTGTACAGTAAATAGGTTTTTGGTTCCCACAAATATATATATATACCCACCCACACCCAGACACACACAGCAGACACACCTTAACCACCCATCAGGGTCATCACTGTCTAATGTAACATATTTTATGAGATAAAAAATAATGACCCTTTTGCAGCTGGGCTACACACTGCACACTAAATGCCCCATTTAGACACATCTTTACTAACTTTTAAAAACAAAAACAATGAACCACAAGTACAANAAAAAAAAAAGGCAGGAGAGAAGAACCTCTTGCCCTTGATCTCACGGTCACGAGAGGCGTTGGCAGCTGCGGGAGGCGGAGCTGCGAAAGCGCGACGAAAAGACCCGAAACAAAAAAAGACAATGCGACGGCACGTTCCACTGGACACCCGCTCGGAACGGAGGAGAGAACGCGAAGCGTGTTTACTTGCAGTGGTTGGTCTCGGCACAGCAGAAGGAGGGAGGGAAAAGGACCGAGCTGACGAAAAGCAGGCAGTGTGAAGAGAGAGAGGGTGAGGAGGGGGATACGGAGGGCACTCAGGCAGCTCTAATTGGATTTGGAGGGTCAGGTGAAATAAAGAAGGGAGTGAGGGAGCTGAATAACAGTGTGTGTGTGTGTGTGTGTATGTGTCTGTGCGCATGTGTGAGTGTGTGTGTACGTCAGTAGAAAAAGGGCAAAGTCATTTGTGCGGTGTGAAAGGATGAAATATTTAAGAAGTCAACTCTAAATGGGCGTAAATTAAAAAGGGCGTGGAGCGCCGATGAAACTCTCACACAACAGTTGGCAGTAGCAGTTGCCATAGCGACTGAGATTAACATGTAGCAATGTGACACATAAGGCGGAGTTCATATGCACCATATTGCGATGTGCTGGAGCATCATGAATGCATTTAACAGACTCGCTGGAGAAAACGAGCCACTCGGACACGTCAGCAACCGACTGTCTACCAAATACATCCAAACAGGTTAGGGGTCAAGGTTCCTAAAACACACCCCCTAAAATTAAAGTAAGTAATAAAAGAAACCAAGGACCGAATAATACATCCATTATCTTCCGCTTTATCCTCTATTAGGGTTGTGGGGGGTTCCCCATGCCCATCCAGGGGAGAACGTTTCGGGCGCTGGGCAGATACACCCAGGACAGGACACCAATCCATCACTCCATCACTATATGGGGCAATTTGGAGAACTCAATTGACTTGATCCATGATTTTGGACTGTGGGAGGAAACCAGAGAACCCGGAGGAAACCCACTTGGACATGGGGAGAACATGAAAACTCCACCCAGATTGGGATTTGAACCAGGAATCCCTAGCGCTGAGAGAAGAACATGCTAAACACTAAGTCACCGTGCTGCCCTGGACTGAATGATGCAGTAATGAAAACATACCTTAAACATTCATTTATTGATCCATTATCTTCCACTTTATCCTCTATTAGGGTCGCGGGAGGGGGGGGCGGGTTCCACATGCCCATCCAGGGGAGAACGTTTCAGGCACTGGGCAGATAAACCCAGGACAGGATCAATAAGTGAGCACACACTCACTCACAGACACATTCTATATGGGGCAATTTGGAGAACTCAATTGACTTGATCCAGGTTTTTGGACTGTGGGAGGAAACCGGAGAACCCGGAGGAAACCCACACGGACACGGGGAGTACATGGAAACTCCAACCAGATTGGGATTCGAACCGGGAATCCCTAACACTGAGGGGAGAACATGCTAATCACCAAGCCACCGTGCCGCCCTACCTATAACATACCTCCCTAAAACAATAAAGTAAGCAATAAAAGAAACCCAGGACTGAATAACGCAGTTTGTGTTAATATGAACTTAACGTGAAAGAGTCCAGCATGAGCTTAATCCCCCGCAGCCATTCTTGGCATAAATGGCAGGATTATCTGCAGCTTTGAGCATAAGGTGACAATATGGCTTCCACTAATGTGCACTCAGGCCACATGTACACAAACACGAGTTGGCAGAAGACGAGGGGTGGGATGGGAGTTCTGCTACGATCCATCACGGCTGAGCACCATCTCCCTGGAATGCATTAGATCTGTGTTTACTGACTGCACAAGGTTCTGAAGATGATTCACAGTGGATTGGCTTTCAGATCAACAGTAATACAATAACCAATAATGTGCAACGACATAAACCATTGTTCAAGAACCAATAATATGCAACTGCAGGAATTAATGTACAATATAAATATAGGCAATACTGATTATTTATATATATATATATATATATATATATATATATATATATATATATA
>JAFMOD010000437.1:798975-848577 GCA_019802435.1 Corydoras maculifer
TTTTTTTTCTTTTTTTTAATTTACATTTTTTTTTTTTCCCCCTTACTTTCTTTCTTTCTTTTTAATATGTGCGCACTGTAATAATAATGCCCCTGGAGACTTAATTTTCCTGAGGGAATTACCCAAAGGGATGAATAAAGTTTTATCATATCATATCTTATGACAGGTGGCATCACTGTAGGGTTGCAGGAAAACGTCAGCAAGATGGCCGAACACTGCTCTCGTCCTTCATCCCACATCAGATCGCCAGACGACAATAAAACCTGTGCAGCATTCTGTATTCAGTGTTTATATTTAACTAATGCGTCTCTCCAGCGGCATGGTGGCTTAGTGGTTAGCATTTTCTCCTCTCAGCTCTAGGGATTCCCGGTTCGAATCCCTATTTGGGTGGAGTTTCCATGTTCTCCCCGTGTCTGCGTGGGTTTCCTCCGGGTTCCTCCCACAGTCCAAAAACATGAATCAAGAGTTTCCCAAATTGCCCCATATAGAGTGTGTTTGAGTGAGTGTATGTACAGCGATAGATTGCCGCCCTGTCCTGGGTGTAGTCCCAGGACAATAAGTGGAGCATAAAGGGGGCGTGGCCAGACTTTTGATTGATTATATATAGTTTCAATTTGGTACTTCATAAGCAGATCGTGGACTAATAGTGTTCCGTCTGTTACTCTTTACAGTACGCAAAATGGAACACTGGGTCACCTGGTGCCCAAAGCACTGCAACTTAAATAAAGTGAGTTAACGGTCGCGTTAAATTTAGATTTTTACATAAAAAGCAGCAACAGTGTTAAAAAATATCCAATCAGATGGCGGATTTATTCCTCTTATGTAACATTCTGCTGTAAGATTCAGCTCCTCCCCTTCGGCAGACGATACAGATCACTGTACACCAAAACAACCAGACACTATCAGTTTCTTTCTTCACGCCATCACACTTATAAACAGCTTATAACCCTCACCACAGCATAAATGCACTTTACCATATATACCATATGTATCATATTGTACAGCTGGGCGGCACGGTGGCTTAGTGGTTAGCATGTTCTCCTCTCAGCTCTAGGGATTCCTGGTTCGAATCCCCATCTGGGTGGAGTTTCCATGTTCTCCCCGTGTCTGCGTGGGTTTCCTCCAGGTTCTCCGGTTTCCTCCCACAGTCCAAAAACATGGATCAAGTCAATTGAGTTCTCCAAATTGCCCCATATAGAGTGTGTTTGTGTGAGTGAGTGCCCAGCGATGGATTGGCACCCTGTCCTGGGTGTGTCTGCCCAGCGCCCGGGACGTTCTCCCCTGGATGGGCATGTGGAACCCCCCCGCGACCCTGATATAGGATTAAGCAGAAGATAATGAATAAATGAATATTATACAACTAATTTTTTATTTTTAAATATAACTGTATAAACTGTAAATACAGTTAATTGCAATTTTACAAGAGAGACACCATCATGCCGAAACAAAATTCCTTGGCAAATAAAACTGATTCTGATAAAATGGTTCCATAAACTGTGGTTGATATTAGCATTTTAGCTGCGGCACAACCACAGAATCCTACCCCCCCCCCCTAAAGTAGCTCCATCAATGTTGTAAAAACAGTGAAACCAATATACTCTGTGAAGTCTCACTATACATAGTACATGACCCAGTTCATTGAAGGGGTCTTACAACAACAGCTGGATAAAGCACTGACATTTAAGGTGATGTGGGTCTGCCATGGTTTCCCTGGATGCACCTGGGCCCGGGGTGGATCCACGTGGGTGAGAACATAAAGGGTTTCCCCTGTGTCTAAATGAAGCAAGGAGAGACCAGGGTCCCAACTCAAAAGGTTTGAATGCCTCCGCAATGGAACACACCCCACTTGTCTCTGTACAAGTACGTTCTCAGCCACATCAAGGAACAGGTGTATCCTGCTTCAGAAGCAGTTTAAGATGCTCCAAAAAGAGAACACAGATACGGTGATCATCTACAGTCGCACAAGGTAAGACTCGGGTTTGTAAATGTGTATGTGGAAGAAAAAGAAAAAAAAAAAAAACTGCAATGCTGCTCTTCACCAGCTGAGGGCAGCAAACTTCTTAAATATCCTTACTGTGCATTGCACTAAGACAATCATTTTATGTGATGCATAAACACATGCAGATGCAGAATGCATTTTTTTATATAATATATGATATAATAATGATTATATATATGATTATATATATATATATATATATATATATATATATATATATATATATATATATATATATATATATATACACACATACATACAGTATACATACATACATACAGACACACACATAATAATAATGCATTTTATTTATAAATGGCGCCTGGGCACTCAAGCACACCTTACAAAAGTTAAAAGGGACACAAAAGTTAAAAGGGACACAATATAAAAGGGGATAAAATAAAATTAAATCAGACAAACAGATTTAAATACAATCAATCATTCACTATCACATAAAATAATGAACAGAAAAATGTGCAGTGAAAATTAGGAATATGAAATTGTAAAGAGGTGGGTTTTGAGCCGGGCATTAAAGGTTGATAGACAGTCAATATTGCGAATTTGGATAGGGAGGGTGTTCCAGAGAGATGGAGCAGAGTGGCTAAATGCTCTTGCCCCCATAGTGGACAGGCGGACTGGAGGGACAGTGAGCTGACCGGCTGAAGAGGATCGGAGGGTACGAGCAGGACTGTATGGTGTAATTAAATCAGAAATATATGATGGGGCGAGACCATGTAAGGCTCTGAACATACAACAAATGCATTCTTCATCTGCAGGTGTTGCTACGTTGCATTAAAATCATATATATATATATATATATATATATATATATATATATATATATATATATACATACACAAAATAAAATAAAAAAATCTTTATTTTAATTTCTTAGTGAGCTGTCGTTACCTGCCCAGTTGCAACCCACCAGTTGAGAATCACCGATATGAAACTTCATTAGTACTCGATGCTTCCTACAGGTTGCTGAACATACAGTATGGTTTATGGTCTAGTCTCAGTCATCAGTTGATGCTTAAACTCTGCTGGTTCTATTTTACTTACAGAACAGAACACCACCAGCCCAGCATAACTGCAGAAATACTGAGAATTATCTTCCACCCAAATTAAATCTGCTGCTTTGTGGGGTTCTGATCATTGAGTAAAGAAAACGTGTAAAGGAATGAAATGGACCACAATCTGTTTTGTCAGAACTAAAAACTATTACAATGGTAAGCAAAACCAATAAACTAGACACAAAACAAGGAACGGTACCTAAAAAGAGCCGGCGAGTTTATCTGAGCTCTTAAAAGACGTGCTGCTGACAGAAACGGGGTCACAACCAAACAAGGCCATAGCGAGAAAAACAAGATTGCAGCGATCCTACCAAATTACAACAACATCCCGAGAAAAGTTAAATATTCAGCTGATTTCTCTCTCTACAACCTTGTGTAATGGATTAAAGACAATATGACCAGAACATAAGATTAAACATTCAAATATTTAACTTAAAGTAAAATGAAAGACAATAATAAAAAATAAAATAATAACATTGTGGCGGCACAGTGGCTTAGTGATTAGCAGGTCCTCCTCTCAGCACTAGGGATTCCCGGTTCGAATCCCCATCTGGGTTTCCATGTCCCCGTGCTCCGGGTTCTCCGATTTTCTCCCACAGTCCAAAAACATGAGTCAATTGAATTCTCCAAATTGCCCCATATAGAGTGTGTGTGTGTGTGAGTGTGTGCCCAGCGATGGATTTTCGTTCTGTCCTGGGTCTATCTGCCCAGCGTTTGAAACGTAACTCCCCTGAAAGGGCGTGGGAAACACCACCCCCCCGCCCGCGACCCTAATAATGAATGAATGAATGAATATTGGGGCGGCACAGTGGCTTAGTGGTTAGCATGTTCTCCTCTCAGCACTAGGGATTCCCGGTTCGAATCCCAATCTGGGTGGAGTTTCCATTTTCTCCCAGTGTTTGCGTGGGTTTCCTCCGGGTTCTCCGGTTTCCTCCCACAGTCCAAACACATGGATTAAGTCAATTGAGTTCTCTAAATTGCCCCATATAGAGTGCGTCTGTGTGAGTGACCAGTGATGGATTGGCATCCTGTCCTGAGTCTATCTGCCCAGCGCCCGAGACGTTCTCCCCTGGATGGGCATGGGGAACCCCACCGCGACCCTAATAGAGAATAAAGCAGAAGATAATGAATGAACGAATAATATTGTGTGGGGTGTGCAGGATCAAGCGCTCAGACGATCTGTCTGAGGTACCAAGTGGGTCTTTCAACCTTATCTGCAATTATGCTGCCCCCTTCTGGACATGACTGAGTATGACTCTGCAAACACAGATGAGCTCATAGGGGTGTTACTGCCCTGACGTCACAAAAAAATACGGCCTAAAAATAAAAAGACTAAATTGGAAAAAATAAATTACAAAAAAAAAAAAATTGCATGTTTTAATTAAAGGCTAGTTTTCTATGGATTTGGCCTCACACAGTCTTCACAAAAACACCGCTCCCGTTTAATTCTTTAAGGTGTCACAGCATGAAGATACTAACCATGTCATTAAAGGTTCTTGTTCTGTATAAAATCATGGTTACTGGATATTTGATGGATCTCTATTTATAACTGGGCCAAGTGTGTGGAGTGCTTTTATTTATACCTGCAAAGAACAAGTCTGTGGAACAACCACGGGCCATTAGCCTGAAACAGTCATCCATCAGAAAGCATGCGAGTGTTTATGTTACATTAAAGGGTTGAAGCTCACTTTCACGGAGAAGAAAAATCGAAATAAATAAAGGATGAACCAACATCATGCTGCATGAACAAAAAAGACAAATATATTTCTGAAGATTTGATCAGAGGAGAAAGAAAAAAAAAAACAGAGCTAAATAAAAAAGAGAAAGCGGGAGTATGAAAGAGCACCTGAAAATAGAATGTGTGTGTGTGTGGGGGGCTTCATTTTACAAAAACTGGGGTATGAAGATCCTGCTTTGAAATAGACATTTATTTATTGCTTTATTTGGATTTAACGCCACATCAGCATATTCAGGCAGATAGATTATGTCTTGTGTGTACATCATTTTAATTAAAGTTATCCACAGTGTTTCAGGATCATGTGACAAAAAAATTCAGTATTTTGTATTAGTGTAACAGTATACATTCATTCATTACCTTCCGCTTTATCCTATATTAGAGTCGCAGGGATGGGGGGGGTTCCCCATGCCCATCCAGGGGAGAATGTTTCAGGTGCTGGGCAGATAGACCCAGGACAGGGCGCCAATCTATCACTGGGCACACACTCACTCACACAAACACACTCCATATGGGGCAATTTGGAGAATTCAATTGACTTGATCCATGTTTTTGGACTGTGGGAGGAAACCGGAGAACCCGGAGGAAACCCATGCGGACACGGTGAGAACATGGAAACTCCACCCAGACTGGGATTTGAGCCGGGAATCCCTGGCGCTGAGAGGAGAACATGCTAAACACTAAGCCACCGTGACACCCTTGTCCTCATTTACGTTTTTCAAAATCTTATAGAACGTCGTTCTAAAAGAGCGCAGGCTGTAAGAGCTGCAAATTTAAAGGGGGATGTCATTAAAGCTCCTGCAGGTGGAACGTGAAGGTGTCCCAGTGGTGTTGCTCATATGGTGGATGTGTTAACGAACGGAGATGTTAAACATTACTACGCCCTGTATATGATTGGACAACTAAAGATTCTGTCTGTTCCACTCAAACCCATCTGGATTAAAACCCATGACTCAGTAATGATAATGATAATTCATTGGAATTCCGCCACTTGAATTTTCTTCCCATCATTAACATCCTCTATATATTTACAGACAAACTCCCTCCCGCACATCAGCGATCTTCTGCCCAGTATCCACCCACGACGCTCCATCCTTCCACCCACACAGCCTTAAAACCACACACAGATGTTCGCTTACTGGTTCAAACCGGCCGGAGGACTGAACACATCTCAGAACGTTATTATCAGAACATGGACATCAGAGAGGACACGCTGTGAGAACAGTGAAGCACTCTGGGTGAGCTTACCGGCAGAGACGCTATTCACAAAGGATAGAAAAACAGAAATCGGAGGAAGTCGAATGCCACCTACCTGACAGTCGAAATCCTGAAAGTTTCGGCCATTCTGTGAAGAATAAGAGGAAGGTTAGGGGAGGCAGATGTGATGAATCCCCTTATTAGACTTGGGGTCATAATTCACAAATTTTAATAGCCTTTCGAAGCCTTTCGTCTGTGCTTTAGATCTTAAAATATTAATCCAAACAGCAGATCGTTTTCATTCGACTCCAGTCCCACCAGCAGCCGCCTGGTATCCAATGGTAACCATCAGATCCCCAACCCATTCAATATGCAAGAGACAAGGAGAGAGATAGAGGCCGGGATCATAAAACACATGATGCTATGAAGCAGTGGAGAACGTAACGGTGCTCATCGACCGCTCCACTCACATACCCGACCGTCACCAATTAATAAGACATGTTTACATGCACAGAGATGGATTGGAGTCCTGTCCTGGGTGTATCTGCCCAGCGCCCGAGACGTTCTCCCCTGGATGGGCATGGGGAACCCCCCCCACAACCCTAATAGAGGATAAAGCAGAAGACAATGGATGGACAGGTGGCACAGTGGCTTAGTGGTTAGCATGTTCTCCTCTCAGCACTAGGGATTCCCAGTTCAAATCCCCATCTGGGTGGAGTTTCCATGTCTCCCCGTGTCCACGTGGGTTTCCTCCGGGTTCTCCGGTTTCCTCCAACAGTCCAAAAACATGGATCAAGTCAATTGAGTTCTCCAAATTGCCCCATATAGAGTGTGTCTGTGTGAGTTTGTGTCCAGTGATAGATAGGCGCCCTGTCCTGGGTGTATCTGCTCAGCGCCCGATACATTCTCCCCTGGATGGGCATGGGGAACCCCACCGGGACCCTAGTAGAGGATAAACCGGAAGATAATGGATGGATGTTAACATACATGCTCATCCATCACTGTGCAGTCAGACAAGAGAAATGCTGACCACACCTGCGAGCATGTTCTCCAGCGGGCGGGGGTGCACGTCTCAGCTCATTCTGTTGGCTTTCGCGGAGAGCAAAGCAAAGTGGGTGGGGGCAAGCGGAGGTTTCAGCTGTGGCAGATGAAGTGGTGGAAGAAACAGGGACGTATGGAGGCCTACCACTGGAGGGCTGGGGACCTGTTGCCCTTGTGGGGCCATTAGATCGGCATTGAGAAAACAGAAGGAAGCGGGAAACCCCCGAGAAAACGGGATTTACATCAGCAACTTCAGGACACTCAGGATTTGAACCCCCAACCTTCAGATTGATGGACCTAACCACTGATCTACCACATGGATGTTTAATAACCAACTATAAAGCCTTTTAATGTCGTACTGTGTGTTTTTCCTAATAATGTGCTAGGTTACTGTACATGCCTGTGCACACCCACTGCACTGCGCTGGAGAACTTACTTTGTCGGTCAGAAGGGGCTTGATCTCGGTCAGTTGAACATCCTGCAGCTCGTCCATCCTTTCAGCTGACAATTTTCAGTAACACTGTAGGAGGAAAACAAAACAAAAACCTTTAATTAATACAGCACACAGATCATCATCATCATCTGGTGGTAGTTTGTCCATCCATCCATTATCTTCCGCTTTATCGTCCATCAGGGTCGTGGGGGGGTTCCCCATGCCCATCCAGGGAGAACGTTTCGGGCGCTGGGCAGATACACCCAGGACAGGACGCCAATCTATCACTGGAAACACACTCACTCACACAAACACACTCTATATGGGGCAATTTGGATAACTCAATTGACTTGATCCATGTTTTTGAACTGTGGGAAAAAACCCACGCAGACACAGGGAGAACATGGAAACTCCACCCAGATTGGGATTCGAACCAGGAATCCCTAGTGCTGAGAGGAGAACATGCTAACCACTGAGCCACCGTGCTGCCCATCCATCCATCCATTATCCTCCACTTTTGCTCTACTAGGGTCGCGAGGTGGGGGGGGTTCCCCATGCCCATCCAGGGAGAACGTTTCGTGCGCTGGGCAGATACACCCAGGACAGGACACCAATCCATCATTGGGCACTCACTCACTCACACACTCTACATGGGGCAATTTGGAGAAATCAATTGACCTTAATCCATGTTTTTTGGACTGTGGGAGGAAACACAGACATGGTGAGAACATGGAAACTCCACCCAGATGGGGATTCGAACTGGGAATCCCTAGCACTGGGAGGAGAACGTATACACCACTAAGCCACCGTGCCGCCTGAGCCTGGAACAATTACACTTAATTACAATGCAGCCTTCATTACAAACATGTCGTTGAAAGAGACACTAAAGGGGCTGGACCGAGATCGATCGGAGGCCACGGCATCAGCAGCCTGCTCCACACCCCGAAGAGAGATCAGAGCCTCAGCACACGCGGGTATGAACGCAGGGTTGGAGGCTTTCACGACTCCCCTTTCATTCGCTTATAAAAGTCTAATTACAGAGAAGACTAGAAAGATGAAGTGATGGTGGAGTCTGGATGTGTGGGAGAGGCTAAACACCAGGTTTAACTGCTACATCCATTCTCTTCCTCTACATCTGCAGTGAAGGAAAGCACCGCAACAAGTTTCAGTCTTCAGCAGTTTCCTCCTCCGGTCTACATCTGCTCCCTTTTGTGCTCTGTTGTCTAATTAGCCGTTCAGACTGCGATTAGGAAACGATTTCACAGCGGCGGGATGATTTATACCATCGAGGAGACCAGACGTTGAGGGATATTCAGTAATGAAGATGATGTGTTTATTATTAGTGTTTAGTATGTTCTCCTCTCAGCACTAGGGATTCCCGGTTCAAATCCCCATCTGGGTGGAGTTTCCATGTTCTCCCCGTGTCTACGTGGGTTTCCCCTGGGTTCTCCGGTTTACTCCCACAGTCCAAAAACATGGACCCAGGTCGATCGAATTCTCCAAATTGCCCCATATAGAGTGTGAATTTCAGTTCAGGCGGCAAGGGGGTTTAGTGGTCAGCATGTTCTCCTCTCAGCACTAGGGATTCCAGGTTCGAATCCCCATCTGGGGGGGGGGGGGGGGGGGGGGGGGGGGGGGGGGGGGGGGGGGGGGGGGGGGGGGGGGGGGGGGGGGGGGGGGGGGGGGGGGGGGGGGGGGGGGGGGGGGGGGGGAACCCCCCCCCCCCCCCAATATAGGATAAAGCGGGAGATAATGGATGAATAAATTTCAGTTCTCAATGAGAAAATAAAAAGTACAGTCAGCAAACACAAAAAGATTCCAAGGTTCAATGTAAGTGCCAGGACATTAGAATTTCAAAAACACAAATGTGACTAAGTGAGATCATTAGACCATCTGTGCATTATTGTCCTGTAATGCTAATGCTATCAGCTACTTGAGGAGGAGGAGGAGTCCCCCACTGAGTCTCATTCCTCATTAGATTTCTTCAAACACCACCAGCGAGAGTTTCTTGCTCTTTGGGGTTCAGGTTTAGAACACTGTAAAGCTGCTTTAAGATGATGCACTATTCTTAAAAAGCACAACATAAATAAAGTAACAAAAAGTATTGAAACATTGGACATGGAATATTAATATGGATGTTTGCTTAGGGCTCTGTGAATAACTAAAATGTGGATGTATTTTTTTAATATGGAGTAAAGAAGGAAATTAATAAATAAACACAAATAAGTCTTCGACTGCAACAGCAAAACCCCAGTGCAGACACAATTAGAATGTCGTGGTGGTGTAGGCGTCCCTCCTGAGAACGGGGCTCGGATCTCTGTGATTAACTTTACGTCACTTAAAATAGCCTTCACAATGGCTCGTTCACCCCGAGAGGACATGCCCTGCTCTGATAAAGCCTCGGTGAGACAGGCCTGCTCTGTGTTCTGTATGCTGTCCACGGTCTCAGTGTCACCTGCTACGAAATATAGACATGTGGAGTGATTGATGGCAATGCTGAACAGAGTGAACAATGATGCTCCACTCTGACTCTGGTAAATAAAATTTAAATCTAAATTTAAAAATTTAAATTTAAATTTAATCCTATTGCCATGTGTGGATTTACAGATACTTATTTTTGTGTGTGTGTGTGTGTGTGTGTGTGTTATCCATTTGGTGGTGGTTTACAAATGATTCTGATACATAGAGTTCCATGGTGAAGGTTTTTTTTTTAGGTTGGTCACCTCCTTCCTCGACCATAAGACCAAACTATACAGTTAGAGGGGCAATTGGTACCATAAATACACATCAACACTGTTGGAGAAACAGTGGGGTATCTGGAGAAAACCCCACTCACACGGAGAGAGAAAAAAAAAAAAAAAAAAGAGTCAAACCCGGGAACTACTTCTTGCTGTGCCACTGTGTGTCCACTAGGGATGAGAGATTTTGAAAGTATTATTGTCCAAGATCTAATAACGATTATTATGTAATAATTAGCTTTTTACCAAAAAAAGGGCTACAAATTACACGTTTGTTATGTACTCAATGTAAACACAAAAATAATTTATTATTTTTTATTTTATTTTATTTTATTTTTTTATTTTATGTTATATTGCTGAATAGTAATACTATTCATTCATTCATTATCTCCCGCTTATCCTCTATTAGGGTCGCGGTGGGGTTCCCCATGCCCATCCAGGGGAGAACGTCTCGGGCGCTGGGCAGATAGACCCAGGACAGGGCGCCAACCCATCGCTGGGCACACACTCACTCACACAGACACACACTATAGGGGGCAATTTTGAGAATTCAATTAACTTGTTCCATGTTTTTGGACTGTGGGAGGAAACCGGAGAACCCGGAGGAAACCCACGCAGACACGGGGAAAACATGGAAACTCCACCCAGATGGGGATTCGAACCGGGAATCCCTAGCGCTGAGAGGCGAACGTGCTAACCACTAAGCCACCGTGCCGCCCAATAGTAATACTAATGTTTTAGTATTCTTTCAAAATAATCTGTGCCTCTCAAAATACAAATTTAAAATATTAAATATATATTAAATAAATATAAAGTTCTATTATAAAAAAAAAACAAGTTTTTTTCTATAAGGACAAAATAAATGAACAAGTATACAGCAAGTGGAACTATTTTGGTTCCGTGTGATTTGTACCACTTGGTGTGGTGGCTACCGGCATAATGCGTGTTTTTCTTATTAATGTTGAGGTGCTCTTATGATTAAATAATTGAAACATTTTTAATTGTGGTTAATTGCAAAAACGATTAATTGTCTCATCCCTAGTCTCCACCTATCCATGAAGTGTACATTAGTTACAGTACTAGTTTTGTAGGTCTCAGATCTTTGGGCGTCATAAATCCCCTGATCACCTTAAAGCACTTGGATTCAGAAACCATCCCGGGTTCCAAAGCTCCTTCAAAAGGTTAATCAAGCTTTATGCACCCAAAACATAAAATAATAAAGATCTTAAAAAACAGACAGACAGGAAGATGATGATGATGAAGATGATGATGATGATGATGAAGCCTACAAGAAACTCCTGGCATCTTGGAAGAAAAATTGCACAGGCTAACATGACTGACAGTTCTATTCACAGCTGGCATTTCAAGCTAGAACTGAGGTGCTGAGTTATAAATGGTTGGAGAACAGGTAGCCTGTGGACAGTAACGCAGACAGAGCAAACCTGGGATGTGGATTGCAGCATGTGATGGATGCACTGCGGTCTGATGAAGAGATTCAGCTGATGAAGAGCAATTATAGTCAGGCTGACGACATGTGAAAAGGTTTTTGTAGGATTACACAGTTATCCATACACAGAGGACAGACTGATGAAGCTGCATAATGCTTTGGGTTATTAAACATCTACTTGAAAGAGGATTAATGAGACCGGGTGTAAGTGTCTGATTCTAATTGGACTAAATGAGAGAACGGGGAAGATAATGGCCAGCGCCTGTTCGGAGCCTTTACTGGCAACGAAACTGCAAGAGCACAAAACAGCATGCAGGTTACAACCTGAACGTTACGTTCTGAAGGTAAAGATCATGTGAATCACTCTAATGAGAAATTAGTAACATTTATAAAGTGTATAACAGAAAAGGGGCTTAGTGGTTTAGCACGTTCGCCTCTCAGCGCTAGGGATTCCTGGTTCGAATCCCCATCTGGGTGGAGTTTCCATGTTCTCCCCATGTCCGCGTGGGTTTCCTCCCACAGTTCGAAAACATGGATCAAGTCAAATGAGTTCTCCAAATTGCCCCATATAGAGTGTGTATGCGTGCGTCCTGTCTTGGGTGTATCTGCCCAGCGCTTGAAACTTTCTCCCCTGGATGGGCATGGGCATGGGGAACCCCCCCCCACCGCGACCCTAATATAGGATAAAGAGGAAGATAATGAATGAATGAATGAATAAAGGACTAGCCATAATTAACCAACACTCCGTTAGTGTCGGTCACTCAGCACTAGTGGTGTGTTAGTGAAGTGCACTGGTACTAATGAAGATGACGCTGCAGAGCTGCTGGTGAGCGTGGCACGGTGGTTTAGTGGTTAACATGTCTGCATCTCTGTGCTGGGGATCCAGGTTTGAATCCCAATCTGGGTGGAGTTTCCATCTTTACCTCAGGTTTATATGGGATTTCTCTGGGTTCTCCGGTTTCCTCCCACAGTCCAAAAACATGGATTCAAGGTGAATGAGCTGCTCTACATTGCCCCATTATTGTGTGTATGAGAGACAGACAGAGAGTGTGTGTGTGTGTGTATTCTGCTCATCGCCCGAAATGTTCTTTACTAGAGGAACCCATGTGACCCTAGTAGCGGACTGGAAGTGGAAGATAATGAGATAAGACGGATAAACGTCCACAGTCCTTAAAAACTGCATCAGTGCTCACAGGACACAGGATGCACCGAGCAGAATATAGGACACAGCAAAGTTTGTTACTAAATCAGTGTTCGCAAGGCACTGCTTGTGGGGTGCTGATTGCAGGGTGCTGCTCAACATTCAGTTTGAGGATTATTCTCAGAAAATAGTAATAAAAGTCTTAAAATATGAACAGAAACAAATGAACATAAAACCATATGAGTCCATATAAAAGGAACTGATAACCAATGAGAGAACATTCAGAAAAAAACAAAAAGGCTAAAGTCCAAGTTTAACAGCACAGCCCTTTTGATTACTAGTGAGCAATGGCCCACCCTTTACTCCTCATCACCATAGCAACCAGGCGCCACACCGCCACTGGCGTCAGAGAGCCATAATTACTCTTCACAGTGCACTCTCCTCACTGCATGGTATTTCAGACCCCAGGACCAAAGCCAATCACTACTTATCATGATCACAGCCCCATACCTGATTACACTCATCTGGAAATAGAGATAATCCAATTAGTCCTAAACTAAAATTAGGCTTAAGATACATACTCTTCTGGTATTTTTATCTTTAGTTTTCGCCTCTGAAGATGAGAGTGGTTTTATAAAGTAAAATGATGAGATGAGAATCATGGATTAATAATCAGGCGGCACGGTGGCTTAGTGGTTAGCATGTTCTCCTCTCATCACTAGGGATTCCCGGTTCGAATCCCCATCTGGGTGGAGTTTCCATGTTTTCCCCGTGTCCGCGTGGGTTTCCTCCGGGTTCCTCCCACAGTCCAAAAACATGGATCAAGTCAATTGAGTTCTCCAAATTGCCCCATATAGAGTGTGTCTGTGTGAGTGAGTGTGTGCCCAGCGATAGATTGGCGCCCTGTCCTGGGCGTATCTGCCCAGCACCCGAAACATTCTTCCCTGGATGGGCATGGGCATGGGCATGGGGAACCCCCCCCCCACCATTTTTCCACATGCATCAGCAAAGAATAATATAAATCTGCACACACACCCGGTAGAGAGCAAAAGTTCAAGTCATTTATTTATATAGCGCTTTTTACAACAGTACGTTGTCACAAAGCAGCTTTATAGAATTAAAAGCCTTTAAACCCCCAAAAAGCAAGCCGAAGCGACAGTGGCAAGAAAAAACTCCCTGTTGTGTTGTACAAAACAAGGCTTTAGCGCAAAACACTAGTGTTGACTTCTGTAAGCCGAGCAGTACTGTACACTGCATTAGGGGGAGACAATTCATTGGTTTGCAATTAATTGAGATTATTAACATCACCATTAATCAATTGCAAGAGCGCCTCAAAACAATCATGGTAATATTCATAAAAAATAATAACAATAAAAAATAAATAAATAAAAAAGGTATTATGCTGATGTCACATTTACAGCACACTTTGTCCTTACAGGGAAAGACCTGGTTTAATGGTCATGAATATGGATAATGGATATGAATATATACTTTATGAGTTTTCTTTTTTACTTTGATGTTTTTTTTACTTTAAAATAATTTATTTTTTGTTATTATTCAGCAAAAACCCAACAGTTTTTTTCCTCCAATAACATGTTTTAAAAAATGTTTTTTTTTTAAGGTTTACATTGAAAAAAGAAACTACATCGTTCCTGTGATTGACACTTTTTGGGTAAAGTTAATTATTGCATAATCATATTAATCGTATGATGGAAGTTATTTCATCAACAATGATGATAGCATCAAAATCTGTTATCGTCTCATCCCCACACTGTATGCTAATGGTCTGAAAGTCTGTTTACAACAGAATAAATCGTTTTATAAATTGGATGTTGTGAAATAAAGATGTTCTGAATAACTAAATTAATAAAGAGAAAGAAATACAACACAAGATGTAGTTGCTGGAGAGAACCCAGCACTTTGCAATGCCATGTAATATTTAACAGCCGCACAGAAGCGAGGTTGGGATCAGTTTACTTGAACACGACCTACATTACACATCCCTGTCATACAGCAACAGATGGAGACTGTGTCACTAACCGTCCCCTTTAACATCTGCATGTTTTTGTGGGAAGGTCACGCTCCTGTCTAGCTCAAGTCGGTTCCCGCTGCAGGAGATTTACCTCATCGTTCCCCAAATGCACGCAAAAAGCCAAGGACAAGATTCTGTTTTCTAAGTTCTAAGTTCCATCCATTTTGAAGACGAACACCGAGACACACACATGTAGGACACGGAAAACATTCAGGTCATTTCCTTTCTTACTTTACTGAGTGTTACAGGGAGTTTCATCTGCAACACAGAGACTTCACCAATCCAGTTTGTTACATTACACGAGCTCATTCAGCAGATGCTGTTATCCCATCATCCCAACATGGGGTTGGGTCAGAACACAGGGGTCACCATACAGCACCCCTGGAGTAATGAGGGTTAATGGCCTTGCTCAGGGGGTCCACATTGACAGCTTTGATGGACTAAACCCCCACCATTCAGATTGCTGTCCTTTCCCCCAACCACTGGATTCATAAGTGAGGGCAAAATATTATTTTATTATAGCTACAGACAATAGACTTACCATTGAGCACATTTTAATGGACTAACTACATCCAGATCAGACTGAAACACAATGCTGAATTAATAATGCACTTTTCCAACATGAATTATTCATTAACATGATCAGATTGTTTTAAAAAGGTTGGCACCCCAGTAGAGTTTGGTCAGGAAGGTTTGCTTTATTTGGGTAGTTTTGTTTATGAGGTTGTTGTCTTAGCTTGGTGTCTTGGGACTTGGACCTCAAGGTACAAATACACAGTGAAGAAAATGATAAGAAAGAAACTCATTTAGTGATAAACAACACACAGTTTTGATACTATTCCATGAAAAATATTGGGCTTGATCGGAACACTGCCTGAAAAATACTTTAAAGCAAATTTTAACTATAAAGGGGTATAGTAGTTGTGGCAACTGTTGTTAATGGAGGGATCGTAGTAGTTGTTTCTGTCGAGCACAAACGGACAAAAAGGAATTGAAGGATAAGTGTAGAAATGAAAGGTTTTGTGCAACTGATCCATACAGAGAACCAATGGGCTGCAGAAGAACTGCTTGGTTTCAAAAAGATTTTCTTAAATCCTCTGTCAGAACGATGAGGGTTAAAACATGAGGATATAAGACGATGCACAGCTATAATCTCTAAGGAGGTCAATGTTTGATTAACAGAGAAAATGAAATGTGCTCACAGATGTTTGCGGTACAAACTGAAGTATCCACTAATATCATCCAGACGTCAGAGAGGACATCTGTATAATACAAAAGAACGGCAGGGTTCTTTATATTACCTATATTCATATTATAATAACTATTAATGACTATAATAAAGTAAAAAAATATATAATTATTGTCAATTGGTCAAGTATACTCACTGGCCACTTTATTAGGTACACCCACTCTTTTTGTCACTTGTTCACTTTATCAGTGACTCGTACCATATAGCCTGCAATTATAAATAGTGGGTAGGTGTAGGTGTGTATGAATGTGCAGGGATGTGTGTGTAGAGTTTATGTTTATGTGTGTGCGTATGTGTTTGTGTACCTAAGCACAATGACTTACTTGAATGCTTAAAACAGAATAAAATCTGATAAACTTTAAAAAGCTGAGACATAGTAACCCATTATAGTGATTTAATAAAAAATAAATTAATTAAAAAATAAATAAATAAATAAAGTAATTGAAAATGACTAACAAGCAAAATAAAAAAAATAACAATAAAATAAAAAATAAACAAAAATTATATATATTTTATATGATTTAAAAACCACCCCATATGGTGTTAAATGACTTCATCCTTAATTAATTCTGCTTGCGAAGTATAAAATTTAGTAGAAAATGGGCAATTTATCCATAGAAAAGAAAATGAATCACCACTAATTAGTTAATTAATTGGTACGTTTTGTATTGGTTCATGTGTTGTCATCAACGATGGACAATCATGCAAAGTTTCAGCATAATCACATACCAGGACATGGGTGATAAGCATTTGCAAACTTACCACACACAAACAGATGAAGCTAATATGGGGGGGGGGGGGATTAAAATAATAAAAATGTATTCAGTCATTTTATTCTAAAACCAAAATCTGTTGCTTTTTGCCATTTTGGTTACAAAAATATTTGTTGCATTACTAATTATTTTACAAAACGTCCAATTGACATTAAAACCCTGATAAGTTCTATAGAGGTGTACACCGACACTGCAGCCATGTTTACACCAAACACACTCACAGGTCAGCAGTTAACTGGTAACTGACAATCCTACAACAAACCAATACAAGAAAACGCCGTAAGTGAACTACGCCTAAAGCTTTAGACCAAAAACAAACCAAACCAAGATAGACCACAGGGCAGGAAGCCACTTTGTATAAAATATGGGGGCTTTACAATATTGTCAAAACAAGCAGGTAGTCCTTATTAACTAAGTTGTTTTGTAGGTTTCATCATAAGCTTTTTAGAATAACCACAACGATTCAGCCTCCTGAGACACAAGCATCACCTGGCTGCCTGTGTGTCCATGATGAATCACAGCATCAATATTCCGATTATTTCCGCCATTAACAGCAACATATTCACATGTGCAGACACGAACTACTGCACATGCTCCTGTTTACTGTGAGACAAACAGATGTGGGTACCAACACTGAGCCAGAACACCTGCCCAGAAAGAGGATCCTACCAAGGACACGGCGTGACCTCGTTCTTTAAGCGCCGTAGCGCTGATGATAAACCGCCAGTTAATCTTTATACTTAAAAACTAAAGCAGATATCCAGAGTGTAATAAAAAGACTGATATAATATAGTACTGTATACAGTTTATTATATTTATGTAGCGTTGATATAAAAACACACATTTACATCACAAAGTACAGACTCTTATCTTAAAGTAAAGCTACAGAACAATAACAATTAAGTTCTGCAGTTAGAATTGGTTATAATTATGAAATATGGAAGAGGTAGTTATCTGGGTGGTGTTTCCATGTTCGCGTGGGTTTCCTCCGGGTTCTCCGGTTTCCTTTTACAGTCCAAAAATATGGATCAAGTCAATTGAGTTCTCCAAATTGCCCCATATAGAGTGTGTTTGTGTGAGTGAGTGTGAAAGCAGTGATAGATTGGCGTCCTGTCCTGGGTGTATCTGCCCAGCGCCAGAGACGTTCTCCCCTGGATGGGCATAGGGAACCCCCCCCACGACCCTAATATAGGATAAAGCGGAAGATAATGGATGGATGGATGGATGGATGGAATAGGTAGTTCAAATGCTGGACCATCAACCTAAAGGTTGAGGGTTCAAATTTCATGTCCACAGAAGTTTCTAATGTGGGCCCTTAAGCAAGGCCCCTCCTCATTGCTGCAGGGATGTTGTATCCTGGCTGATCCATGTACTCTGAACACTACCATCAGGGTGTCCTAATTGTAAGCCATTTTTAAATAAGTGTCTGCTTAAAGACATGATAATGATGAGAATGAAATATTCATTCAGTAGCCACTTCATTAGATACACCTTGCAGCTCCACTTTTCATATAGCTGTAGAGCATTCATTCATTCATTCATTATCTTCCGCTTTTATCCTCCATCAGGTTCGCAGGGGGAGGGGGGGGGGTCCCCATGCACATCCAGGGGAGAACCTTTCGGGCACTGGGCAGGACAGGACGCCAATCTATCGCTGGGTACACACTCACTCACACAGGCACACTCTATATGGGGCAATTTGGAGACCTCAATTGACTTGATCCATGTTTTTGGACTGTGTGAGGAAACCGGGGAACCCCGAGAAAACCCACCCGGACACGGGGAGAACATGGAAACTCCACTCACATTAGGATTTGAACCGGGAATCCCTAGCGCTGAGAGGAGAACATGCTAACCACTAAGCCACCTTGCCGCCCAGCTGTAGCTCATATTATTACATAAACATACAGGTCCGTCTGTTTCTCTTTAATACAAAAAAAGAAGTTGATCTGATAAAATGGGGAACGAGTATCAGTTTTCTTAGGTCTTTTTATAAAAGGATCTATTTTGCCTAATGTACTTACACACCAAGAAACGAGTCCTTCACAATTAACCCATCCGTGCAGTGAAACACACACACACACACACACACACACACACACACACACACACTGAGTGAAGTGTGTGGGCAGCCCTGTTCATGGCGATTGGGGAGTAATGGTGATTGGGTGCCTTGCCCAAGGGCACTTCAGCCAAAGTACTTGGTGGGACTGGGTTTCGAACCGGGGACTTTCAGGTCCCAAGAATGTTTGTGTATGACGTCCCCTGTGAGTATACAACTCTACAAGCCTTCATCAAGTTAATGTGTAATGAGCAATTCTTTACTAATAAGTTTAACGCCCAAGAGAGCATGACTTTAAATAACACTTTCCACCGATTTCCAGGGCAGATTTTCCTAGAAATGATGGCACTATACTAACGAACGGATGACAAACCTCTTTCTAATAATTCTTTAAATTCAGCTTTATTCTTTATATATTGATTTTCAGGGTCATGGGTTGAGGATTTTAAGTTTTTAATGCTGCATGCCAATGAGCTGCCCTGTTTACTCTCCAGCCCCGACACCCCACTCATGCTGCTGTGTTTGTGTGATGCCCGAGTGCAGATATGAGCTGGAAGATAATGACCATAGCTGCAAATGAGCCAAGACACAGGGGTGAGATACTGACCGCTTATTCCTGTTTAGATCACATGTTTGGGATTTGATTAGAATTTCTGGACAAATGAGTCTGTCTGCGTTTGAATCAAACAGAACTATGAACGTCCCACAGAGGACAAACTCCCAGCACATGGGAGAAGACCCGAATACGCAAACTGAATCAAGGGCAAAAAGGCATGGTGGAAATTGATTAGGCCGTGATGTGCCATCCAATTTCCATTTTCGCCTCAGTGTCGTGCCCCGATGTCTGTCCAGTTCCCCTGCAGTGCACTGCAGCCTGAAAAAAAGGGAACTGACATGATGTGAGCAGACAGATAAGCACGTCCATGGTGGGTGCTACGTCCACTGTTCCAAACACGCTCCCCGTGGTGGCACCAGAAATAGAAAGTGCCAATGTACTGATTGGGGGACTTTGGCAAGCAAAGCTGATGAAAATAAAAGAGCGTGAGAAATCCATGAGGACCTGTCAGCCAATGAGGTTGTTGAGATGACAAGGTGAAGGTGTGTGTGTGTGTGTGTCATCCATCAAGGTAAAGTCACAAGCAGACATTCTTTTAAAGGTCATTTATCGGTGTGGAGCTTCAAACCACATTTAAATAATCAGTTTAAGTGAAAGGGCGGCACGGTGGCTTAGTGTTTAGCATGTTCTCCTCTCAGCGCTAGGGTTTCCCGGTTCAAATCCCCATCTGGGTGGAGTTTCCATGTTCTCCCTGTGTCCGCGTGGGTTTTCTCCGGGTTCTCCGGTTTCCTCCCACAGTCCAAAATCATGAATCAAGTCAATTAAGTTCTCCAAATTGCCCCATATAGAGTGTGTCTGTGTGAGTGAGTGTGTGTCCAGCAATAGATTGGTGTACTGTCCTGGGTGTATCTGCCCAGCGCCCGAAACGTTTTTCCCTGGATGGGCATGAGGAACCCCCCCCCCCACAATGACCCTAATAGAGGATAAAGTGGAACATAATGGATGGATGGATGAATTAATTAATTTAAGTGAAATGATTAAGGCAACTTCACTGAAAGGGAATTCAGAGGATTCTGTGGAGCAGCAGGGTACGATGAACTTAAAATCGGTGAGATGGAGCTCTACTCTACAGTACCTCCATGAGGATGTAGGTGTTCAGCATGGTGTAATGGTTGGGGCTCCTGTACGCCTTTGTGCTTGTGATCATGTGAAGTAATGAGCTGAGGGAAAAATGGAGCAGAAGACCGAGGTGGATGGGAACCCTAAATCACAGAGGCTTCGACTCCGCTCAGCTTCTCGGACTAATCTGACACTTCCACCTGCCTCTGAGGTTCTCTAAAATCTGTGAGATCTTTATTTCACAGCACCAAAAACAAAAGCAGGTGAATGCTGTGGTTCCTCATCTTATTCAGTCATTTATTTAATAAACCTGTTACCATGATCAGGTTCATAAGTAACCGGAGCCTATCCCAGCAGTCACATGATGAAACAACCTGGACAGATGATCAATTATCACACAAAACACATCAAAGCACCTCACAGGGGAAAATACACACACACACACACACACACACACACACACTGGAAGAGAATGCAAATTCCATGCTGAAAGAACCAGATCCACCCTGCATCATACCCAGGTCTTTATTACTGTAGGGAAGTGTGTGTGTGTGTGTGTGTGTGTGTGTGTGTGTGGTGCACTGTGCCAGTGTCTCTACTGACTGATTGTAGGCAACCAGACTGTGGAACGGCCAGTAGAACTCTGTACTGCCCAAACTCGTACCATTGCCACCTTACATAAACACTGCACCTTACACTTTACTTTACTTTCACAGCACCCACAGACTTTTCTACACACCCTCTCCAATTCCATCCATCCATTATCTCCCGCTTTGTCCTATATCAGGGTCGCGGGGGGGTTCCCCATGCCCATCCAGTGGAGAACGTTTCGGCGCTGGGCAGATAGACCCAGGACAGGGCGCCAATCTATCACTGGGCACACACACACTCACACAGACACAATCTATATGGGGCAATTTGGAGAACTCAATTGACTTAATCCATGTTTTTGGACTGTGGGAGGTAACGGGAGAACCCGGAGGAAACCCACGTGGACACAGGGAGAACATAGAAACTCCACCCAAATGGGGATTGGAACCGGGAATCCCTAGCGCTGAGAGGCGAACGTGCTGACCACTAAGCCACCGTGCGGCCCCCTCTCTAATTCCATTTTATTGAAATCTCCATACCTCTCTGATATTTTCATTTTATTGTGTATTTTTCTTTTATACTTGTTAATATTGCTTTTTGCACAGTTGTGGGTACTTGCACATAAGCTTTTCACTCAGCAGTACTCCAGTACTAGGTGTTGTGATAATAAAAATCCTTGAATATTCACAAGGTGGTGCGATACCGGAACCCGTGTTCAGACCCCCAGCAGCACTGCAGCGTCTGATCCACTTCCACCAGCAAACACAGGGAGGTGTAACTGATGGAAAGACCTGAGGATGCAAATCAGACTGCTGAACTCAGACGGACCAGGGTCTGATCTCAAGGTCAAAGTGCGCTCACATCAGAGAACTGCTTTGGTAACTGCAGCCATCTCTTATTTAGACCCAAACTTCCGAACATTAAACCTGTTTAGTCCATAACCAACAGCTGAAGTGTTAGTATCTACAGGTTTTTAACTGCCAAACACTAAAATATACATCATTCCGTCAAAACAAACTTCATCTACGAAACTTCATCCCAACTTCCATGTGAAGGATGAATAATTTACTGGGTGCTCTTCACTTCTTGTACGTATTTATTCTTGTTTATGGATAAACACATACAGTCCATCTTGAAGGTGAATCTGTCCGACCAGAGGTGGCTGCATCTCAAACGAACGTCTCCGCGATACACAGTCCACTACACAGCGAGTCAACGCCATCACTCATCGGCCCGCGTAGTGCCCTGGAGTAAGGGAGCATCGAGCCGTTTGGGACGCAGCCTACGTTTGCGCTATACATCTGTACAGGAGCTCGGCGTGGGTTCTGGAAACCGTTTGGAACGAGACGAACGTTCGTTAAAACGACGAGAACCCCCCCCCACGCACACACACACGCGCACACACACACACACACACACACACACACAGTTAGAACCCCAACGCCGTCTGAAGCGTGACAACCGAGCGGTTGCTTCTCGAGCGAGAGGAGCTTCAGCTAACGAGCAGCTCGAAACGTCATTCAAACTAAACGCAGCTCCTACAAGTTCTCCAATTAACCCGAAAGGAACCCGAAAGGAACATGGAGGACCGTGTCACCGACACGCCGCACTCACCGTGATGCGGAGTCGCGGCGGCGGGGAGCGGAGTGAGGGCGGCGGGCGGAGGTCGCGTCGACGGGCTCTGCTGCACTCTCCTCCGCTGCCTGCAGTTCACTACACGACCACTCCGAGGGGGCGGAGTCAGCAGCCAGCAGGGCGCTGTTCCATTCACACTCCCTACGCACTGCATGAGAGCCCTACATTGTGTATGTGCTGGTGGTTTCCCTAGCAGCACACGTAGTGACCCAAAAGAACAATTGGGATCGAAGCTGCGCAGTTAAAGCGGCTGCCCGATTAATTGGTAATCCCTGCATTTAATAGCTAACTATACCGCAACTCATATTTTACCATGACGTCACACACTCTAAAGAAACATGTCATGTGTTAATAGTGAACTTACCTCACAGGTGCATTCATCACATCACAGATTATAAGGTTGATTAGCCCTCATCTTTTCTATTTTGCCTACTGTGTGTGTGTGTGTGTGTGTGTGTGTGTGTTTAGATGACCTGTTTACACACTCACATGTGGGGACCTTATGTAAGCAAGCTGATCTTTTTCAATTCATTATCTCCCGCTTATCCTCTATTAGGGTCGCGGTGGGGTTCCCCATGCCCATCCAGGGGAGAAAGTTTCGGACGCTGGGCAGATAGACCCAGGACAGGGCGCCAATCCATCGCTGGGCACACACTCACTCACACAAACACACTCTATAGGGGGCAATTTGGAGAATTCAATTAACTTGATCCATGTTTTTGGACTGTGTGAGAAAACCGGAGAACCCGGAGGAAACCCACGCAGACACGGGGAGAACATGGAAACTCCACCCAGATGGGGATTCGAACCGGGAATCCATAGTGCTGAGAGGCGAATGTGCTAACCACTAAGCCACCGTGCCGCGCAAGCTGATCTTCTCAACGTAAACCATTAAATTCTAAAGTGAAATCACAGCATATGGTTATAATTCTGTATTAGTATTTATGATTAATTTATTTTTTAAATAAAGTGATTTTACCTACAGCGGCACGGTGGCTTAGTGGTTAGCACATTCGCCTCTCAGCACTAGGGATTCCCGCTTCGAATCCCCATCTGGGTGGAGTTTCCATGTTCTCCCCGTGTCTGCGTGGGTTTCCTCCGGGTTCTCCGGTTCCCTCCCACAGTCCAAAAACATGGATCAAGTTAATTGAATTCTCAAAATTGCCCCATATAGAATGTGTCTGTGTGAGTGAGTGTGTGCCCAGCGATAGATTGGTGTCCTGTCCTGGGTCTATCTACCCAGCGCCCGAGACGTTCTCCCCTGGATGGGCATGGGGAACCCCACCGCGACCCTAATAGAGGATAGGCGGGAGATAATGAATGAATGATTTTACCTACAGCGGCACGGTGGCTTAGTGTTTAGCATGTTCTCCTCTCAGCACTATGGATTCCCGGTTCGAATCCCAATCTGGGTGGAGTTTCCATGTTCTCCCCATGTCTGCATGGGTTTCCTCCCACAGTCCAAAAACATGGATCAAGTCTCCAAATTGCCCCATATAGATTGTGTCTGTGTGAGTGTGTCCAGGGATAGATTGGCGTCCTGTCCTGGGTGTATCTGCCCAGCCTCCTGAAACGTTCTTCCCTGGATGAGCATGGGGAACCCCACAGCGACCCTAATAGAGGATAAAGCTGAAGATAATGGATGGGTTGATGAATGAAAGATCAAAGAGACTGCGAGTGACAGGTACTGATTTATTAGCATGACTTGAGCTTATGCATTAATATGCTTGACAAAAGAAAAGACAAAACTTTTCAGTATTTAATGGGGGTTCGGATACAAAACGACTGAAAGAAGTCTAAACGGATCATTAGCTGGAAGAATGGATGAGAAATACAACGGTACGAAATCACCGAGCTCACTGTACTTCACCGGGTGTCGATGCGGGAGAGCAGATACACCACACACAATGTGTGTGAAGGTACAGGGGGGGCAGGGGGGGGGGGGGGGGGGGGGGGGGGGGGGGGGGGGGGGGGGGGGGGGGGGGGGGGGGGGGGGGGGGGGGGGGGGGGGGGGGGGGGGGGGGGGGGGGGGGGGGGGGGGGGGGCATTTTGCATTTAAATAGGTCGCTGCAGACGATCAAACACAGACTGTACAATTAAAAAAAAAAAAAAGACCAGGAACTGTTTATAAAATATAAAAATCATAAACTGTGTGAGTGCAATGAAGGATACACACTGAGGGGCCATCTGGTGCCCCGACACCGAGGCAGACACACACACACACATACACTTTCTCTCTCATGAAATGACATCATCATGGCCAACATGTAACACAGAAACTAAGCAATAACAAGCAGAGAAACGGTGGCTCTAACAAAAACAGTAGAATCAATAACTTAAAATTCTCTTTTGCAATAAGTTAAAAAGGCACAACAACAATGCCTCGGATATGAAGACCCACACACCCGCGCTGGGGTACGAACAAAGGTTTAGGAGCTTGGGAACAGACAAAAAGGTCCGTAAAAGGTTCGTGTGAAGAAGCAAAAAGCCAAATGTGAGAGAGAAAATCATAAGCGCCTTAGACGGACTTCCTGTAATATTGGATCACGGTCATTAACTTTACATCTGCGACCTACTGAAAACGTTTCGAACCCGAACTCAAGAGCAACACAGACAACGGTGTCTGTCGTACGAATATAAAAGGAAGATACAAGAACCTGGGGATTAAAATATAGTTTCATATGAAGACGTTCGGTGTCCTTTAGTTAAAGAGCTACAAAGCCATCAGTCTGATCCATCAGTCTCTGTCTGGAAACACGGCTCACCGTTGCAAACCCCTGCAACAGCCGTGATTGTTTTTTGGATGAAATTACCAGCCAATCGTTAAGTTGAGGAACACATTTAAGTGCTTCGACGCCGGAAACATTCGTATCGAATGCCGGGATTTGAACGCGAACCCCACGTGGCAGTACGTTTGGATTTCAGAATGGATGACACTAACATATCGGTTTGCTTTTCTGATTGGTTTACTGGGGCAGCAATTTCCTCCCAAACTCTGGCGCCTGAGACTAAACACGGCTGCGTGTATCTGTTCGGTCAACATTCGAGTCTCAAGCCTGTAAGTACTGAAGGGTTTAGTGCACTGTCGCCCTCATGTGGATGAACAGCACAGTGCGATCTGCTGCACCGTTCCCAGGTCTGTGAGCAGCTGTCTGATGCGGTGCTTGAGCTGTGGCAGGCGGGCCAGGGGCTCGGGGGGCTCCAGCTCACCCGTGTAGTCCAGCCAACTTTCCAGAACTGAAAGGAGAGAAAAGAAATCAGTGTTTTGCCTTTAAAGACTGAGCGATGTGATGTCATCGACGGCAATTAAAAGCAAACCGGGAAAAAGCCTTCGATTTCACTGTCTGGGCGGCACGCTGGATTAGTGGTTGGCATGTTCTCCTCTCAGCACGAGGGATTTGCGGTTCAAATCCCCATCTGGGTGGAGTTTCCATGTTCTCCCCGTGTCGGCGTGGGTTTCCTCCGGGTTCTCCGGTTTCCTCCCTCAGTTCAAAAACATGGATCAAGGTCAATTGAGTTCTCCAAATTGCCCCATATAGAGTGTGTTTGTGTGTGAGTGTGTGAGATTGACGCTCTGTCCTGGGTGTATCTGCCCAGCGGCCGAAACGTTCTCCCTTGGATGGGGATGGGCATGGGCATGGGAAACCCCCCCCCCCCCCATGACCCTAATTGAGGATAAAGCGGAAGATAATGGATGGAGGGGCAGCACAGTGGTTTAGTGGTTGGCATGTTCTCCTCTCAGCACTAGGGATCCCCGGTTAGAATCCCAATCTGGGTGGAGTTTCCATGTTCTCCCCGTGTCTGCATGGGTTTCCTCCGGGTTCTCCGGTTTCCTCCCACATTCCAAAAACATGGATCAAGGTCAATTGAGTTCTCCAAATTGCCCCATATAAAGTGAGTCTGTGTGTCCAGCCATAGATTGGTGTCCTGTCCTGGGTGTATCTGCCCAGCGTCCGAAACATTCTCCCCTGGATGGGCATGGGGAACCCCACCCCCTGTGACCCTAATAGAGGATAAACCAGATGATAATGGATGAATGGATGGATTTTACCGTCCAACTCTCGTTCGATGAGGTCCATGCGATGGCTGACCTCCTCCTGCATGGCCTCAATGTGCTCCAGCAGGTTTAGTTGCCATTGCTGGTGCAGGAGGAGGTCCGTGTCAGACTTGGGGTGACAGGACACGGGCTCCTGCTCCTCTTCCTTCACTTGAACCATGCAGCTGTTTTCCCTCTCGGCCGCCGCCAGCAGCTTGACGCGACACTCCAGCTCCTGATGACAGAACCGAAGCATTTCAGCAAAAAAATATATATAATTAAAATTTTTTAAAAAAGAGTGAATTACAGAAGAAACTATTTAAGTTTTTAATTTTTATCAGGTGGCATGGTGGTTTAGTGTTTAGCATGTTCTCCTCTCAGCACTAGGGATTCCCGGTTCGAATCCCCATCTGGGTGGAGTTTCCATGTTCTCCCCGTGTCTGTGTGGGTTTCCTCTGGGTTCTCAGGTTTCCTCCCACAGTCCAAAAACATGGATCAAGTCAATTGAGTTCTCCAAATTGCCCCATATAGTGTGTGTGAGTGAGTGAGTGAATGTGTGTCCAGTGATAGATTGGCGTCCTGTCCTGGGTGTATCTGCCCAGCGCCCGAAACGTTCTCCGCTGGATGGACATAGGTGGTGCCAATCTATTGCTGGGCACACACACTCACTCTATATGGGGCAATTTGGAGAACTCAATTGACCTGATCCATGTTTTTGGAATGTGGGAGGAAAGCGGAGAACCCGGAGGAAACCCACGCGGACATGGGGAGAACATGGAAACTCCACCCAGATGGGGATTCAAACCGGGAATCCCTAGTGCTGAGAGGAGAACATGCCAACCACTTAACCACCGTGCCACCACACTAAATTCAAATGTTTCGGTAATTTCTATTGTAATAGGTTTATAGAATCGGGCATTTAGTCACATTTTGGACAATTCTGTGGAAAGAGTTTAAGGAAGTTCCTTTTCAGTTTCAGCATGACGCACTACACGAAGGTTTAAGGTTTCTTCCTTAAAATAACATAACTGAGTTTTTTCTTGCCACTGTCGCTTCAGCTTGCTCTTTGGGGGTTTAAAGGGGATTTAAGACTCTGTGAAGCTGCTTTGTGACAGTGTACTGTTGTAAAAAACACTATATAAATAAATTACAAAGCAGGCTGCAGTAGAAGAACCTGGCTGAGCCACAGAGAACCCTGACTGGGACGATAGGACAGCCGTAACTCCTGTAAGACCCAACACCCCGATGACCCCGGGACACCATGCAAATCATAGGACCGTCATCTACATTCACCAAAGCACTGATTCACCACCAGAGGGCACTCACCTTAGCGTTGGTGAGCTGCAGCTTGCGCGTCTCGAGCTCGAGCAGTTGCTCCGTGTTGCGCGTCTCCACCACCAGGCGCTGTTCCAACGCCGGATAATAAGTGTGGGGCTTCTGGTAACAATGCTCGCTGCTGATGTAGGACGTCTGGAAGGAGCACACCGGAGGCACGGATGGCTTGGAATTGGTAGACTCGTTGTCTGTGGACTCTTCGTGAGGGGAGGGAGGACAGGGTGTGGTCACGCCGGAAAGCCCTGCACTCTTCCTGAACAGGCCATCAGAGGACTTCCAGGGCTGCCGCCACAGCTTCAGGTCGGGGTGAGTCTGTGCTCTGAAGCAGAAGATTACCACACGGCATTATTCAGAGGGTGTGGTAGCTCAGTGGTTAGGCTATCAGGCTGAAGGTCATGGGTTCAAATCCAGGTTAACTGAAGTTGTCTTGAGCTAGGTCTTCAACCCTCACTGCTCCAGAGTTGCTGCAGGACCAAACCCTGTATAACTCCAAACAAGTACATACACCCAGGACAGGGCGCCAATCTATCGCTGGGCACACACTCACTCTATATGGGGCAATTTGGAGAAATCCATTGACCTTGATCCATGTTTTTGGACTGTGGGAGGAAACCGGAGAACCTGGAGGAAATCCATACAGACACGGGGAGAACATGGAAACTCCACCCAGATGGGGATTCGAACCGGGAATCCCTAGTGCTGAGAGGAGAACATGCTAACCACTAAGCCACGCTTCTTGTAAGTTCATTTATTCATTATCATCCGCTTTATCCACTTGTAGGGTCGCGGTGGGGTTCCCCATGCCCATCCAGGGGAGAGCGTTTTGGTCGCTGGGCAGATCCACCCAGGACGGGACGCCAATCTATCACTGGGCACACACTCACTCACACAAACACACTCTATATGGGGCAATTTGGAGAACTCAATTGACTTGAATTATGTTTTTGGACTGTGGGAATAAACCCATGCGGACACGGAGAGAACATGGAAACTCCACCCAGATTGGGATTCAAACCAGGAATCCCTAGTGCTTAAAGGAGAACATGCTAATCACTAAGCCACGCTTCTTGTAAGTTGCTTAGGATAAAAGAATCTGCTAAATGACCAAATGTAATGAGATGGTGCCATCAGATAGATGTGTCTAATACAGAGCACTGTGAGGGAACACAGTTACTATATACTTTACTAATACACATCATCAGTGTCACTGCAGTGCTGAGAATGATCCACCACACACACACACACACACACACACCATACCTGCTCAGATCCTGAGCGTTACAGAACAGAGATAAAGAACCATCACAGTGATGTAGAGATGAGGACAGGTGTTTGTGTCTAAGGTTTTTTCAAAGCCCCTCCGTTACTCTAATGATACGCTGATGTGTGGACTCACTGTAGGATGCTCATCTTGAGTTGGAGGCCATTGAGCACTTCGAACACACGGTGTACGTCACCGAGCAGCTGGTGTGTTGCAGCCATTTTCTTGCCATTTTGATGCGAGTAGTTCTCCTCCAAGAATGAAAGTCCATACATCTGACCACTGCTCAGCCAGTCCTTATCGTACCAGTAACGCTGACTCTGTCTCTGTGCTGCAGGACACAACAACACACATTACCATCACAACATGACCACAAAACAGAATCAAGTTCATAAAATAAGTGCATCGTATTCATTTTTTTTTTTAAATCAACTCGATGGTGTTTCTGCTTTTATTCTTTGATGGGCTGCAGGCTCTGGAACTTTTTTTTTTCTTTCTAAATGTAAATCGTTAACTTTAACCTTTAATATAAACCTTTAATCGGACGTGCTAGCTCAGTGGTGAGGGTGTTGGGCTGTCAATCTGAAGGTTGGGGGTTCAAATCCCAGGTCCACTGAAGTTACCAGTGTGGCTCCTTGAGCAAGACCCTTAACCCTCATTGCTGCAGGGATGTTGTGATGAACCCTGTGCTCACCTTGTAAGTCGCTTTGGATAAAAGCCTCTGCTGAATAACCAATTGTAATGTAAATATAATATTACCGTAGAAACATAAAGAAACATTGTTTTTCTTTAATAAAATGTAGATAAAGACAAAACCATATATTTGTAACCTGACCCTGTTTTTTTTTCTATTGAGTATCTCTCTGTACTGATACTGCCAGCCTGATTCAGTATTATTGTTTTTTTTTTTTAATTCTTGTTTTTTTTCTTTTCTTTGATGGGCTGCAGGCTCTGGGACTTTTTTTCTTTCGTTCTAAAGATAAATCGTTAACTTTTTTTTTTTTTTTTTACAAATTAAGAAAAACACTTAACAGGGACAGTGTTGATTTAATTGGCATGCACACATCTCAATCACTGGCAAAAAGAGATGTAACCTTTGTGGAGAACATCGGTGAACACTTAATTCGGTGATATTCAAAGTGAATGAAAACATTGTGTGTATATATATATATATATATATATATGGCGGCACGGTGGCTTAGTGGTTAGCACGTTTGCCTCTCAGCACTGGGGATATCTGGTCCCAATCAGCAATCCCAATCTGGGTGGAGAGTTTCCATGTTCTCCCCGTGTCCGCGTGTGTTTCCTCCGGGTTCTCCGGTTTCCTCCCACAGTCCAAAAACATGGATGAAGTCAAATAAATTCTCAAAATTGCCCCATTTAGAGTGTGTATGTGTGAGTGAGTGTGTGTCCAGTGATAGATTGGCACCCTGTACTGGGTGTATCTGCCCAGTGCCCGAGACGTTCTGGATGGGCATGAGGAACCCCCCCCCCCCGCGACCCTAATATAGGATAAAGCGGAAGATAATGAATGAATGGGATATATATATATATATATATATATATATATATAGGCAGATAATCAGGTCCACACCCCTACATGTCTTTGTTCAGCAGAGGTTGCGTCCACTCACCCGGTGGGTCCCTGCAGATGTAGCAGCTGTAGGTGTCGGGGACGCTGTCTTCATACAGACCCATACAAGTGCCATGCTGCCAGCACAGACACTCATCACACTAGCAACAACATGAATAAGTAGGAAGGTAATGTTAATAAAATCTGCCTGTAGACATTTTAATACATTTAATACACAAGTTCACTGTAGTACTCTGTGTGCATAAAGGATTAGTGTCAGCTATATGCCCCCCCCCCCCCTCAAAAAAAAAGTGCTTTTAAATTGTCTGATCATTTCACACGACGCAAACTCACCTGAATCATGAAGTCGTTCTCCTCCTGCACCTCACACACACACCGCACTATTTCTGAATCATGTGCACCCACATCTCCCCCCTGCTCTGAGAGAGGCGTGTTCAGATCGTCCAGCTCCTCCTCACTCCACAGTGGGCTGTCCGTGGACCAATCACTGCAGCTGTCTTCACCTAAAGTACACAGGACAAAGAAAAGGCATGAAAATGACAGGACTCGTTCCCACCGTCCCGGCACACGGACACACGAAAGTAGGAAAGTGGGCTGGAACATGCAGAACTGATGCGGACACTACAAGCGTTCTAACAGAGCAGAGAGGAAATGAGATCAGAGAAGGGCATGTGATTCGTACCCACCATCTTCAAGCTCTGGTTCGGAACAGTGTGTGGCGTAGGAGCTGTGTTTGTGGGAGAGGGGCAATTTGACAGACAGATTCAGATTGCAGGGGGACGAGCTAAAGCCAATGCTGTGAGAGTCTGTCAGAGGAGGGAGAGGCCAGACAGCATTAAAACACTCGGACATGCACGCCCACAGACAGACAGACAGACAGAAACACAGACAGACACATGGCAACTTTTCGTTTATAAATTAGAAATGATTTAGAGAATTTCAGAGGGACATCACGACAGAAATACCCCATTCTATCAAATGATCAGCCTGTGCATTAATAAATGTATATCAGTAAAAGTATTGGGCTGCATAATCATTAAATTCGGTTGTTTTAATCATCAGATCGAACACCGAACCAGATGTTCTGAACAACTGTTTCCAACTTTTTGAAAACAGTTTGGGGAAGGTCCTATTCTTTATTGTTCTATACATTGTAAATGGTCTTTTATCCATCCATCCATTATCTTCCGCTTTATCCTCTATTAGGATAAGTTCCACTTGCAGCAGATTTTTCTGATCACTTTGTCCTTTCAGGAGGAAAAAAAAAAAAAAAAGGTTTTCTTTTATGGAGATACACCAACCTGTACATATTATTATTTTTTTTTTTACACGGGTTTTATTTTTTTATATCTAGTAAAAGCTCTGCATTCTCTTTTTCCAATAGCAAAATAACAAACATTAGAAACCGTGCCTTTTTGTTCCTGTGATTTCCGGCACCTTTTTGGTAAAGTTAATTATTTCATATTAATCATTCATTCATTATCTCCCGCTTATCCTCTATTAGGGTCGCGGTGGGGTTCCCCATGCCCATCCAGGGGAGAACGTCTCGGGCGCTGGGCAGATAGACCCAGGACAGGGCGCCAATCCATCGCTGGGCACACACTCACTCACACACACACACTCTATATGGGGCAATTTTGAGGATTCAATTAACTTGATCCATGTTTTTGGACTGTGGGAGGAAACCGGAGAACCCGGAGGAAACCCNTGAATGAGTTAAAAGGAGCTGTACAGCAGCATCGTGATTAAACTGATATAAAGCCACAATGTGCCCTCTATGCAGAAATGACATACAGAGCAGGGGTAGCATGTGAAGCGGGAGCATGACTCAACCTGTAAGCAAAGCTGTGCACCGGCACAGTCTCCAGTGACACTCCGGTCACATGTCCGCCCGGCTTACCCGACTTGGACTTCTTTTTCTTCTTCTTCTTCTTTTTTTGCTTGATGCAGAAGTCCCTCTGCCGCTTCTCTCTGCGCCGTTCTCGTTCTAGATCCACAAAACATAAAGCAACCCCATCAGGAGTGAGACACACCGATCGATCGGAGTGGGAGCAGCCTGTGTCCGGCACTGAATGTGCCGAGGGGGAAGTGCTCCTGTACCTGTTTCCATGGCGACCCAGTCTCTGTCGTCATGGAGCCCGCGGTTGGCGTGCAGGTTCTCTTTGCTTCTTTCGCAGTGGGAGGAGCTGCGCTGGCGATGCACGCCGTTGGCTGTCGGTGGAGACGGGGTGTGACTGGATTTCGAGTCGCTCAGTGGAGACGGAGTGTCTGAGAACAGAAGGAGAACATGATCCAACTCTGAGGTCGTAAAGACCACCGACCAACAGACAGAAGCACAGCTGCATCATTCCACTAGATTTCTCATGAGGTCTGATCTCAAAAGCCCAAAGTTATACAGATTACAAGAATGTTTTAGAGAACATTGATTATCTCCCGCTTCATTCATTATTAGGGTCACGGGGGTGGAGTTCCCCATGCCCATCCAGGGGAGAACGTTTCGGGCGCTGGGCAGATACACCCAGGACAGGACACCAATCTATCACTGGACACACACTCACACACACAGACACACTCTATATGGGGCAATTTGAAGAACTCAATTGACTTGATCCATGTTTTTGGACTGTGGGAGGAAACCGGAGAACCCCGAGGAAACCCACACAGACACGGGGAGAACATGGAAACTTCACCCAGATTGGGATTCAAACCGGGAATCCCTAGTGCTGAGAGGAGAACATGCCAACCACTAAGCCACCGTGCCGCCAAAGAAAAGTCAATTTAACTAAATCCTATTAGACCTAAGAATTTTAGAAATTAAAGAATAAAGGAATAAGGGCCAAGGCGGCAAGGTGGCTTAGTGTTTAGCATGTTCTCCTCTCAGTGCTAGGGATTCCCGGTTTGAATCCCAATCTGGGTTGGAGTTTCCATGTTCTCCCCGTGGGTTTTCTCCGGTTTCCTCCCACAGTCCAAAAACATGGATCAAGTCAATTGAGTTCTCCAAATTGCCCCATATAGAGTGTGTTTGTGTGAGTGAGTGTGTGCCCAGCGATAGATTGGTGCCCTGTCCTGGGTGTATCTGCCGAGCGCCCAAAACGTTCTCACCTGGATGGACATGGGGAACCCCCCACGACCCTAGTAGAGGATAAATCAGAAGATAATGGATGGATGGAATAAGGGCCTATAGTGGCAACTTAGTTGTTCGAAACTTTAGATCGATAGTCCATCAGCCATGAGCTGCCACAACAAAACTGATACATTAAAAATAGCACATTGTAAATTTGGTACCCATTTTCATTAATGTCACAAAAATATAATATTTGTAACTATATAATGAGGACAAAGAAGGGGCTGGAAGTAAATAAGACAGAACGGGGCAGTGTAGTGGTACGCATTTCAAATAAGTGCAGTGAGACATTGAAAAACATTCCAGTCTGTTATTAACTAACATATTGCTTAATGTTATCAACTGATTTAATGCGATGTGCTAACCGAGGGATGAGGAGATGGTGCGGCGTCGGCGAGGCGTCTCCAAAGCGTGTCCATGGCTCTCCTGGTGCTCAGAGGTGTGCATGAGGGAACCGTGTGTGGAGCCGAGTTCGCTCTTCGAATGGTAGTATTTTATGTGATAGTGGAGCAGAGATGCTTTGCGGAAGGATTTGGTACAGCCCGGCACCTGGCACTTAAACGGATTGTGGTCCAGCTCGATGGAGAGGATGGGAGGCGGCTGGTTTTTAATGACTCTGTACACTGTGAGGAGAAGAGAGGACAACGAGTTAGTGTCAGAACAGGTGGATCATGTGACCGTGTTTAAACATGTGTATGTATGTGTGAAGCTAAAACGCTTTTGTGGAGATATGTTCCCTATGCCCATCCAGGGGAGAACGTTTCGGGCGCTGGGCAGATAGACCCAGGACAGGACGCCAATCTATCGCTGAACACACACTCACTCACACACACACTCTATATGGGGCAACTTGGAGAATTTAATTGACCTTGATCCATGTTTTTGGACTGTGGGAGGAAACCGGAGAACCCAAAGGAAACCCACACGGACAGGGGGAGAACATGGAAACTCCACCCAGATTGGGATTCGAACCGGGAATCCCTAGTGCTGAGAGGAGAACATGCTAACCACTAAGCCACCCCAAGGGATGAACTTAATAAACTACTAGGGTGGCGGGGGGTCCCTATGCCCAATCAGGGGAGAACATTTCGGACCCTGGGCAGATACACCCAGGACAGGACACCAATCTATCGCTGGGCACACACACTCACACAAACACACTCTATATGGGGCAATTTGGAGAACTCAATTGACCTTGATCCATGTTTTTGGACTGTGGGAGGAAACTGGAGAACCCGGAGGAAACCCACGGGGAGAACATGGAAACTCCACCCAGATTGGGATTCTAACCGGAAATCCCTAGTGCTGAGAGGAGAACATGCTAGCCACTAAGCCACCAGGCCACCTCAAGGGATGAACCTAATAAACTAAAATGCGTTAGAATGTTGTTGTTTTTGATATAATGGGGAAGGGGGGGGGGTTGTTGTTACGGCTGTGGGTGTGTATGGTGGTAATAACAGCTGTAAGCTGTGTGCAGATGGTGATATGATATGAACAGTGGAACATCACTGATAACCACTCACATGGTTCTCTGCTGTACTTATTGGTAGTTGGTAGATGGACCTGCCGTTGAAGCAGCGTTGCTGAAAACACAAAACCATCATTTATTTCTTTTTATACATTTTAACATGATTATTCAAACTGCAGTAATCCAATACAAAGCATTTAATTATAGATTTGTGGTTCTACACACAGAGCACTTTACCAGATACACAGAGAACCAGGCCAAGTGTAAAGTAGGTCATGATGCAAGAAGTTGAAATCGAGGTCACGTCACAAAGTTCATCGTTTGCTCGTAAACATCCAAACATCCATTATCTTCCACTTTACCCTCTATTGGGGTCGCGGGGGTTCCCCATGCCCATCCTGGGGAGAACGTTTTGGGCGCTGGGCAGATACACCCAGGACAGAGCACCAATCTATCACTAGACACACACTCACTCACACATACACACTCTACATGGGGCAATTTTGGAGAACTCAATTGACTTGATCCATGTTTTTGGACTGTGGGACAGAACAGAAGGAGAACATGATCCAACTCTAAGGTCGTAAAGACCACCGACCAACAGACAGAAGCACAGCTGCATCAGTCCACTAGATTTCTCATCAGGTCTGATCTCAAAAGCCCAAAGTTATACAGATTACAAGAATGTTTTAGAGAACATTCATCATCTCCTGCTTCATTCATTATTAGGGTCAAGGGGGTGGGGTTCCCCATGCCCATCCAGGGGAGAACGTTTCGGGCGCTGGGCAGATACACCCAGGACAGGACACCAATCTATCACTGGACACACACTCACTCACACAGACAGACTCTATATGGGGCAATTTGGAGAACTCAATTGACTTGATCCATGTTTTTAAACAGTGAGGGAACCGGAGAACCCGGAGGAAACCCACGCGGACACGGGGAGAACATGGAAACTCCACCCAGATGGGGATTTGAACCGTGAATCCCTAGTGCTGAGAGGAGAACATGCCAACTACTAAGCCACCATGCCGCAGATTGACATTGTAAAAAAAAAAAAAATTATAATAATAATAATAATAATAAAAAAAAAATAATTTCACCCCCCAACTCTAAATGAAAGTGGTATTCTAATTCTTTTGGGGGCAAAGTCCTTCACTCATCTTGTCAATCAATTAAATTGCAAAAACAGAAACTATCCAATGTAGATGATTCGCGAGGCTGTGCTTCGGATGTAGGCACGGAGGCGTGGCCACGTGCCGGTTTTGGGAACAGGGGGGGGGGGTTTAAAATGTGTGCACGCGTGTGTATAAATGCTTCCGATACTGTGCTGTAAAAAAGCGCTGATACTGATAAGCGCTGAGAAGAGCTTTTTTTTCAAACCTCCATTGCGATCTATCTGACACTCCCGGCTTAGATAGATAGTAGCCCAGTCACCTTATGATAATCTATGATCACTGCAGCTTACTGGATAATCTACTGCAGCAGTTTATAACTGAGCTGACTGTTTATAAATTACAGATCAACGTTTTAAGACATTCCAAGCCCAACATTCATGAGTGACGATCCTGAGTCAGCAGTTTTACTGTAATCCTAATGTGATCATTACCCTTATGCACACACACACACATATATATATATATATATATATATATATATATATATATATAAAATGTATATGTATGTATAAGAAGGGTGGTTTAGTGGTTAGCATGTTCGCCTCTCAGCGCTAGGGATTCCCGGTTCGAATCCCCATATGGGTGGAGTTTCCAGGTTCTCCCCGTGTCTGCGTGGGTTTCCTCCGGGTTCTCCGGTTTCCTCCCACAGTCCAAAAACATGGATCAAGTCAATTGAATTGAAGTGTGTCTGTGTGAGTGAGTGTGTGCCCAGCGATGGATTGGCGCCCTGTTCTGGGTCTATCTGCCCAGCGCCCGAGACGTTCTCCTCTGGATGGGCATGGGGAACCCCACCGCGACCCTAATAGAGGATAAAGCGGGAGATAATGAATGAATGAATGTATAAGAAGCTCACATACCAATATCTGGTGTAGATCCATTGGTCTTGGGGTTCTCTGAAGAACTCGGCTGACCGGGCTCCTCCTTAACCGAGCATTCAGAGAGGGAATCCGATCTAGCAGGCCTGATCTGGGGTCGGCTGCTTCGTTCTGTGTTGTGGTAAAAGTTACAATAGAGCAATAAGTCACTAGAAGGGTGGGTTACTGCGATTATATTATAAGGATGCCATGATCCTAATGTTGATGATTTAATGAAGATTCTATGAAATCACTTCACGTGATCTAATAAAGCAATAAGGCATTGAAAGGTCGTGTGTTAGTTTAAATAAATGACAGGATGTTGTTAGACCAACACAGTGTGTTTTTAACTGATTTAGAAAAGCACTAAGGCACTTGAGGTTGTGCATTATTGTAAATGAATCACAATAAAGTGTAACTGCACTCCACTATGATAAAAAACCAAGGTTTGATTAATAAATGTGTTAATTTAAAACTAAATTATTAATAATAATTAATAATTATTATGTGCTCTACTGCGACATAATGTAGTCCGGTTTTTAACGTAAATTAAACGATGGATTACCTTCACAAAAAAAAGTTTTCTATAAACACAGTTTCTTAAAAATCTACATTTAAAAAAAAGGCCATTTGTGTACATAGTAAAAACCTGAGATCTTTGGGTTCAGCTCATAAACACCACCCCCTCATAAACACCACCCCATAGGTTTTTTTTAAAAACCACCCCTATAAGGTGTTACTTTATCCTAAATTAAGTATAAAACTTTGTAGAAAATGGACAATTTATCCATAGAAAAACAAAATGTATTAATTACCACTAATTAGGTAATTAGGCGGCACGGAGGCTACTCTCAGCACTAGGGATTCCCGGTTCGAATCCCAATCTGCGTGGAGTTTTCATGTTCTCCCTGTGTCCGTGTGGGTTTCCTCCGGGTTCCTCCCACAGTCCAAAAACATGGATCAAGTCAATTGAATTCTCAAAATTGCCCCATATACAGTGTGTATATGTGTGAGTGAGTGTGTGCCCAGCGATAGATTGGCGCCCTGTCCTGGGTTTATCTGCCCAGCGCCCGAAACGTTCTCCCCTGGATGGGCATGGGGACCCCCCCACAATATAGGATAAAGCAGAAGATAATGAATGAATAATTAGGTAATTAATTGATTGATGTGTTGTCATCGACGATGGACAATTGTGCAATGTTTTAACTTAATTGGAAAATGGGAAGCGGGTGAAATAGCATTTGCAGACTTTTTACAGGCATACAGATATACAGATGGAGCTGATGTAGGGGTGCAAAAAATCAAATCAAAGCAAATCAGTGCAGAGATGATCGCCACAGAACTTTATTAGGTTCACCCCCTTGTTTCCATCACTCACTGTTTATTTTCTATGTTCTACTTACAATATACAGTCACTTAGATAGTACTGGAGACAGATTAATAAGTGGTCGGCGAGTGTATGTCTATGTAATTGATGATGTATTTGATGAAGGAGCGGGACTGGATGTACGCACCTGTTCCGTTGGCTCTGCTCCTCTTGGACAGGGGCGTTTGGTTTATGGAGGGGCGTCTCTTCCTCAGTTCTGGCACACTGAGTCGTTCGGCCTCTTTTTCTGTAAATGGCACACATTTCATCAGCATCAGCATGATTCATCAAAAATCAAATCCTGTCCGAATCATGGCTCCTGAGGCAAAATGTTTCAAACCCTCAGTCAGGGGCGTTTTTAGGGTTTTGAAACATCAGGGGCTTTAGCCCAGATCCCTCATTCCCCCTCTGTCCTCTTTAAAAAGTGCCCTTTCATGAGTGTGTTGATCCATTTATCAAACTGTTGTTACATTCTTTTTGTTTGATCATTCATTCGTTATTCATTCATTATCTTCCTCTTTATCCTCTATTAGGGTCGGGGGGGGGGGGGTCCCAGGGGTTCTGCTGGGCAGATACACCCAGGACAGGACACCAATCTATCACTTGACACACACTCACTCACACAGACACACTCTATATGGGGCAATTTGGAGAACTCAATTGACTTGATCCATGTTTTTGGACTGTGGGAGGAAACCGGAGAAAACCCACGAGGACACAGGGAGAACATGGAAACTTCACCCAGATTGGGATTCGAACCGGGAATCCCTAGTGCTGAGAGGAGAACATGCTAACCACTAAGCCACCCTCATTCATTAGTAATTCATTCATTCATTCATTATCTCCCGCTTATCCTCTATTAGGGTCGCGGTGGGGTTCCCCATGCCCATCCAGGGGTGAACGTCTCAGGCGCTGGGCAGATACACCCAGGACAGGGCGCCAATCCATCGCTGGGAACACACTCACTCAAACACACTCTATATGGGGCAATTTGGAAAACTCAATTAACTTGATCCATGTTTTTGGACTGTGTGAGGAAACCAGAGAACCCGGAGAAAACCCACGAGGACACAGGGAGAACATGGAAACTCCCCCCAGATTGGGATTCGAACCGGGAATCCCTAGCGCTGAGAGGAGAACATGCCAACCACTAAGCCACCCTCATTCATTAGTAATATTGGATGAAATTAAATTGCATATGAAGGATGTCGGTCAGCAGTGTATAGCTATATATATATATATATATATATATATATATATATATATATATAGCAGTGTATATACTAATAAATGATGGTTTTGACTGATAATGTTTGAATAAACAAACCTGAGCTTCAGCAGAAAAAGCATGAATCCGTTTTACAAGTCAGTCGCAGATGAGACAAGGTTTTAACAAGGTTTTACTTTAAATACCGTAACTCTGCAACAGTTTGTGCCTTCAGAAAAATCCTGACTCTTTCTAAAAGCTAAGTGCTGCTCTGTACAGCCAACATACAGTTATTATGGTAACTTCACTCCCGCTGCTGGTCTCCCTCACACACACACACAGAGTTTGGAAACACAAACAGCTGACGGTGAATCCATCGTTTGGTCCCGCTGCTGGAGGAGAGGCGGCAGAGAAAGCTGCTCTCATTTGATTCGGGGCTACTGACAAAACACCCGGGGCTGAAAGCCCAGGTGTAACGACGATCTGCCCTCGGTAATCAACCAGGTTCAAATACAGACTTACCGTCAGCGATCTTGCTCCTCGTCTTCCTGGAAAGGCCGGGGTTCACCTCTTTGTCATTCCCCTTCTCCTCCTCCTCATGATCTCTGTTCTGCATTTCAGCTTTCAAATGTGCGGCTAGATCTAGATCTCCGTTCGCCTCCTTTACCTCCACGTCCTCCTCCACCAGGTTCTCTTTCTCTTCGGCTTCTCGGTCCTTAAACGCTTCCGTCTTCAGGTCTTTGAGCGATGATTTCTCCTCTTGTGCATCCTGTTGGGAGATCTTCGTAACCGCCGTGTTGTCCTTCACAATTCCGGCCTGAAGCTTCTCACACTCATCCATCAGCTTTTTATCTTCTTTTTCCGAATCGCTCTCACCGTCCGGATGGTGTTTGCCGTTCTCTTTGGGTTTGGAGTGTTTGACTGGCGCTCGTCTCCGGTTCTGCTGCCCTGCTCTGCTATTCACCCCCTAAAGGGCAACAGAAAGAGAAGAGCAAACCTTAAAGACCTCCAACAGAAACTCAGCTCATTATCTGCTTAACCCTAAAATAGGGACTAGGGTCATGGAGGGCAGTGAGTCAGAACAGGGTGCCAATCCATCACTGGGCACACATAGGGGCAATTTAGAGCAGTCAAATCACCTTAAATCCATGTTTTAGACAGCACTGAGATTGGAATTCGAACCTAGATTCCCTTCTCAAATGTTCCTATAGTGTGTGTGTGCCCAGTGATGGATTGGCATCCAGTCCTTGGTGTATCTGTAGTATAAGACCAATCCAAAACGAACTCACCTCTTTGCTGTAGGGCTTCACCTTTATTCCCTTGACTGTCTTGATGACGCCATCAAAGAACCTGACTGTGTAAAAATCTGTGATAAAACATGACATCAGGTTTAATCAGACAACAATAACAAAGAAATAAAGGCACTACATGAGCACAAGGATTACACAAGTTTTATGTACGTCCCACCCCTCTCACACACGTGTAAACTGTAAGAGCTTCCTGTCCTTTTACCCAAAAGAATGATCATAATGTTAGGTTTGGGAGTGCTAGGCCACTCCCTCCTGGGTTTCCCTTTTTGATTTTGTCCGTTCGGGGTTTCCATAGGTAGGGCCCATCACCAAGGTTGGGGATTGGGTCCTACCTAGTCACATGCTGCCTACTGACCATACTTACAGAGCACACGTTCCATGGGTCAGCAGGCAGCATTATTGTTATTTATGGTCCTTTGTTTGTATGGTGGCGGCACGGTGGCTTAGTGGTTAGCACGTTCGCCTCTCAGCGCTAGGGATTCCCGGTTCGAATCCCCATCTGGGTGGAGTTTCCATGTTCTCCCCGTGTCTGTGTGGGTTTCCTCCGGGTTCTCCAGTTTCCTCCCACAGTCCAAAAACATGGATCAAGTCAATTGAATTCTCCAAATTGCCCCATATAGAGTGTGTCTGTGTGAGTGAGTGTGTTCCCAGCGATGGATTGGCGCCCTGTCCTGGGTGTATCTGCCCAGCGCCCGAGACGTTCTCCCCTGGATGGGCATGGGGAACCCCACCGTGACCCTAATAGAGGATAAGCGGGAGATAATGAATGAATGAATGTTTGTATGGTGTTTCGGTTTTGTTTATGTTTATTCTCCCGGCACGTTCCGCCCGTGCGTTGGGTTTCGGTTTCTCCTTAAATAAACCTTCCGGTTGCTTACCTGGTCGCCTCGCTCATTCGCTCCGCAACACCTCACCCTGCGTAGGTATGCTCAGCGCCTCCGTTGGTCGGAAGGCTCTTTTCTGACACTGAGGTTTATGAGAGGCCTAGATCAGAATCTCTGTTCAAGTTCACCCCAGAGGTGTCTGATGAGGCTGAGCTGAGGTCTATGTGGCCCTCACCCAGCCACATAGACCACAAGACCCTTACACTGTGCATGGAACACAGTCATGCTGAAGCTGACCTTCCCTAAACTGTTCTCACAAAACTGAAAGAATAGAATTGTTCAAAAATGTATTTATTTGGACCGGTGGCAATGAGACTGAATTGCCACATGATTTTCTTCATTTAGATGTGTTTCTATACTTTTGTCCATATAGTGTTTGGCAGTGTTTATTTGAAATACTAAAATCACCCTACTGACCATCCTTATCACAGGAGATGACCTTAGCAGGATAGTAGCGGCAATCCGACCAGCTGGCTAGGACTCTCTGGTTCACATGGAAGACCTGAGGAAGTTCAGACGTTCAGGTGTTATTCTGATGCTTCTGGCCACCCAGCCTTCATGAGAAAACATCGCTTCGTTACCTGGCTCGAACCGTGCTCCTGCAGACCCTGCTTCCTGAGCTGAATTCGTTCCACGGGACGCAGGTAGGGGCTGCTCCAGTCGAACCACTCATCGTAGCGATGACTCCACTGTCTGTAGTGAACCAGAACCTTCTCATCCTCATAATCAATCTTTTCAATATTGGCTGCATACCTGATCAGACAGAAATAAAAACGTCAGTGGAAATCCACAGGTTTCAGTCCAGAAGGATGTGATAAGTATTTAAAATAATCAACACAATGAGTTTCAAAATATTATTTAGATTTTTGTGGGTTTCGTGAGGAACACAGCAAACTAAGTTAACCGAGCCGCCAGGAACAGAAATACTTCCAAATTACAGACCTGGTTCCTCTTTTTCAGCTCTGGTTTCTCTCCCCATCTGTTTTTAGTTTTTTTTTTTTTTTAAGCAACAAAGCCTGTTTGAGCCGGTAACAACCTATTGTGTTAATGCAACCTGATGAGTGAACTGCACAGTGTGCACAGCACTTCATCACACTTAATACAGAGCATAACAAGATTTACTGAAGCCTTACAACTATTGTGTAGATGATACAGCGACATACTGAATTTACAGTCCAACATTAATACATATACATAAACTAACACATACAGGTTTATCGAGAATAAACATTCATTCATTATCTTCCGCTTTATCCTAGATTAGGGTCGCGGGGGGAGGGGGGTTCTCCATGCCCATCCAGGGAGAATGTTTCGGGCGCTGGGCAGATAGACCCAGGACAGGGCGCCAATCTATCACTGTGCACACACACACTCACACTGACACACTCTGTATGGGGCAATTTGGAGAACTCAATTGACTTGATCCATGTTTTTGGACTGTTGGAGGAAACCGGAGAACCCGGAGGAAACCCACACGGACACGGGGAGAACATGGAAACTCCACCCAGATGGGGATTCAAACCGGGAATCCCTAGTGCTGAGAGGAGAACATGCTAAACACTAAGCCACCGTGCCGCCTGAATAAACATTCAGTCCAGCAAAAATCAAGAATGTCAGATGTTCAAACCTAAAAACGTCAATAAAAGTCCACTCTGAACTTTATAAATAGAACATAAGTCTGGTTTGTTTCTGCCTTATTTTTAGCGCATTTTAAGTTTTGTGGGTTTGTCTTTAAGCAGCCACACACATCATTCTGTTTCCGTGTAAACATGATAAAGATTAAATTCCATTTCACTACAAGAAGTGTGTTCACACACACACACACACAAAACAAGACAGTGTGGACAAATGGATATTATCTTAATTCCAACAAACTTTTAAAATGTAAAAATGTAAATGTTTGAATCAACCCCAAGGCTACCCTTTTACTATTTTAGCCTAAATTGTACATAAAGACACAGAAAAAAAAACCATCTCTTATAACATTTATTTTCTACAGAATGTATTCTAACAGGATCTTAGGAGGTGCTGAAGCCTATCCCAGCTCTCACGGTAAAAGATGGGGCAGCTCCACGGACAGTTACACAAACACCCCCATGTACACATTTGCACTAATTCATTTATTTAGTGTTTTTTATGTTAGTTTACTTACTAACACCAATTTTGAATTATTTTGAATTAAAAAAATCAAAGGACGGCAACTCTGCCTGGGTGTGGCTGCCAATTCTTATTTTACAGAAAAGAAGTGTGTTGCTTTTTTTGAGTTATCTTGTGGTAAACGAGATAAAAGGCTGGCGTAGCTGTGTTGGACTCTCACACTGAGAGGGTCAAAGCGGGGGGTCTGAGGATGAAACAGGAGAAGAAATAAAAGCAAGTGTAATGAGCACTGACCAATTCTTCAGGCTGTCTCGAGCTTCCAATGGTGCCCCCACCTCAAATGTGATCCCTAGTCTGTCAGGGGGAGTCTTGGTCATGCCTTGTCCTGCTCCTCAACCTTTACAGAGAAAAACAGCACAGATCAGGAACCAGTGCGCAGACAAAAAAAAAAAAAGCAAAACCCAAACCCAGTAAATACAGAATACAATTAGAAATCAATGTATTTGTCAATGCTTCTCCCAATAAACTGCTTCTTTGACATGTAGGTCAGGACAGCAGTCAGAATCGTGTTTCAATCTAATAAACAATCTAAATATCCGGAAGAAAACATGCTTTGCTCCGAGCTGCACCAAACAATTTGTGAATATAATAAATGTGACTAATTGGTGTTAATGTTACACCCATCCTGAGTAAAGAAGCAGCTCTGAAGGTCTACCTGTGTTTTATTATCATTACACCTGCAACACTGCTTTTATTTTTATAAAGGATAAACCGGCATGAAGACCAGAGAGCTGATGGAAAACACAAAACATATCATTCATTCATTAACTTCCGCTTTATCCTATATTAGGGTCTGGGGGGGGGTTCCTCATGCCCATCCAGGGGAGAAAGTTTCGGGCGCTGGGCAGATACACCCAGGACAGGGTGCCAATCTATAGCTGGGCACACACTCACTCACACACTCTATATGGGGCAATTTGGAGAACTCAATTGACTTGATCTATGTTTTTGGACTGTGGGAGGACACCGGAGAACCCGGAGGAAACCCACAGAGACACGGGGAGAACATGGAAACTCCACCCAGATGGGGATCTGAACTGGGAATTCCTAGTGCTGAGAGGAGAACATGCTAACCACTAAGCCACCATGCCACCCAAAACATATTAGTATATAATAAATGTATACACTCCCATTCCCACTTATTATTTGGAAAAATTGTCTTCACTGTATACAGCTCCTTGTGACATGACCTTCTCATTTATATGCATTTTAAACACTGACTTACTTAACACCTCAATGAATAATGCATTTACACACATCTACCATCATAATCTGAACAGTTATAATTAGTGTGGAGCAAAGGCTCTGTATAATGATACCTTTATAACATAATAATTCCACCATCCTATCATTTAAAAGTGAACTATGTTGTAATTACCCTTCATATTACCTTCATATTTCACTGACATTATTGTACAGACACTGAGTGCCATATTAAGCTTTATTGCTACAGTATATTGGTTTGATGTGTTAACTACCCTGCAGAAGTGGTTTATATATTTATCTACCTGATATAAACCCAGATCATAAATGATTGATTGCATCTGTTCATATTAATCTGAAATGGTTTATCAAAAAAATGACTATCAGGTTTTTAAAATAGTAATAATATATATGTGGTGAGTGGTTTTAGTGCAGCTGTGCTGCTATAGTTTCATTTCTCTACCTCAGTGACACTGCAGTGGTAGGAATAACGCACCAACCAAATAATAGCTGCGGTGTGTGATGGTGCTATTAGGGTTCTGACCAATAGAGATCAGGGTAAAGGGGACGTACACAGTATGTACTGCAGTCCACATGGGTTCCCCATGCCCATCCAGGGGAGAACGTTTCATGCACTGGGCAGATACACCCAGGGCAGGATGTCAATCTATTGCTGGGCACACACTCACAAAGACACACTTTATATGGGGCAATTGGAGAATTCAATTGACCTTGACTCGTGTTTTTTGACTGAATCAACCAGAGAACTTGGAGGAAACCTACGTGGACACGGGGAGAACATGCAAACTCCACTCTAATTGGGATTCAAACAGGGAATCCCTAGCGCTGAGAGGGGAACAAGATAACCACTAAACCACCGTCTAGGAATAAGGCACGAAATCGAAAAATAAATTAGTACACGGTGCCACAATTTGCAATTAAATAATGAATAGGTTTACAGACAGACAGAAGGCTCAATGACTGACATTCTGTAACCTTACAGTAATTTAATTATAAACAGCAGCCTGATGAGAACATAAAGCAGAGAAATGTAGAGGTTTTGTGTTTTAAATAACATTTAAAGCTCCATTTAGTAAAAAAGGGGATATAAAGCCGGGATGAGGTTTTTAATAACAGGTTCCTCAGAGCGAGCCGAATGAGCGCGTGATCACGTGACACGGGCCGGCGAACACACGACCTCTCTCGCCCTCCGACCTACAAAGTAGAGCAAACTGCCCGCGGACATGATTCCATGAGCGATGTTTGTTTAAGTTTAAGAGTTTTTTTTTTACAGGCAGCTCAGCCCGCGTTGCGTCGGGGCTTTTATTCCGACAGCGAGGAAAAATGGCGCGCAAATCGTTTCCTCGTCGTTGTTTACCTCCCGCTCCATCCGCGCGAAGCCCCTTCACAGCTTTGTGCGCGACCTGGTCACGTGACCACGTCACGCCGAAAACCCCCGACGCGGAGGAGTTTAAATGACAGTCGACGCAAACAAACAAAACAAACAAAAAAAAAAACGACGAAACAAACAAAAAAAACGACGAAACAAACTCCCTTCTCTCGAGTGTCAGAAAAAAACGTGGCCGAAACGTTGTGCAACACACCGCGAGCCGTGACGTAACACCCGATTTGAAGACGGTCGACACGGAGCCCACGCAAAGCTGTGAGTTACGCGTACAAAAGGAACTAAATAAAATAATAATAACTGCGATAGAGTAAACGAGGCGTTGTTAAAAACGTCGCTAAGTTGCTGCTCGGTGCAGCCTGACGTTTAAACGCTTCACATTGTTCACTCACCGGCCGAGCGAACGCGAGAGCAGCGATTGGTCCCGGCGGCCGAGGCGTTCGGAATCCTGCGCTCTGATAGGCCGGGCGAGCTGTCGGTCAACTCGAGAGCTTAACGCGGCCTCCGATCGGCCTACTCGAGTCTGCGTGACGCCGCCGTATTTTCCACTCGAGCAGAACTCGAACCGAACCGAACCGAACTCAACTCAACCGACTACACCAGCTCTGTCCTGCAGGCGTTGGTATGGAGCCCGCGCTGCAGGTTGTCGGCGGGCGGCGCTGTCGCTGCGTTCAGAGGAACACACGTGGAGGAGAGGCGGCTCGGCGCGTCCGCTCGGCGCAGCATCGTCAGCGGGGACTGCGGGGACCGCCGGGCGCTCCACCAACGCGCTGCTAACGCCGGCGGGACGGTGGGCCGGCAGCGGCGAGGCGCTCACCTGCGTGCAGAGTGAATGTTAGTCCGGGTTCCGCGTAGCGCCTCACGGTTGTTCTGCGCCGCGTGCTGCGACTCTCTGACCGCGCACTTTGTTTTCTCCAAAGAACAAGGCCGGTGCTTACGAGGCGGCGACCGTCTGCGCATGCGCCACACCGCTCTGTTGTTTAGCTTCAATCTTATTGCGATAGAAACGGAATAAAGTTCTCTATAAACCTCACAGAACCGAGCTTTATCATTTAACATTAAACTATGAATGCTTTAAAGCATTACTGTCATTACAGAATGCACAATTTACATTACTGATATTATAATATTTCTAATGTATGCGTCTGTATATGTATGTATGCATATATATATATAGGGCGGCACGATGGTTTAGTGGTTAGCGTGTTCTCCTCTCAGCTCAGGGATTCCCGGTTCGAATCCCAATCTGGGTGGAGTTTCCATGCTCTCCATGTCCACGTGGGTTTCCTCCGGGTTCCTCCCACAGTCCAAAAAAACATGGGTCAATTGAATTCGCCAAATTACCTCATATAGAGTGTGTTTGTGTGCGTGCCTGTGTGAGTGTGTGCTCAGTGATAGATTGGTGCCCTTTCCTGGGTCTATCTGCCCAGTGCGATAAAGTGGAAGGTAATAGATGGATGGACGGATATATATATATATATATATATATATATATATATATATATATATATATATATAGGATGGCTTAGTGGGTAGCACGTTCTCCTCTCAGATCTAGGGATTCCCAATCTGGATGGAGTTTCCATGTTCTCCATGTTTACCATGTACCCCATATACAGTGTGTTTGTGTAAGTGAGTGTGTGCCCAGTTATAGATTGGTGCCCTGTCCTGGATGTATCTGCCCAGCGCCCGAAACGTTCTCATGTAGAAACCACCCCCCCGCGAGTAGAGATAAAGCGGAAGATAATGGATGGGTGGATGGAATTTGAAACAATAGAGAAACCGAGATAAAGAAAGAACAATAAATATATGAAAGATATGATTTTTACACACAGACAGACAGACAGACAGACAGTGAAGACAGACATGTTATAAAAGCACATAAAAGTTGTAAAATGTAAGTGTGTAGTTAAGAGGTAGGTGTGATGTTACAGCACGCGCCTCCATATAATAAAAAATCAGAACCGCTGCTATGTCTATGACGTTTTAGTTTTTGTCCACAAGAGGGCGCTGGAGATCCGCCAATGAACATTTACGTTAACGTTTTAAAGTAATCGTCCCAACCCCGGTTCAGCTGGGACAGAATACCCCTCAACTCTAAATCCACCAAATTGGAGGGTGACTGTCCCACACAAAGCTCATCAGACACTTGTATGAACTAGATCAGACTGTGAGTCAGGCCCTCTCATCCAACATCAGTGTCTGAGCTCACAAACGCTCATCTGAATAAAGTGTTTACAGAAACAATACATAGTTTAAAGTAATTCTGTGTTTCTATGTATGTATGTGCATCTCTTTATGTATGTGTGTGTCTGTATGTCCCTGTATGTATGTATGTTTATGTATGTGTGTGTGTCTGTATCTGCATGTCCCTGTATGTATGTTTATATATGTGT
>JAFMOD010000437.1:874615-889954 GCA_019802435.1 Corydoras maculifer
ACCAACAGAGAACAGAGAACCAACAGGGACTAACAACAACACAGAACACAGATGGACTACAGACTGGAATTGGAGAACTACAAAGACCATCTATATGATAAGTGGCGCAAATAGAGGATGGAGCAGGAAGGGGGCGTGGCCAAACGTCTGACTGCACACACACTTTTCCATCTGACGGTGAGAAAACAAATTAAAGTGTGTGTCTGTATTCAACATTTCTATTGGAGCTTTAGGCCAAACGTTAACGTGTTTAAGATCGTCAGTATGTCTGAAGTCAGCGGGTTTACAGACGTTACGCAGAGAACACAAATCAAACCTCACACTCACAACACACACACACACACACACACACACACACACACACACACACACCGCCTAAAGAATCCAAACACAGCAGATTAGAATGAAAGCTGTTTTGACATCGAGCAGACGCTATGACACACTGAGCGGACGAGCTGCCATCTCTCGCTCTTTTCTGCTTTCTGAGAGGTTGACTCATTTCTTGGCAGTAAAAGATAAAAAGCTGCCGTCCTGAGGTCAGTGAGGACATTTGCATCTTTAGTTGCTTCACATAATAGAATAGTTCCCCAACGGGAATTTTTGCATGGGGAACTTCAAAAAGCCCATAATTTATCATTTTATTAGAAATCGATTTGATTTCATAGAACCAGCTGATTCACGTCCTAATAATATTAATAATAATAATAATGGTTAATAATCCATCCATCATCTTCCACTTGATCCTCTAATAGGGTCGCGGGGGGGGTTCCCCATGTCCATCCAGGAGAGAACGTTTCAGGAACGTTTCGGGAACGTTTCGGCAGATAGACCCAGGACAGGACACCAATCTATCACTGGGCACACACTCACTGACCCAGACACACTCTATATGGGGCAATTTAGAGTTCTCAATTGACTTGATCCATGTTTTTGGACTGTGGGAGGAAACCGGAGAACCCAGAGGTAACCCACGCGGACACGGGGAGAACATGGAAACTCCACCCAGATTGGGATTCGAACCGGGAATCCCTAGTGCTGAGAGGAGAACATGCTAACCACTAAGCCATCATGCCGCCCCAACACACACTATATAGGGGCAATTTAGAGCAGCCAGTTCATAATGATTTGTGATTGTTGTAGGTCTGAGGGAGGAAACCAGTGAACCCGGAGGAAACCCACACGGACACGGGGAGAACATGGAAACTCCACCCAGATTGGGATACGAACCGGGAATCCCTAGAGCTGAGAGGAGAACATGCTACACACTAAACCACCCATGGTTATTAATAATAATAAAAATTATAATTCATTCAGACTCATCCACTGTTTACCCAAAGGGGTGGATTTTAGTGGAATAACCCATGATTTGGGTTTAAACACAAAAAAGAGAAAGATGGTTGTGATGAGGGAAAGAAAAATGAGATGGGAAGCTTTGAACAACACGCAGTTTGGAAAAATGTGAGAGTGATGGAATTAGAGTCGACCTCGAGCTGCAGAAGCACATTCTAAAAACAATCCTGAGTTTTTTTGTTCTAATTAACAGCTGAATAAACTTTAGAAACAGCACAGCAGCTTTGACCAATTTCATTCTGTTAGGGAGATAAAAAGGAAAACGGAACGGAAAAGGAACGCCGACTCGGCAACGGCAAAGTGAAATGTGAATGTGTGAAAGGATTTCATATTTAAGTGTGTGTGTGTGTGTGTGTGTGTGTGTGTGTGTGTGTATAAGGAGAGACAGGATGGACTATTGTCAGCAGTAATGTCACAGCTAGACAAACAGCTCAGCCAATCAGATTTAAGGACCTTCATCCATTCATTATCTTCCACCTACTCCTCTAATAGGGTAGCGGGGGGGGCGGGGGGGCAGAAACAAAAGAGGTTTGTCTTATAGGTTTATTTAAGTAATATAATAAGTATATAAGATATCCATCCATTCAATATCTTCCGCTTTATCCTCTATTAGGGTCATGGGGGGCGTGCGGGGAAGGGGGGGGGTTCTCATGCCCATCCAGGGGAGAATGTTTCAATTGACTTGATCCATGTTCTTTCACTGTGGGAGGAAACTGGAGAACCCGGAGGAAACCCATGTGAATACAGGGAGAGCATTTAGCCACATTTCAGTCTAAATATTCACATATATTACAATAAGTTTTGATATTAAATGGCGGCACGGTGGTTTAGTGATTTAGCATGTTCTCCTCTCAGCACTTGGGATTCCCGGTTCAAATCCCAATCTGGGTGGAGTTTCCATGTTCTCCCTGTGTCCGCGTGGGTTTCCTCCGGGTTCTCCGGTTTCCTCCCACGGTCCAAAAACATGGATCAAGTCAATTGAGTTCTCCAAATTGCCCCATATAGAGTGTGTCTGTGTGAGTGAGTGTGTGCACAGTGATAGATTGGCGTCCTGTCTTGGGTGTTTCTGCCCAGCGCCCGAAACGTTCTCCCCTGGATGGGCATGGGGAACCCCCCCCTCCCACGACCCTAATAGAGGATAAAGCGAAAGGTAATGGATGGATGGATATTGAACAGCTGGATGTTTACTTGAGGCCCTTCAGATATTCAGGCCCTTATAAAGAAATACAGACACGTTTCTGAACACACACACACACACACACACACACACACACACACACCGGCTGCCTTACTCAGTGAGGTAAAGCCTCGCACGTGGTTCTGTATAAAAGGCTTTAACCTGAGATCTAGAACAGTGAAGTGAAGAAAGGCTTCCGTTGGCACGTCCGACTCTCGGGTTATCAGGAGGTGAGAACATGGCCGTCATGCGGGTCAGAGGCTTCACATGAGCCTGTTTCTCTTTGATCCGCCTCACGCCCACCCTCACCGTCATCCTCCTCTTCACATTCCCTTTCTGTCTTTGGGTTCCAACCTCGATCCCTCTCTTCCTGTCTCATTGTTTTAGTTAGACTTCTCTTTTCTAGCCTCCCTCTTGATTACAGGTTTTTTTTTTTTTTTTTTAAACTTTCCTCTATTTATCATCCAGAAGGCTATTCATTTTTTGTTCGGTTCCAAATATATCCCCTCCACCCGTCTTTCTTCTCACCCCGAAGCTCTTTCAGGCTTGTTTTTGGACTCTTCGGTCCTCCTCCACTCGCATTAACAGCATCCAGAAAACAAAGACTAACTGATTGACACCAACACTTTGGGCCAGACGAAGTGGGAGGTGGCGACGGAGGAGCTGGAGAGCGAGAAGAAAGAGGGGACAGCCAGGATAGGAGCGTTTTGCATACCAATAGAGCGCTGGTGTAACAGCCTTACTTTAATCCTATAGAGCAGCAGAATCTCGCCTTTCCACTGAAGCGCTTAAAGTCTTAAGGAAAGCATCTTTTCTCTGCCACGTTATCCCTCAGCCCCCGCTCCGTCCCCCTGCTGCCCCCCTCCCCCCACACACCATACTCAGGCTTGCACAGTGAGAGGTCTGCAGTGTACATACACACTGTACAATACAGTACAAAGCCCTCTTAATAAGCTTGCACGCAGTTGAGACCCTGTACACAAAGCATCCTTTGCTGGGCTTCAGCTGCTGAGCCTAAAATCCCAGAATCCCACTGCCCTCCCGCACCCGCCGTGCCCATCTGGCAACCCAAACCCTGCGCTGGCACTGCCACATCAGAACCGCGAGGTCCGTTTCTTAACTTGGCTTGGCCATTGGAGAACATTCAGCTTATTATACTGCCATGCAGTCTGCTGTCCTCTAGGGGGCCTCGCGTTTCTTAAAACTATGGCTTTATGGCTCTCACTTTCAGCCTAATCCCTGTTTTTGGGAAAAAAATTACCATATGGTAATGTTACCACCACCATGCTATGCGGTAGGTACTGAGTATTATACACAGTTTGAGTTCCAGCCCCAAAACTACAGTCAGCATCCCATTCTGTCACACCGACCGGCACTCGAACCAGGGACCTGCAGGTCGCAAGGCTGGTTGTGTAACCAGCATCGATGTATCGACTGCCCCACGACCTTGTAGAGGTGCTTACTGTTATAAAACTTAGTGAGGGTATCAATACAGGCTACAATCCATCCATAATCTTCCACTTTATCCTCTATTAGGGTCGCGGTGGGGGTCCTAATGCCCATCCAGAGGAGAACATTTCGGGTGCTGGGCAGATAGACCCAGGACAGGACACCAATCTATCACTGGGCACACATTCACTCACACACACACTCTATACGGGGCAATTTGGAGCATTCAATTGACCTTGATCCATGTTTTTGGACTGTGGGAGGAAACCAGAGGGGGGGGGGGGTTCCCCATGCCCATCAAGGGGAGAACGTTTCGGGCACTGGGCAGATACACCCAGGACAGGGCACAATCTATCCCTGGGCACACACTCACTCACTCAGACACACACACACACACTATATGGGGCAATTTGGAGCATTCAATTGACCTTGATCCATGTTTTTGGACTGTGCGAGGAAACCGGAGAACCTGGAGGAAACCCACGCGGACACGGGGAGAACATGGAAACTCCACCCAGATTGGGATTCGAACCAGCACTGAGAGGAGAACATGCCAACCACTAGCTGTGGGACAAGGACTATGTTTGTGTGGGACAATGTGGGACACCAATGCACTGCCATTTATATATATATATATATATATATATATATATGACCTAATTGCATTGTTTGTGTTGGTCGGCGCGCACTTAACATGCGTCTGCGTTCCCGATTGGTTGACATTTAAACAGCCCGCCTCTCCCCCGATAACAGACAACACAGCCGTCCAATGGCAGATTATAAAACCAATTGAAAACTGCAGCCTGACTTCCAATAACAACGCGGAACAACGTCTCAATTTGTGGGACGCGTGAAAAGGAACGAAATTGCATGACTGTCCCACACAAAGCGGGACATCTGGTCAACCTACCCTGAAGATTCTCTTCAACCCCGAAGCCATGTCCCAAACCCCCCCACAAAACCCCACATCAAAGGCCATGCTCAGTGAAGGCTGTGTTGCTGGTGCATGTCACATGTTAACAGAGACCACAGACAGCGGATGAAAGGCCTCGTTCAGCCGCCACCCATACACACGACTCTGACTGATCTGCCCCTGCCCTCCGACCCAACAGACTTTAACAATTTGACATTCCGCACCAATAAATACGCCTCGGCCCCGCTCGTGAGGAGAGGGCTGCTTAATGAGCTCTGATTCATGTTCGTGGATGAGTCTCTGTATGAGCTCTGATGTATCATGTGATGCAGCTGGTTCATCACGACTGAAACCGCAAACATGCCAATAAGCGCTTCGCATCGGGGATCCTTCTATAAACAGGGCCGACATGCCGGAGACTCTCTCCAACACACACCTTGAGTCAGCTAATTGCACTCGAGCGAGCTTCCGGCGGCGTCCCGAAGCCGTGAGTAACGGGCGCTCGCAGCCTCGCATGGCAGTGATTGCACGCTAGCAAGAGTTGGGGATACGGCGGCTTTAATTACGCGCTTCTGTGAATCACTAACCAGCTTCACGTTTGCAGGAGGCTGAGTCAGGGGGTGTTCACAGCTGTAGTTGCCGAGCAGAACTGATGGAGCTACGAGCCACCGGACTTTTAAACTGTTATTACAACATGGACCATTTATAATTATATATGAATATATAAATTATAGCTGTAAAATAGAGATAAAAGACCTGAGCGGTTTATGTGCAACACCCCAGGTCTTTTATCTATATTTTATAGCTATAATTCATATATTACATAATTTACATATTTATACAGTTATATATACATGTCTACTTGTTTTTTAATTTTATTTTAATTTTAATTACCTTTCAAATCACATTCTCTGTGTGTGTGTGTATATATATATATATATATATATAGTGGCTTAGTGGTTAGCATGTTCTCCTCTCAGCGCTAGGGATTCCCGGTTCGAATCCCCATCTGGGTGGAGTTTCCATGTTCTCCCCGTGTCTGCGTGGGTTTCCTCTGGGTTCTCCGGTTTCCTCCCACAGTCCAAGGACATGGATCAAGTTAATTGAATTCTCAAAAAATTGCCCCATATAGAGTGTGTCTGTGTGAGTGAATGTGTGCCCAGCGATGGATTGGCGCCCTGTCCTGGGTGTATCTGCCCAGCGCCCGAGACGTTCTCCCCTGGATGGGCATGGGGAACCCCACCGCGACCCTAATAGAGGATAAGCGGGAGATAATGAATGAATGAGTATATATATATATATATCCATCCATTATCTTCCGCTTTGTCCTCTATAAGGGTCGGGGGGGGGGGGGTATGTTCCCTATGCCCATCCAGGGCACTGGGCAGTTTTATAACCCTGCAACTGGTCTGAGTTCTGAATTTCGCAGCTAGAACATGTGGCTGAGAACCTCGTGTACACATGATAACTGGAAAAGAACATTTCAGGTGCTTCTGACGCCATCACCCCCCCCCCCCCCCAGACCCAGCGGGGTGATTATGAGTGAGTCTGTTTACTGTTCGAGACTTTCTTTTCTCTCGTTCTTAATCTCATTCTCACTGAACTCTCACTTTGGGAACGGTGTATGCACAAGTGTATGGGATTAAGTGATTATGGAGATACTTAGAAAGGTAATTACATGCATGTGTGTGTGTGTGTGTGTGTGTGTGTACACAAAGAGGAGCCAGAAAATCCAAGACTTAAAATATATGGAGCATCAATAACAGTGGAACCCCACAAGAAGTTTGGCCACGCCCCCTTCTTGCTCCATCCTCTATTTCCTCCACTTATCATATAGATGGACTTTGTAGTTCTCCAATTCCAGTCTGTAGTCCATCTGTGTTCTGTGTTGTTGTTAGTCCCTGTTGGTTCTCTGTTCTCTGTTGGTCAGGAGCATCACAGAACAGGTATCATTTGGGTGGTGGATTGTTTATTGTCAGTTCTGCGGTGACACTGATGTGGTGGGGGGGGGGGGTTAGTGCAGCAGTTTAAACACCTCAGTCACACTGCTGGGATAGGAACCAAATAATCCCTGCTCTGTGGTGCTACTATTGGGGTTCTGATCATTAGAACAGAGTAAAGGGGACGTACACAGTATGTACTGTAGAACACAGACAGATGGACTACAGTCTGGAATTGAAGAACTACAAAGTCCATCTTTATAGAAAGTGGAGCTGAGTGCAGCATAAAGGGGGCGTGTCCAACCATGTGACTGGTACTATATAATTAAAAATAAAATGAAATTTAAATAAATGTGTTTAATTAAAAAAACCAATGGTTTCAGAAATCAGGTGGCACGATTTAATAATTAGCATGTTCTCCTCTCAGAACTAGGGATTCCTGGTTCGAATCCCCATCTGGGTGGAGTTTCCATGTTCTCCCCATGTCCATGTGGGTTTCCTCCGGGTTCTCCGGTTTCCTCCCACAGTCCAAAAACATAGATTAAGGGCCATTGAATTCTCCAAATTGCCCCATATAGATTGTGTCTGTGTGAGTGAGTGTGTGTCCCAGTGATAGATTGGCGCCCTGTCCTGGGTGTATCTGCCCAGCGCCTGAAACGTTCTCCCCTGGATGGACATGGGGAACAACCCCCCGTGACCCTAATAGAGGATAAAGTGGAGGATAATGGATGGATGGGTTTTAGAAATCTGAATTGTTTGGCTTTTGGTTGCTGGGGTTACGGGTGGATGTAAGATGACGATAACAACAATAACGAACAGTAACACAGTACAGTGTGTGTGTGTGTGTGTGTGTGTGTGTGTGTGCCATGGTACAGTAAGGCATACCCTGTTCTTCCTCCTCTTCATTGTTTTGTTTCCTCTTCTTCCTGGACTTCGAGTTCTTCTTGTTCTTGATGTCCTGTTGTTCCATAATCTTCTGCAGAACTGACAGAGCAAAGAAACAATTCCTTTTCAGTATGAACACTGGTTTGTAAAACCGCCCTCGCTCCCTCACACCCTCGCTCCCTCACACCCTCACACCCTCACGCCGTTTAACGCTCCACCTGAAAAACAGATCATCAGGTTTTGTTCTGTGGATCTTGAGCTACAGCTTTTCCTTGTTCCCCGCGTTTGCATCCTGTTTGAACTGGAACTCGGCCATTTTCATTCCAGCACTTAAATAAACGGCGACTTTCCATGTGGCCTGCTGATTGGTGCACATTGGTCCACAAGCGCATAAAAATACATCTCTCACTGATGAGAACGACAGGAAACGCAGAACCATAGTTTATGGGGCTTTGTTTCCATGGTTTAAAAATAGTGGACTATAAAGGATCCATCGGTCTGTGGTCAGGATTCAAACCAGCTTTAGAATGAGCAATTAATCAGGGTCTTAATCAGAAACCAATTCATTGACATTCCAGTCGGTATTTCAATCAATTACATCACATCAGTTTTGCAGAACCCTTAGTGGGTCACACGTCCGCCACGGTCGGAGTGGAGTTTGGCATGTTCTCCCATGTGGCTTCACTCTGGATTCTCTGGTTTGCTCCCACAGCCCAAAAACATGGATTCGTGACATGAGGGGGTTCTCTCTTGTCCATCCAGTGGGGGGACGTTCACCCCTGGATGGGCATGGGAACCCCCCCCCCCCGACCCTAGTAGAGGATAAAGCGGAAGAAAAAAAATATATATATATATATATGGGGCGGCACGGTGGCTTAGTGTTTAGCATGTTCTCCTCTCAGCGTTAGAGATTTCCGGTTCGAATCCCAATCTGGGTGGAGTTTTCATGTCCTCCCCGTGTCCGTGTGAGTTTCCTCCGGGTTCTCTGGTTTCCTCCCACAGTCCAAAAACATGGATTGAGTGCCATTGAATTCTCCAAATTGCCCCATATAAAGTGTGTGTGTGAGTGAGTGTGTGCTCAGTGATAGGTTGGCGTCCTGTCCTGGGTGTATCTGCCCAGCGCCCAAAACGTTCTGCCGTGGATGGGCATTGGGAACCCCCCCGCGACCCTAGTTAATGGATGGATGGATGATTATTATTTACTTATTATATCACTTAAATAAACCTATAAAGGGTGGCATGGTGGTTTAGTGTTTAGCATGTTCTCCTCTCAGCACTAGGGATTCCCGGTTCGAATCCCAATCTGGGTGGAGTTTCCATGTTCTCCCCGTGTCCGCGTGGGTTTCCTCCGGGTTCTCCGGTTTCCTCCCACAGTCCAAAAACATGGATCAAGTCAATTGAGTTCTCCAAATTGCCCCATATAGAGTGTGTCTGTGTGAGTGAGTGTGTGTCCAGTGATAGATTGGCGTCCTGTCCTGGGTGTACCCCCCCCCCCACCGCGACCCTAATAGAGGATAAAGAGGAAGATAATGGATGGATGAATAAACCTTTAACATAAACCGTTAAAATTTTGTCTTTTGTTTCTGTCTGCTGCCGTTGAGTCCCACGTGTTTTTCCAACGCACTCTGTGAAACAAAATGTTCTAATTTTGCTCTCATCCTTTATCTGACTTCCGGCGTGGTCCACATGCTGCAGCCAGCGGTTATCATTTTCTAAGTAGAAGACGGTTCTTTGCGTCACACAAACCCACAATATTGTTTTAAAGCATTAAAGGCTATTTCTCTGTCTTCTGCATGCTGTATACTCACTCTTCTTGTCGTTGCTGGGCTCCAGGTGTCTCTGGATGTAACCCTCTAGATAGCGTCTGAACTTGGGCGACGGGGAGAAGAAAGCCAGGCTGATGGCCATGAGCTCCCATCCGGCGCGCAGGCTGTTGAGGTCCAGGTTGTCGGTGGTCTGCCGGATCAGCTGGACGTACAGCTCGTCTCGCAGACCCTGCATGCTCCAGCACTTGTTCACCACCAGCAGGGCCACGTGCCGCTGATCGAGCCGGGCCGGCCGGTCCCCCATGTACACCTGCACCAGCTTGAACAGGTCACACGCCTCCTTTTTGACGGCGCGGTCGCTGGAGATCAGCATGGGCTTCCTGATGGAGGCGCTGCTCCAGGACAGCATGGTCGCTATGGAGACGCGCCGACGGAGCAAACCCCGCGTGTGCTGGTTCAGGTTCTTGGTGGCCCAGGCCTCAATGTCCACGTCGACCGGAGGCTTGCACAGGGTGGTATAGGGGTACTGGTAGGTGGGTCCGGTTGCGGGGTTAGGCGTCTGCGGGGCAGGCAGAGATGAGATGGAGGAGGCGACGTGGCTCTCCAAATCATCAGCGCAGTCGTCTCCCAGCTGGGGGTGGAGGTTCGCTTGGCTTTTGGATTCCAGTGTTCCAGTCTGAGGGAATAAAGCAAGAGCGGGGGGTGAGGAACAAAAAGAACCTTTAAATAGCACTACGTAAAGATCGACAGCACCGTGGCTTAGTGATTAGCATGTTCTCCTCTCAGCACTAGGGATTCCCGGTTCGAATCCCTATCTGGGTGGAGTTTCCATGTTCTCCCCGTGTCCGCGTGGGTTTCCTCCGGGTTCTCTGGTTTCCTCCCACAGTCCAAAAACATGGATCAAGGTCATTTGAATTCTCCAAATTGCCCCATATAGAGTGTGTCTTTGTGAGTAAGTGTGTGTCCAGTGATAGATTGGCGCCCTGTGCTGAAACGTTCTCCCCTGGATGGGCATGGGAACCCCTGCTGAATGTCTGGATGTAAATGTAACCTATAATCAGCTACAACAGAACGTTAAAGTTCTCCTAACAGCGCAATAACAACACGTCTGTCAGCCGATCAAAACAAGCCGAGCTTTAGAAAGCGGAACCCCAGACTCGCTGCCACATGTGGTCCGCTTTTAACGATGCAGCCTTCTCGAACCCGGGTTCTACTGATGTCTTCTCCATGCCGTCGACCGCGTATCAGACGGGGAAACTCCACTGAGATCAGATTTTCCGACCCGCACACATGTGCTTTAACCTTCCCGTTACGCAGTTCTCATCGGCGAGCGAGAATGAGCGAGTCAATACGCTTGATTTAGGAGCTAATAGAATGTATGGTGTGATGCAGGGGGGGGCGGCACAGTGGCTTAGTGTTTAGCATGTTCTCCTCTCAGCAATAGGGATTCCCGGTTCGAATCCCAATCTGGGTGGAGTTTCCATGTTCTCCCCGTGTCCGTGTGGGTTTCCTCCGGGTTCTCCGGTTTCCTCCCACAGTCCAAAAACATGGATCAAGTCAATTGAATTCTCCAAATTGCCCCATATAGAGTGTGTCTTTGTGAGTGAGTTTGTGCCCAACGATAGACCTGTCAGTCAAAAAAAGTGTAAAAACACAAACAGAAACTCTAATGTAATGTAATGTAGATGATTTAGGGGCGTGGCCACATGCCGGGTTTGGTTAACAGCGAGAGATGGGGGGGGGGGCAGACTGCTCACTTGCACAGCGATAGAGATCATGATCAGAATGAATCACATTGTGTGTGAATGTGTGCGGGCGTATGTATAAGTGCTTCTGATACTCATTCATCCATTATCTTCAGCTTTATCCTCTATCAGGGTCGCGGGGGGTTGCCCATCCCCATCCAGGGGAAACCGTTTCGGGTGCTGGGCAGATACACCCAGGGTGTCAATTTATCACTAGGCACACACTCACACACACACACACACTCTATATGGGGCAATTTGGAGAATTCAATTGACTTGATCCATGTTTTTGGACTGTGGGAGGAAACCGGAGAACCCGGAGGAAACCCCCATGGACACGGGGAGAACATGGAAACTCCACCCAGATTGGGATTCGAACCGGGAATTCCTAGTGCTGAGAGGAGAACATGCTAACCACTAAACCACTGTGCCGCCCATATATATATATATATATATCCATCATCTTCCCCTTTATCCTATATTAGGGTTGTGGGGGGGTTCCCCATCCCCGTCCAGGGGAGAACGTTTCGGGGGGCGCTGGGCAGATACACCCAGGACAGAGCGCTAAACTATCGCTGGGCACACACTCACTCACACATACACACTCTATATGGGGCAATTTGGAGAATTCAATTGACCTTGATCCATGTTTTTGGACTGTGGGAGGAAACCGGAGAACCCGGAGGAAACCCACGCGGACACGGGGAGAACATGGAAACTCCACCCAGATTGGGATTCAAACCGGGAATCCCTAGTGCTGAGAGGAGAACATGCTAACCACTAAGCCACCGTGCCACCGCTTCTGATACTGTGCTGTAAAAAAAAGCGCTGATACGTGATTTTTTTTCGTGAAGAAAAATCGATCGGTCGATCGCGAAGGGGTGTTAGGTAGATCGCGATGGTAAAAATCACTTATCAGCACTTTTTCCACGTATTGGGCGCCCCTGGTATGATGGAACAGTGACCGTGAGAGCAGATCACCACGATGAAGAAGAGGATGAAGGTTAAGACCCAGCACTCTGACCACATTAGTCACCTTTCCACATCAGCGCTCGCGGCCCATTTCTCCTCGTGTTCTGGTGCTGGATTTCAGCATGACATCATCGCAACGCAGGAGCGGAATAGGGTTCCAAGCATGAAGAGGTTCAAACCCGAGGCCGACGCAGCAGTCTGACTACCAGCGAAAAAATGCAGCACACATGGCAGCTATTCATCACTTTCACCCCGCGCTGTTTCAACATGTCATGCTCAATCAGTCGTGGGTCAGTTTTCAGCTCTGACCCTTGGGTTCTGGCTGGAACCCTCTTCTGCATCTGTTCTGGTCCTTATTAATGCAGACAGGCCGCAGATTCTGTCTTTACATGACTGTCTATGCAACTAGGAACGGATTTTCGAGGGTTAAATTAGGGATTTTGGGATTAATACACTGTAAATGACCCCAACACACACACCCTGCACCTACAGAGACTTTTAGAAACCCATTAGACTTTTTTTTCTCATTGTTGCAGCGTTCTGTTTTTCTATAAAGGTTTTCTACAAGATTTCATATCTTTGAAAAGCGTTAGTTACTGATCCATCCATTATCTAGGGTCGCGGGGGGGTTCCCCATGCCCATCCAGGGGAGAACGTCTCGGGCACTGGGCAGATAGACCCAGGACAGGACGCCAACCTGTCAATGGGAACACACTCACTCACACAAACACACTCACACAATTTGGAGAATTCAATTCACCTTGATCCATGTTTTTGGACTGTGGGAGGAAACCGGAGAACCTGGAGGAAACCCACATGGACACGGAGAGGACATGGAAACTCCACCCAGATTGGGATTTATTATTTGAATTTCCCCATTATGGGATTAATAAAGTATATCAATCTACCAATCAAAGAAATTCCTGTCCTGTCGGCTGTGTGTGTTAAATACTGAAGTACACAATGATGTTTCCCAAATACTGAATCATCAGGCGGTAACATGGAAAAATAGGAAATAATACAATGTGCACAGAGAACATAAAATCATGTGAGTCAGCTTAACCCCCTGAGACAGGAAACATTTACTACTATTGTACCATAGTAACTGACAACACAATGTGTATATATATACATATATATATGTATACACACACACATATATATGCTCTGTGTATATATATATATATATATATTCAACCATCTCCCGCTTTATCCTCTACTAGGGTCACGGAGGGTTCCCCATGCCCATCCTGGGGAGAACGTTTCGGGCGCTGGGCAGATACATCCAGGACATTACACCAATCTATCACTGGACAGACACTCACTCACACATACACTCTATATGGGGCAATTTGGAGAACTCAATTGACTTGATCCATGTTTCTGGACTGTGGGAGAAAACCGGAGAACCCAGAGGAAACCCACACGGACACGGGGAGAACATGGAAACTCCACCCAGATTGGGATTCGAACCGGGAATCCCTAGTGCTGAGAGGAGAACATGCTAACCACTAAGCCACTGTGCCGCCTACGAATATATATATATACACTTTATATAAAAGTAGTATAGAATAATATATAATAATAATAATAGATAAATATAGAATATAAATATAGTAGCATATAAAGTGTGTATAACGGTGCCACTTCGTCACCATGCCACTCTATATATTCATCCATCCATTATCTTCAGCCATTATCTTCGGACGCTGGACCGATACTAATACCAATATATATATATATATATATATATATTCATTAATTCATTATCTCCCGCTTATCCTCTATTAGGGTCGCGGTGGGTATATATATATACACACTGTGTGTGTGTGTGTGTGTGTGAGACCATGACAGATAACCCATCAGGGATCATCAGTGGTGAATAAGTCCTCTCACCTGTGAGGGTGATGCTGGAGGCTCTGGAGAGGACAGGCTGAGTTCGGAGGTAATGCTCTTTTCCATCGAGTCCACCTTCTCATACGTCCGCTTCTGCCGCCCCGCCAGACCATCAGGGGGCGCCGGCGGGGTATCGGCATGCCGGCTGAAGAGGCAGCGCTCGCTGCCCCTCACATCGTCTCTCGATCCAGACTTTGCACCGGGCAGCGTCGCGCTCCTCAGAGATCCCTGCGAACCCATCAGCGCCACCTTCATCTCGGCCATCAGCTTCTCACCGAGCTCACTGCCGCTGCCCTGCACCTGCCCCGGTACCGCCCGCCTCCGGTTCTTCCTGCGAAGACTGGGCGATGGGCCGGTTGAATACCCCGAGTCCTGATACGTAACCGTGGTGGGTGTGGGGTACTCCTGAGACGCCAAGCTGCTCTGGCGACTGTGCCACGGCTGTTTCTTCTCCGTAGACACCTCCTCTTTCGCGGCCTCGCCCGATTGGAGCTCTACGTTCACCATGTGCTTTATGCATTCGCGTCCAGCCGCGCTGTACTCCCCCGCTGAGGGGTTACGCTTGTGCTTGCCGTGGGGGAACTGGAGGAGTTTTGGGGGGGAAGCCACTCTGGTCATGCTGTGCGACATGTAAGGTAGACGAGTCATCTCAGCACCTTCCACCTCCATCTCCAGCGGTGGCTCATCATAAATAGGCGGCTCACTTGTCGGGGGTTCATCGTAGATTGGCGCAGGGGGCGTGGCTGCGTACTTGGGAGAGGATGGGCGCAGCAGGTTGGGGCAGGAAGGCGCGGTGGAGTTTGGCATCACCAGGCCGAAACTGTTGTCGGACTTCTTGAGGAGGGTGTAGGATGGTTTGGCGTCTCCAGTAACTGCAATCGTGCCGAAGGAGCCGGCTCTGGAGTGGGTGGGGACGGGAGAGGAGCTGGTGCTGGCGGGGGAGGTCAGGTAAAGGAAGGCACGGGGGTTAGCAGAGGAGTACTGGTTCCTGCCATTGCTGTTAACCTTTACCAACATGGCTGCTTTGGAACCCGGTGTAGGCTGCCATCTTTGAGCTGGTTCCCTGAAAAACATGAGCCAGAAATATAAAACCTCAGGAATAACCTTCCCTTAATGAGGGATAATATAGTTATGGCAACCGTTGTTCATGAGCTATTATAGTAGTTGATATAAGGGATTACAGCAGTTGTGGCAACCATTTTTCATTGGTTATTATAGTAGTCGTGGCAACCGTTCATGAGGGATA